>JAVIWB010006329.1:0-600000 GCA_031893035.1 Dermolepida albohirtum | reverse complement strand
AACAAAAAAGAAGTGAGGGAAATGTTAATTAAAAGTCAACATAAGAAAGACGAAATTTATGAATATAGGAAATGTAGAAAAAAAAGTAATTATAGCTAGAAAATTAAGTCTTGTGAAAAATACAATATATTAAATACCTTGAAGGAAAAGGCAGCATAGAAGGAGAAATTAATAACAGAATAATAAATAGTAATAAAATCTGTAAATCATTATATAGTACCTATCTTAATAAAGAACAAATAACTAAAAGAACAAAAACCAATATGTATGAATCAATTTTATGCATTCCTGAGTATCATGGACACTTAAAGAAATACTGAAAAAATAAAATACAGGCCTGTGAAATAAAAAACTTAAGAAAAGTAAAGAGTGCAACAAAACAAAGTAAAATAAGAGAGAAATAAATCAAATGACTATTAAAGGTTAAAAGTATTGTCAATAAAATTGAGGCACAACGGCGAAGGTTGTTCAGACACACCTCCAGAATAAGAGAAAATAAATGAAAATCATTTGGGAAATCAGACTCCTAGCAAAACAGGCTAGAGGAAGTACTAGAAATATATGAAACAAGGGAATAAGGAAAACAGCAGAAAATGGTATTATATGGACTCAAGCAATGAGAATTTCGTCAAATAGTAAACAATGAAGAAGAATAATCATTTCTACACTTAGGATAGAAGAGGATATAATATGATAATGATAATACGAATTCATATTTTTCCAATTCATATTTTTCATTTCGAATCAAATTCTTCTTTTAAATAGCGACCCGCGAGGTCAATAATCTGATATTTTCGAATTAGGAAAATGCAAATTTAGTTTTGAAATATACAAATGTTATAAATATTAGTTATCGTAAATCACTTTGGTTCGCGTTCTTTAATACAACGCAATCGAGGTTAACCCAATGTAAGACGCATAGGTTAAATTTGTTTGAGTAAAGCGGTTATTCTTTGCTAACATACGAAAGCGTCGAGTACAATTTTATTACTAAAATAATATCGATTTCCTACTACAAATTATCAAAGCTGAATGAAAACTCAACATTGACACGTCCGCCGTTGGTTAGAATTTAACATTGGAAGTCTTTAAGTTTAAAATTACAAGTTTATCGTGATCCGAAACTTTTATTCTCTCTTTTATGAATATTAAACGTCACTTTCACATACCTGTCGTAATCTATAACTTTTACAATTAAACTAACATCTTCAACATTCTCGAAAGGTACATCGAAGACGAGGGCTTCATTGTAGACTGGTGATAGTGTATTTTTTTTGACAGACGTTTTCTTTTTCTTGATTCTCTTGTTTTGACACAGCAAATACACTTTCACGTAGGGATCTGAAATATGGAAAAGAATTATATTTAAAACGTTACAGTCTAAATCGGGCAGGTGTTCTTTCCTCAGTATGTTTCGCAATTTTTACTTTTATAACTATATTAAGAAGTGAATATTTGTTGCGTTTGTTAACGCACTAAAATAGATGAATTTAGAAAAAAATTCAGTGTTTTCAGTTTTAAAATGAAGTATATAAATAGAAAATAATAAATTAAATAATTAGCACAAACTGCATTGAACGTACGAAGGAGCGTTTTTATATTCGCGGAATAGGGGACAAGGGGTGGAAATAAAAAAACCAAATTATTTTTCTTTTTCAACATATTCACCTGCAAGACGGATACATTTTCACATCTTTCAATTAATTTATTTATACCCTCATAAAAAAATGATTTCTCTTTATCTGCAAAATACGCCGAAACTGCCTCCTTGACTTCATCATCGGCAGTAAATTTTTTACCCCGCAGCTCTTTTTTCATTTTCGGAAACAGGTAATAATCACTCGGGGCCAGGTCTGGGCTGTAGGGTGGGTGATTCACAATTTCGAAGCCCATCCTATGCAGGGCAGCTAACGCAACGCGACTCTTGTGGACGGGCGCGTTGTCGTGCAAAAGCAGAACACCTTTTGTCAATTTTCCCCGTCTTTTCTCTATAATGGCTTCTTTTAGTCGCTCTAATATTGAAGCGTAATATTCTCCGGTTATAGAAACACCTTTATCTTTATAATCAATCAACAATATTCCTTCCGAGTCCCAAAATACCGTTGCCATGAATTTCCCAGCTGATTGTGATACTTTAAATTTCTTGGGAGGTGCTGTGCCCTTTTTATGCCACTGCATGGAGTCTTGTTTGGACTCAGGTTCATAATGATGAACCCAAGTTTCGTCTCCAGTAACAATTCCACTCAATACACCATCCTTGTCTTCATTACAGAGGTCCAAAAATGCACGCGAACACTCTACGCGCTGTTGTTTATGCGGCGGCGTGAGCATTCTCGGCACCCATCTTGCGCTGACCTTAGACATGCCGAGATGATCGTGTAGGATTTTAAAAATTGTTGTATCGGATACTCCAACCATTTCTGCGAGTTGTTTCTTCTTTAGTCGAGCATCTTCGAGTAAAATTTGTTCAACTTTTTGGATAAGTGGTCACCTCAAAGCTCCTGCCCGGCCTCGGGTCGTCTTCAAGGGATTCCCTTCCCTGTTTAAATAAACTATGCCACTTGTACATCATGGTTTTTCCTGGACAAGAGTCGCCGTAAACCAATGACATCTCATTCATTATGGTCGCGACTGATTTTCCTTGCCTGGTAAGGAACTTTATAACGGCACGATATTCGATTTTTTCCATATTTCACTTTTCACTCCTGATTATGTTACTTGGTTGACGATAGCTCAAAGACTAACTGTCTAATAACAATGAAACTTCGTATTTATACTAATCATGAGTCGCTGCACAGGCCACGCCCCCAATGCGCCTACTCACCCCTCTATAACCCGCTCATTCCGCGAATATAAAAACGCTCCCTCGTATATAGTACATATGCACTTACAAGATATAAGATTAATGCATTAGTTTGGAGTGTTTTGGTTCCGAAAATAGGAGCACTTTGAAAATAATTTGTTATGCATATGTCAAAGTTACTTTATTGTCGTTTTATTGAACAGTTTTTGAATTCGTGAATTTTAGCAGATTGTTTTATTTTTGACAAAAGAAACTGGAATGTCAAACAGAAAAAACATATTTTCGACATATCTTTTTGTTCGAGTTCAATAGAGAAGTTTAATTAGGGGGAGTACAACGTGAAAATGGTTTTTCCGATTTAATGAGGGTCATTTTGATATAAACGACAACGTTCGAAAAGACCATCGAACTTGGATAAGGATTTTCTGAACGCTTTGATTCATGATGATCCGCGCCAATCAACTCGGGAAATTGTCATTATAATGGATTGTAACCAATAGACCATAATAGGACATTTGCGTTCTATGTGTAAAGTTAAAAAACTGGGTACTTGGTTGTCGCAAAATTTGATCGAAAATAACAAGAGTCGGCGTGTCAATATTTGCTACTCTTTGCTAGTGTGTTATCACTAACAACATCGAACTGTATTGTCCCACATTGTTACTTGAGATGAAAATGATGATTTTATGTTAACAACAAACACAAAAAGGAATGGCTTAGCCGTAAAAAAGCAAATCCCCCAGAAATTCATTAGCGTAAGCTGACATTGTGCATCTGGTGAGCCAAAGAGGACATCGTTTATTATGAACTGTTCCTGAGAAAGGTACCCACCACTGCTGAGATTTGTTGTCAACAACTTTAAGAGAAAAACTGGGAAGATATCATCGAGTCATTTTGCACCGCCCTCGTACTGCTAACATCACAATGCGGCTACTTAAGAACTAGGTTGGAAGATCATTCCACATCTTTCTTATTCTTCGGCTTTCACTACGTCGAAATCCAGATTTTGACGGCATCTTTGATTCCAAACCGCCGTGGCAATGAATCGAAAAATCGTTAGATTGTTGGGAGGTAATCGTAAATAATGGACGAGAATATATTCTTGATTAATTTATGTATGTAGAAATATATATTATGAGTTTAATAAAAGTGCTATGAACTTATGGATCAACTTGATACATCTTTTGTGCAAAGCCAACCGCAATGGCATTAAAAAAAAGTAGTTGAGAAAGTAATTTATTTGACATGTTTTCTATACATCAAACAGCTTTGTTAGTTAGTTCATTGCAATGATATTGAGATTGCTATTATAGTTTGCGATGGTTAGACGTTTTCAATTGATTCGAAATGGCTACCTTTCATTGACGAACACAGTTTAAGGAATAAACAAAATTTTACGAAACCGAATCAGATGAATATGGGAAATGTGGAAGCTAAAAATTGATTCTTTGCTAAAAAGTCAATGAATTTATGAACGATGATCTGCACTTTATTGCGCAACAAATGCCAGTCGTTCTTAATATTTAGGGCGAACACGACTAATAAGATACCAAGATGATATTCTGCATTAATCGTATTATTATCGACGAATTCCTTGTGGATAATACCGAGTATTGTTATGATTTGACTGTGGGCTTTGATTTCTGGATTGTATTGAAAATACCTTACCTCATTTCCAGCTAAAATCTTTTCGAAGTAGTATTTTGCTAGTATTTTTTATTTTGGTTTTTTTTCGATTTATTCATTAATGACACTCCGAACTATCCAATTGTCTTGTCTTATTGGAAAAAATATTCCTTTAGGGTATATGTTACCTTCACTCATTATATATTTTGCTTTGTATTAATTAATAGTTAGTCTATACTGTTTTGCTTTACTTCCTAGATTTTTAAACATTTTCTTAAACTTTTTCCTATTTCTAGCTAACACATGGATCAATAAGTACCGAGACTAACCCATAGATGGCGCTCGTAGTAAACCAGTAACAACATCTTTCTAGAGTACTAACCTTTGCTTGAAACGTGTCAAAATTTTAAGTCGATCGGACCAGAAACAGCTGAGTTATCGAGGTTGGAATAAAGTCGTTTTGTAGTTTGTTTAAACAATGGAAAAAACCGAGTTTCGTGTTCTGATAAAACATTGTTTTTTAATGGGTAAAAACACCACGCAAGCAAAACAATGGATTGAAAAATGTTACCCGGACTCTTGTCCATCAAAAGCAACGATTTGTCGGTGGTTTGCCGAGTTTAAACGTGGTCGTACCGACACAAATGACGCGGAACGCTCGGGTAGACCTGTGGAAGCCGTTACACCGGAAAATGTGAGTGAAGTGACAAAAATTATAATGAAAGATCGTAAAGTGAAGCTCCGTGAGATTGCTGAGATGACACAGATATCATATGGAAGTGTATTTACTATCCTTCATGAAAAATTGAGCATGAAAAAGGTTTTTTCCAAGTGGGTGCCGCGATTGCTCTCGATGAAACAAAAACAGCAACGAGTCGATGATTCAGAAAGCTGTTTGTCGCTATTTACTCACAACAAAAAAGATTTCTTGCGTCGTTACGTGACCATGGACGAAACATGGATACATCACTACACTCCAGAGTCGAAGCGGCAGTCATCTGAGTGGCGCACAGCTGGCGAAAGCCGTCCGAAACGTCCGAAAACGCAGCAGTCAGCTGGCAAATTCCTGGCGTCAGTTTTTTGGGATACACATGGCGTGATTTTCATTGACTACCTCGAAAAAGGTAAATCGATCAACAGTGATTATTATATTGACTTACTGGTGCTTTTGAAGGAGGAAATCGCAAAAAACGACGGCACATGCAGAGAAAAAAAATCCTTTTTCACCAAGACAATGCACCCTGCCACAAGTCGATGAAAACAATGGCAAAATTGAACGAATTAGGTTTTGATCTGCTTCCCCACCCCCCATATTCGCCAGATTTAGCCCCCAGTGACTACTGGCTCTTTGCTGATCTTAAAAAAATGCTCCAGGGAAAAAGATTTGGCTCAAATGAGGAGGTCATCGCTGAAACTGAAGCTTATTTTGAAGCGAAAGATAAATTTTTTTATAAACATGGTATTGAAAAATTGGAAAAGCGTTGGAACCATTGTATCACCCTAAAAGGTGATTATGTTGATGAATAAAAAAAAATTTTGCAAAAAAAATGTTGTTTTCATCGTTAGTCTCGGGACTTATTGATCCATGTTATATCAGCGCTACATCGATAGTGTAAGGTGTACATATAGTTGTTTATGCCGTCATATTAGACAGTTTTCTTATATTTCAGTTGTTTTAATTATCTCTAAGATCAATTTAAGCAGAGTTGTGGCCATAAGATCTTTTTGCCATATTCCCCTTTCTTCAAATTCAGTATATAATATATCTTTGGCTTGCTTTTTGCGTGTTCAAAAAGATTGTTTCGAATCTTATCTAATATATTAATTTTCAGAAAAATAGCTAGAAAGATTTTAGTTTTGACTTTGATGTTTAATTGCTTTACGTGGAGTAAAAGCGCTGTTGTTTTAAATTTATTTTATAAAAGGGAATGTCCGAAATTAGTATGTTATTGTTTGGATTTTTTGCTTTGTTTTTCAACCAGACAAGTAAACGTCTCTGATGAATCTATTGCCGTCATTAATGCATTCTTGAAAAAAATTATATTGTATCAAATTTATTATACATTCTGCAATATATCTGTCCAGGTTTTTTAATTTTATTAATAAATCCCAGACATTGATTTATTGGTTAAATTGGGCAGACTCTAATATAGCGCGGTAGTAATAATAACTCATGGCCTGCCAATCCCCGTCGCAATTGGCGTTAGGCTGTTGGGGGATGCGAAGGCATGGATTATTATTATTATTACGCTGGGAAATTTTTCATTCAACTCACATATCTATGAGTTTGAGCTGGGATTCAACGGTGATGCTGCGGTGTTATTATACATCATAAAACCGTAAATTAATATATTTTCATAAGAAGGAATATTACTATTAACATATTAAAATTTAAATGCAGATGAAATTAGGATCTTTTTTATTGTGTATTTAGAAATCTTTAGACGATTGAGCATGTGTTAATATTAACAACTTTTAGCATTATTATACATATGTCTACATTGTAATCGAGTTGTTTAACGAGTTCATGGAGTTATTTACAAATTATTAAAGTAGAAGACATTATAATTGGAATAATTTTAACCTGTTTCTGATGCCATAATTGTTGTATATATTTATTGCGTTTTCCTATATATTTTTGCTGAAGGTTATGATTATTGGCCATAGAAACGCCAATTAGATGTTTTTTTAGTATTTTCATGAACTAGTTTGATTTGTAATCTGGTACGTAGACTTCCGCGGTCGTGGTCTATGCTATCTGCTTCTGGGTTTCCGGGCTGGAACCGCGTCACTTGTACATCTGCCGACGTTTCGTACCCATTCGTATGGGACATCTTCGGGCTGAACTACTGCACTGAAACTGGAAACGTCGGCAGATAGACAAGTGACGCGGTTCCAGCCCGGAAACTCAGAAGCAGATAGTTTAATTTGTGTTTATTGTGTACTGTTGTATGATCTGTGAGAATGTTTCTGTTCCAGTATAATTTAAGCTGCGAATTTCCAAATTTTGTGGTATTTTGAATTATTTTGACGTTTTGTGATATTCTCTTCATAAGTTTTCAACATCGTTTTGTTTTATAATATATTTATTGTAGTTTGCGGTTTTCACAACTTGATCTTGTATTGCAATCATGAAAGCTTCAGTTTTCTCATAAATATTTTCCATTTGTATTTATTTGTTCGTTGCCTGTTTGTCAATGTGTGTTTGTGTTATTTGATCTGTATTCCATGTATTCTTTTGTTACTTCAAGTTTCTATTTTATTGTTGTTGGTTATCATATATTCTCCTAAATTGTTATTCACATTATTGGCGTTTAGTAGCGTGTCTTTTTTATCTGTTTCTATTACTGTTGTTTTTAAGTATGTTGCCTCTTATTACTAGAAAATACGTTTTGAGATTATTTATTTGCTTATAGTGTGCATGTAAACCGTTCTACCGTAGAATCTTTGTGATACAAATGTGGATGATGTTTTGTGGCTATTATTCTGGTGAATCTATTAAGAGGGTCCAACTTTTCGAATGAGTAAGTCAGAAATAGATTTGCGTGTATGTTAATTGCTTTAGTTTTATTTTTAACATTTAACTCACTACTAAAATTTTTTCAAGCGCTTATGACTCATTATTAAGATTATTATTTACATAATTTCTGAAATCAACACACCTGTAAAAAATAAGCTTTTTTTATTCTTTGGAATTGAAACCTCGTTCGTGTTTTGTATAGATTGTGATTTCCTTTGAGATTGAGATTTTTATAATCTTTTATCCGGTACCTTGTGTCAAGCACTCATTAATTATCCACCCGGAAAATTACATAATAGGCACTTACAGCAGGACAATGTTAGACCGTATTCTATTCACGGATTTTAAAAACGAAATACGTTAAAAATAAAAAATCACTTTATATTCAATTCAGCGGCTTCATACGCCTTCCAACGACAATTTATTTTGGAAACTTTAGATTTAAATGATTTAGAACAAGATGTCAACAAGAGAATTAAAGAGGTTTTTAAAAAAGTTTCTTTAAATAGCCTGCAACCTAAACTTTCGCTGGAATAAGAAAATGGAAATTATTTTGAGAAATTAATTATAAAATAATAAACAATTCTCAGAAGAATATTTTTTGTATGTAGTTATTGTTTCCATTAAAATTATTTAAGAATTTTTAATAATTTCTTTAAATTTATACTTTCACAGTAGTAAAGAAGAGGGTGACATTGTTCCGTGTGTTCAAAAGCGCCACCATTCTGTGTTAGTGATGACATGGTCAGGAATTTAGTTACATGAATTTAGGAAAGTTCATTTTTGTGATAAAACTATTAAAACAGGTGCGAAAATCTATCAAGAAATAGTTCATGAAAACGTTGTTAAACCATTAGCAGAAACAACATTTAATAATGGGGAGATATGAATTCCAATAGGATTTAGCATCTGCTCATGAAGCAAAAAGAACTCAGGGTTGATTTGAAAGACAGGCACCCGATTTTATTAGACCAAAAATTACTCATTATTCAGGCTGCATATAAATTCTTTTGTTTACAAAATATAGTCTGTTTTACAGAAGACTGTTTGATCTGTTTTTCAGAAAAAATTTGAACAGTTTAAGGAAACGTGCTGCTATCAATGGATGACCACAAAGTTTAGGAGCGTGCCTAAATATGAGGATATTTTCGTTCGTTCAAATATGTTGGCGTTAAGGGTTGTTGTATGTTTTAATAAATATTTTCACTAGAAGTTATTTCTTTTTAATCTGGTACGTAGACTTCCGCGGTCGTGGTCCATACTATCTTCTTCTGGGCTTTTGGGCTGGAACCGCGTCACTGGTATAACTGTTGCATCGAAACAGTTTCAGTGCAACAAATAGTAGCAGTAGTTGAGCCCTGAAGATGTCCGATTAGAATGGGTACGAAACGTCGGCAGTTATACCAGTGACGCGGTTCCAGCCCGGAAGCCCAGAAGAAGATTGTTTCTCTTTATTTTATTGTTAATAATTTACGTGGCTTAATAGTTTTACTTTGAAAACTTAAAATAAATGTCATTATTTGAAATTATATATGAAAATGTTAAGAATAACCTAAATTTCGCTATAATTTGTTAAGTTAATATCCGAATTAGCCACTTCTCGAACGCTAATTTTATTAATTGCTAGATAGTGTGAAATATGTAATGGATGATTGTTTTAGAGAAGATGCATTATTTTGTTCGCGTTTAAACATCGATCATTAAAAGCTTAGAAAGGTTCCTTTATTATGTATTATGAACGAGATCTGATTTGTGTACATAATCTAGAGACTGTTTATTTTGATGTGGGGCTTGATCTTCCTTTGTTAAGAACTTCTCATATGAATAATATTATAAGCCTGAAATTTTATTTAATTCTATTAACATACCGTGTATTACACTGCAACAATATAATCGTGTTTAATCATGCACAGTCACATTAGACTGAGAAATTATTATATTTAGTACGTAAATAACTGACTATCACTGTGAAGTAATTCATTGTGCAATTATCGTGCGTATTTTTCTTTATACAATTACACATTAATGAAAAACTCAATATTTTAATTTTAATAACGAAAATTAGTGTTTTTTACTGTTTAATGGATGATTACACAGGTCAACCAATAAATATTTTGAAAAACTTTTTTCAAAGTTCAACCTGTTTCTTATGTATTTTGGTGTGCTGAATAAATATTTTCAACCAGTTTTTCTCTACCACGTACCAGTTTTTCGCAATCTTTATCTTTTGTTGGGTATGTAATTTATTATCAGAGTATAATTGAAAAATTTAACATTGGTAGTGTAAGTTTAAATATGAACAGTTTTTTACATATTAATGTAAAGTTTTGTATTTCCTCAATCTCTTCAAGGCAAAAGTTCGAGTGCAGCTTTTCCTTTTACATGATGCTTCTGGAGTTGCTCGTAGATGGGTCCAACAGTAGTCTCCCATCATATTGACATTCCAACGACCCTGATACCGTTTCTCCATCTCCTTTATATCTTGGTGGAAACGCTCCCCTTGTTCCTTACTTACAGTTCCAAGATTGTCAGCGAAAAAATTTAAATGTGAGTGTAAAAAATGCACCATCCTAGATTAGAAAGTGTATGCCTTCGTGCACTTTGAGCATTTACTACTAATTAGGTGTAGAGACCAAGGTATTATTATACGCTTACAATGCATAAATAACGAAAAGTAAACATGCGAGGAAACTTTACGTCCTGTGGTCTTTTAAAGTTCATTTTCGGATTCAGCACGTCAAAAAACATAAAGGGGAGCCAAATTTGTAAAAAAAGTTTTTTAATGGTTGGCCCGTGTTATTGGTATTATAATTTTTAGTCGAATTAAATTTACTAAAAGAGATGAATAAAACTCATTAGAATGTAAAATGCTTCAAGATAGATATTTATACACCTTAGGAGATAAAATGTATTTTTTAGATAATATTACCTGACTTTCCAGTTATATCCATTGCTTTTAAATTTCTTCCTTTTATAACTGTGACTGTTAAGCGACCGGCTGTGGGAAGGTAACATAAGGACAGCATAAGTTCTCCTAAATCCACTTTGTCCTGAAAACCAAAATAGGTTAGTGAAAGTTGAATTATGAAGTGTAGTATTTATTTAATTGTTCTATAATTAAAGGGCGAGAGAATTAATCAATTGATTATATTTATAAGAATAAAGTTGAACTATTCTTTTAAGGTGACATTTTTAAAATTTTATTTTAAATGAATCCTGTTGCCAAACGACGTTTTTAAGAGTTAATATGGCCGTATTACAAACTTCACCATTAAGGACTATATTATATATATTCGGGTTAAAAC
Source organism: Dermolepida albohirtum (assembly GCA_031893035.1). Taxonomy (NCBI): domain Eukaryota; kingdom Metazoa; phylum Arthropoda; class Insecta; order Coleoptera; family Scarabaeidae; genus Dermolepida; species Dermolepida albohirtum. The sequence continues at coordinate 588,746 of JAVIWB010006329.1, read as the reverse complement.
CTTTTACGGACGCTGACCGATGTCCAATTTGCAAACTTCTCTATATCTCGAAACATCCCTATGCAAATATCTCTCTCTCTATATTTTTTTATATTCTCGACTGATACAACTCATTTTCATCCGATATCTTCCATTATGGTTCCTTCTACGCCAATTCCTCTTCTTATTTCCTCGATAGTTACTTTATCTAGGTGTGATATTCTTTTCATCGCATCCATTTCTACAGTTTTTTGTTTATTTCTTTGATTTTTGTTCATTGTCCATGTTACTGAGTCGTATAAGGGACTACTTTTTATCTTATTTCATAAATTTGTATTTTAGTCCGTCATCTATCTCCTTACTCCAGAAAATACCATTTCAGTAAAATTATTTCAGTAAATTTTAAAAATGTTGTAATCATCTGTCAGTAGATATCGTCTGTATTGTGTTTCCATTTCTCTTCTCATGTGATCTAACCTTATTGATGAACTGCCATGCTTCTGAGCATTATCTTTTGCATAGATAACTATCTATTATTTAAGAATTATATTATATTTGTTATTAATCATATCTATAGTATATATTTTAGATTTTTCTATTGGGAGAAGATAGGTTTTGAATATTGTAAAGTTTATTTTAAGCAACGCTTTTTTATAATATACACGTAATAAGAAGGAAATTAGACTTACAAAATTGTATTATAATTATAATAAAAAATTAAAATTATCAGCTAATGATATATATTTAAAATCAATAATTAAGAACGTTAATCACTAAGGTTTATATATAACCCCTTTCCACATTAACTTTTGTAATTCTGTATACGCATTTAGACAACTAAGTTGTCATCATCAGCAGACAATTGCAAAGTGTCGCACCTGGTAAAACACGGCGAAAAATACCTGTACGAAAACAAACTCCGTACGCGATCTATACCGCTGAGAACCAAGATGTACACTGTGTGTTTGTTTCACAAGATTTTTAAAAATTGTTTTACTTAAACTAGGATGAACGACATTGAAAAAAGGAACACGGACACGACCGATAAGTACCTGCATGTGATTTATTATAGTGTTCCTCCTTCTCTGACATTAAGCAGACCGAAAAGGGTCCACTGTATAGGTCCGGTGTCATTGTTATTCACCACATGGCTTTTATTCTTTAAAATGTGCATGCTTTCATACGTGTCTAATTCTCGAGCTTTAAAGTATTTCTGATAATTCTCTCTTTAATACCATTTTCGTCAGAAACTTACCCACTAGAGCAAGGTTCACCAATTCTACGTATGACTGAACGCTCATCTCTCTCTTCTCCCTAACAGCGTTCCTAGAGACTTGAGGTTGTTCATTATTTTTTTAGCATTTTCTGAAATTTCCAACCTTACTTCTATATTCTTTGGATGTATTTAAAGTTCTTTCAATCGTTGTACAAGATAGGGTAGATCTACATCTAAATGTGAAAAATATATGGTGTGATAGCAAATTCACATATAATATGGTATATTTATAGACAATAATTCTTTATGTAAAAGGTTCACAATTCCTAATAGAAGCGTCTCCTTCACGTACATTGTACTGTAGAAAAGCACGCAATTTTTTGTATTTCATATATTTGAGATTTTTTTCAACGTTTTAAAGATTAGCTAATACTTTACCTCAACTGTATATAGTTAAACATAACTATCCCATTCAGTCATAAAGGATGTTCTGGCGTTATTGAAAATGCATAATCTGTCGTATATACTATTTAGCATTAGCTGTTTAGTAAGTTTTTAAATATTTCTAAGATTATCCATATGTTTTATTTATGTATATATATATATATATATTTAACCTTGATTAATTTAAGCAGTTTAGTATAGTTTGTAAGAGTAATTCCTTATTTTATTTATCTGACCGTTGTATTGACTGAAAATTGGTTAAACTGGTCAATTTAAAAGAATCCCAACGTTTAATTACATTTTGCAAAATTTTTCTCTCAATAAATCAATTGATTCGTAGGCAAAGTGAGATGTAGCGCCATCCTGTTGTAGCCATATATCCTCTAGATCAATATTCATTAATTCAGGCCATAAAAATTCGGTTATCATCCGACGATATCGATCACCATTGACAGTTACAGCTTCACCAGCAGCATTTTCAAAGAAGTAAGGTCCAATTACATCACCTGACCATAATGCACACCAAACAGTAACTCGTTTAGCTTGCATAGGTTTCTCATAAATAATTCGTGGATTTTTCTCAACCCAGATACGGCAATTTTGTTTATTAACATAGTCACCAAGTTCAAAATGTGCCTCATCGAAAAATATTATTTTTTGAGAAAAATCAGCTGGCTGTTCATGATGAAATTGACAAACGAACGACGAAATGATCTAATGGCTTCAGTTCCTGTGTTATTTGAACCTTATATGCTTTCAGAGCTAAATCCTTGTGTTGTAAAATACGCCATGTTGTTGATCCACTAAGTCCAAGTTGTTGTGAACGTCGTCTAATGGACAGGATCTTCAGCAACACTTTCACGAATCAAATCAATATTTTCTTCTGAACGACCACTATGACTGTATTTTTCACTTTTTGATCTTCCACGGAATCGGAATTTTTTAATAATTCGATCAATAGTGCTTTCAGATGGACGATTATGTAAGCCATAAAATTTACGTAATTTTCTAAAAACTCTTTTCACAGAACGCTGATTTTCATAAAATAATTCAACAATTTGAACGCGTTGTTGTCCCGTGTGCGAACTCATTTTTATAAATGTTATACATCACACTTTTTAAATGCAAACATACCCAGCCAAATTTAGTGCGCCATCTATAGTTTATTTATTCTTAAAAAGAACCGCGCAATTTAAAACAGCCTTTATTTTTAACATTGTTTTGCTTTAAGGTCTTTACCTGTAATTCGATGCGAAAAGTGCATTTTATTTATTTCTCATGAATTTAAGTGGTATATATGTACGTCTTTCAAAAATTTATTGCTGTATTTTCATGCGATTTGTCTATAAAAACTTATAAAAGTGTTAGTGCTTCTACAAAAAAGATTTTAATCTTAATAAAAATATCTAACGGCCATACAATAAAAAAGGTGTCGGTTTACGAAGAATGGCACCATTAAGTTTTTCGCGAGCTTGTTTCATTTACTGCAAATGGAATAACACAAAAGAGGGGAAGTCGAAGCTTTTATGATTATGATACGCAATAATCCATGCGGATTATTCCGCTACATAAATTTTGACTGACAGATATAACAAAAGAGTTGAACGAACGTGTTTGGAGGAGATGTTGGACTGTTAGCTCAAGAAAATGGGAATCACAAAATGTTTCGTAAGTTTACGGCAGATCGTAAAATTAAGCACCTTATTACGCTGAAATATTTGCTAGAATTATGTGAAGTGCTCTTGCACTTATGGCATTTGGCAAAATGAAAATGTAACTTGGTTAAAATGGTTTCAATTTAAACTCTGTCGATACCTTCGGATTAAAATTTTAATAGTAAAAGAGTAATTCAAAATATATACGAGGGTGATATTCAAAGTCTTAGATCCCTACGTTTATTAGTGTCATTATTATGATCGTTTAATTGAGAGCGTCTCGGAGTTTTTAACAAGATGAATAGTTTTTAAATTCATGCTGTCACGATTCCTTCATTTTCTACTTGACAAAAGTGGTAATAAAAGGGTTTATCAGTTCAAATATGGTCGCACAATTCTTAAAAATGCACCACACAGTGAATGTTCAAAATCTGACAATATATCGGAAGTTGTTGAAAAAGTGCGTGCTATGGTGTTAAAAGACCGTCTTTTGAAAACTTTTAGGATAGCGGAGACGATAACATTTTTAAAGAAAGCGACTGCTCCGTGTTGATCAAAACTTGGTGCGAATGCAAATTTTTCGTGAGTATTTGTAGTATTTTCTGAAAAACGATTTATCACCACAGATGAGACTTGGGCTCATCATTATATGCTAGAAAAAAAAAATAACAATCTAAAAAGTAGCGCCACAGTGGTTCTTATCCCCTAAAGAAGGTGGTAGCTGTTCCCTCTGCGGAGAAGGTTAAGGCTTTCATATTTTGGGATGCGAAAGGAATTCTTCTTGTTGCTTATCTTCCACAGGAACATATTTCGAAAGTCTTTTAGCCAAATTAAAGCAAAACATTAACAAAAACCGTGCTAGTTTCGCTAAGAAAAAATAATTTTCCACGAAGACAATGCATGACTCCTCACCATTGTTGTTGCTATGGAAAAAATTAACGAATTAGGTTTCGACTTGTTGTCGTACCCGCCTTATTCGCCGTATTTAACACCGTCGGTTTATCACTTCTTTGCATGCCTATAAAATAAATACCTTGCAGTTTAAAAGTGTACATGATATGCATGATTGCTGACGGGTCTGCAGCATTGTACTAGGCCAAATTAGGATAGAATGAGTAGTAACCACGTATTACACGTAACAAGTGATTGCTGTGGTTATTGTTTGCGGGTTGTAAAAAGTTACTACTCCGCTTTTTCTGTCCCAAGGGGCTCTTTGTACTGTAGTAGTCAGAAGAGGTAAGATAAATAAATAATAAAAGATATGTTATCCTACAGAAGTGAGTAAAAATATATATTCTACAGAGTACTTACAGAGTAATAAAGCAACTAGGAAACAACTTACCATACCACCAATAACAAATAAAATAAAAGAAAAACAAATGGGATGGTTCGGATATGTCCTACTAATGCAAGATAACAGAAGCATAGAAAGCATACAAATTTAGGAACAAAATTATTTATGTAATGGAAACAGCTAGCAAAGTATTTTGATAATGGTAATAATAATAATTATCATTAACAATAATAATAATAAGTGTGGAGAAAAATTGTAGAGGGCCAAGAATCAAACGCTAGCCGAAGAACGTTTGGCAACTGTCTCGGAATTCGTAGGGTGTATTGCTGATTGACTATGAATGCGGCCTTTTATTGATAGTTGCTAAATGATGCTAAGACTGTTTATAGAAGCGAACGATGTCGGCAATCGATTTTCAACACCATCTGCATGATGGTCTCATACAGCAGCTCTAATTCGTGATAAACTCACTAAATTACAATGTCTACCTCTTATACATTCACATTACAATTCAGACTACCATATATTTGGTCCAATGAAGGAGGCATTAGGAGGTGAAAGATTAAAGATAACGCTGCAGTCTAATATTACGTGTGCAATTAGCTAGTGAGGCGGCCATTTTCTTTTTTCCATAAAGAGATTAAAAATATTTCCAGCGAAGAAAGCTATGTAGAAAAATAAAGCACTCCATTTGCAACTTCATTAATCAATTAAGGTTAATATAATTCCTTTCCACAACAATTGCCGCATTCTGTATACGTATATCGACAACTAAGTTGCCATCTTCAGCAGATAATTAATCACAGTGTCTCAACTGGAACCACGGCTAAACCCGTACAGAGACAAAGTCTGTACTAGATTTATACCGTCGAAAGCCACACATATACAGAATGTGGGTTAATATAACCCCTTTCCACTATAATGTTCGTATTCTGCATATGTACCAAATATATACCCAGTGTATGTTTAGCTTCTGACGGTAGACACGATGACGATAACTCAGTTGGTCGAAACAAGTGTACAGAATACAAAAATTATGGTGGAAAGGGGTTATATTAACCTTAATTGATTAATTTTATCAACCAGTCTTTGATTTGCGTGGTATTTTCATTATCACCAATAAAGCTGTGTTACAAAATTCCAGTTTATATTTGAATGGCTCTCGTAATTAACCTGAATTCGTGTCTTTTATTCAATATTAGTAAAAATTATCACTTCTTCTAAATAGTGAAAAGTAATTAAGTAGTATCAACAATAAAATATTTTATTCGGGAGAGTGTTCATAAAAATATTAATTAAAATTTGAATTTTATCGAAAAATAATAAAAAACGAATATTAAGGATCATTATTTATAATAATAAAGCTCCTAAACAGCGTCAATAACATTTCTATGCAGAAATAAGCAAGCGTAATTTAAGTTTAAAGCAAAACAATTTAGTCCCAGTTGGTAGACGCAGTTAATTGGATAATTCTCTCTCAGAAAATTACATTAATTCTACCATATATACGAACAAATTTTCCCATTTAGCGCAAGTCTGATTGTACATATAATACACCTGTAGTTCAAGTTAATTTCGCAAAAAGCCGGTCAGTTACTCATAATCAGATTTATAAAGCGAACGACCGCATTTTGAAACTTGAGAGCTAGTTCGGAAGATGATTTAACTTTTAGTGGTTTTATAATTCTTGAGACATAAAGTAAATAATTAGAAAGTAGTTTTATGTAATTGTTTCATCCTTCAAATTTATACTACTTTATTACTGGGTTACTAGGAGCGGTATTCTTATCAGCGGATTAAAATTTATCAGAATTAAAGTTCGTTTTTGTCATTCTTAGATTGTGGAAAGTTAAAGTAAATATTTTAGGAAATATTTGACGGAATTACAACATCATAAAGTGAAGTACTTAATCCGTTTTGAGAAAAAAAATATGCTTTTAAGGAAACTTATAAGTAGTAATGGAGACGCAGCAAGAAAGATGTAAAAAGCAGATTAGAAATTATTAAGGAAATTTTCGAAGACACGAAGGCTCTAAATATCTGAATGTAACTTAATATTAATTAAGTTACGTCTTGCAATATTACATCAAGCAGTGTTTTTCGAAGTAAGTAAGTGAGATATATTCAAATATACAAAAAGGATAATGCGGAAGAGTTAGGAGAATTTTAACCAACTTACGTAATGGTTTGGTAGGTAGTTTATATTCAATTACAAAGGTCGATAGAAAGTTTATTACAATAGCCTAATATAACAAAATATAATACAATATTTAATTCTGAAAATTTTATTATATGAGAAGAACTAGTAAAGTTTTTTGCCTAACAATGAAACAAAAGTCTAATTTTATGCTTCAATATAATCGCTCATAACTTCAACGTACTTCTGCCATCTGGACTTTATTTCTTCAAAAAGTAAATTATTTTTGATGCTCTTCAAAATAGACATTGTAAAATGGCATCCTCTGAGATATCTTCTAAAATTTCCAAATAAATTGAAATCTGACGGGACCAAATACGGACTATATGGTGGGCAGTCTAGCTCAAAGAAGTAAGATTTGAACGAGATAAGTTGGATTTTGGCCTTGTAAACACGCGTATTGTCATGAAGAAGGAGGATTTCTGTGTGACGCAAACCTCGATCGTTTTGGTCAAGTATTACTATGGATATTTGTTGTTATTGTAGTCTTCTTTAGCATATATTGAACAAAGATAATTACTTCTTGTTCTCAAAAGACTTCTTCAATGCTTCATAATCTTAACGAAACTGTTTTGACAAATACTTCACGATAAAGTAGAATGTAACTTCGTCTTCATACACTGCAATCATTCGTTCGTGAATGGCTCTAGAAGAATACTGTTTCTTTGCGATTTTCCAATTTCATAAAACTCATTTTCTGTGGCGAAATACTTTATAAAATACAAAATAATGAAAGAATTAAAGTTAAATTTGGAACACAATTAGAAACGTGTTGTCGCTATTGAACGTTATTAGGCAACGCATTAATTGTTTCTATCATGGCTAGCGAGATTTTAGAAAGTAGTTGTCAAAACATTTTCTGTATGACTTCTGTGCCATCTTATTTATGTTTTTCTTTGAAGCCTTCGGCAGTTTTATTAATCAAAATGTAACATATTTCTTGTGACTTTAACACAAAAAATTGTTTGGTGCTAAATCAGAAATATATTGTGGCTTGAGCAGTGTTATGTGAGCGAATGTTATTATGATCATGTTTCGACCCTTTTGATTAATAATCCTTTCGAGTACTTTGGGAAAATATCACTAATAGATTCAAATTTTGCTATTTGGTTATAAACTTTATAAATTCCATGAAAGAGTCCGTTGACAAGTCGCGCGAAAGTGATTCTACTCCAATTGACACGGATTGTTGGGGTTGTTTTGGCTTATTAGCGAGCATATAGCTTCCGTGTACCTGAATGATCGTGCAAGATTGTGATTGCTGATTGCCTTCGGATTCAAGTCCAAGGATGCTTGAACTGAGGGAATAATCGAATGACGAACTTCCTTCTTCATGTTGTGTATAATTGTAATATTTTTTCAAGTGACAGTTTTTGAACATCTTGTGGGAAGTTGGACAACTACAGATTTATGGCTAAAGCGAAATTAATTGTATTAGGCCTTTACGGTAGAAAACGAATGCGACTCAAATATTTTCTTTAATTTATTCAAACATTCTTACTCTTGCAACACGCTTGAAGTTCTAAATAGTTGCCATTCGAAAGTGGTCATTATTAAATTGAACAAATTTTTGATAACACAAGAATGAAATAGAAATATTATGGATTCCATTTTTGTCCTGGAGAGATAAGTTTTTCATTTTCTTTATTCTTTATTATTCTTATTTTTATTAGTCGTAAAAGTAAGTATCCTCAGGTTTTTCGTAGAGTTCTATGAATCTACAGTTTCGTTTTAAGAAAAAGAAAAAATAACATACATCAAATCTAGACCACAGGGGAGAGGGACAAACTATTGAACTTTGGTATTTGCGGCCATTTATTTGTGGATAAATGCATGGTAATGGAATTAAATATTTGTTTTTCAAGGATTAAGTCCATCTGAAATTTTAATTGATATGCAATAAACCTGTGCGTCAATGCTTTTTCCATAATTATTGCTGGATTGTGGAATTTAAAAGTAGCATGACGAGCTTCGATGGTAATGTCCAACCAGTTCTTTTGCCACATAAAGTTAATGATAATGTTTTGAACAACTGATGGATTTCCATTAGGAAGGTATTATAACATATTATGAGTACATCGAACATATGTATCACGCGGAATTGGACATGGAAAAAAGCAAACGTCAAGAGATAATCTGAAGCTGTTTAAGAAGAATCAAGTGGTTTTTTTGAGAATATTTGAAACCAAATCGCAATTTCAAAACTGGTCACGGCAGTAATGGCTATGACTTCTTAGGATACGAAGGTGGTAATTTTGTGCATCGTATTATGCAAATTTGTCAGAGAATCTGAAGAAAGCAATTTATGAAGAACGACCAGGAATGGTTCATAGAAAAGTTCTCTTTCGTCGCGACAACGCATCTTCTCACATTAGTCAAGTTATTCGCGAAAAATGGATCGATTGAGAATTTATATTCTATCTCATCTAATTTAGTTCTTTTAGCACATTCAGCATCAAGTGGCTTTCACTTCACCTTGCAGAAAAGAAATTTTGGATCGTAGCAATGGAGTATTATTTCGAAGATCTTGAGAAAGATCATTACATCATGGTAAAATGATAATTCAGTATGGCTGGTTTAAGTGCTTCAAAGTTGAAATTGAAATAATTAAAAACTAAATATCTTAACTCGTTCATTTTCGAATTCATTTTTCGTGAAATCGTTCTTGTTCTATTAGATTGGAATTCTTTAAGAAATTTCTTATTTCGGAATATCTAAATTATTGATAATGATAGCACGACGGTTACGCACCAGTCAAGTTTCAATATATATATATCCTGAAATATCTTGTAGTATGTATAGCAAAATGTTGTTTATTACAACGAACTAACAGTAAAACATAGAAGGTATTACGCGCTACTATTTTAAAATTACATCAAGGTACAACGTACTTAAAATGTAATACGGAAAGACATAAATATTTAAAATCTCGCTCTGAAACGTGAAATGCAGCTGAAATTCAAAAATTAAATAAACAACATCGGCCGGCACATAACTTATAGTTACATTTTGTAGATATTGGGCATTAATGTACCAGCTGTTCGTGCAATTCTTGATTTTCGTGATTTTTATAGATAACAAAATTTACTGTGGTGATGGTTTATGGACTTACCAATTACCAAAAATAACAATGTGTTGAATGAATGAATGACCAGAAAGTTCGATTCTGGCAAATCTGCTGCTTTAAATCATAATAATCACAGGCGATGAAATTTGACTAATTATTATGATATGGTGTCAAAATTCAGGAATAAAATTTGAGTGGAAGAGTCACCGTCTTGGTATCTTAATCAAGGCGACAGTTATCTATATAGACCTCACTTGATGTAAAGGCTTCAAAAGATTGTGCGCTTTTCCTGAACATCATATAAAACAAGCTTAAAGCTGAACATTTTGTCAATGATTGTGAGGTAGTAGCATTATGGAATAAGTTTGCAAATACGAGGGTGGTCCCAGAAGTACCCGATTCAACAAAGAAAACACAAAAATTTTGGAAGGAAACATATTTATTTTTCAACATAATCTCCTTTTAGCTTTATACACTTTTCCCAGTGATGTTCAATAAGTTAGATACCCTTTTTATAATAAGAACTGTCTTGCTCCTCAAAATAGCCATTAACTGCCGACATCATTTCTTTATCGTTGGAAAATCTTTGACTACTGGGCCTTTTTTTCCAAGTTTGGGAACAGAAAATAATGCGAGGGGCTAAATCTGGCGAATAGGGCGCATGCGGTAGAAATTCAAACTTTAATTCATTAACTTTGGCCATTGCAATAACGGATTTGTGAGCTGGTGTATTGTCTTGATGAAACAACACTTTCTTCTCAGCCAAACGCGGTCGTTTTTGCTTGATTTCTTAACTCAAACGTTGCAATAAGTTTCTCACAATCCTCGCCGTTGATAGTTTTTCCTTTTTCAAGATAGTCAATGAAAACTATTTCAGGCGCATTTCAAAAAACCGATGCCATGACATTGCCTGCAGATGAAACGGTGTTCGCCGTTTTTGGAGCCGGTTCTCCCTTTTGAGTCCATTGTTTAGATTGTTCTTTTGTCTCGGCTGTGAAGTGATGGATCCATGTCTCATCCATGGTTATGAAACGCCGAAAAAATTCTGGTTTGTTGCTGTGAAACTTCGCTAAACACTCAATTCAAACATCTTCACGACACTGTTTTTGCTCTAGTGTGAGCAAACACAGAACCATGTCCAAATTTTCAGATAATATGCGATGTACTGCACTTTTTGAAATGCTTATTATGTCTGCTAGCTCGCGCACTTTCAGTCGACGATCATCCAGTACCGTTTTGTTGATTTTCTTCATCATTTTCAGGAGTCGTCGTCTCATTTCGTCGACCACTGCGATGCCCGTCTTGGCAGCATGAGTAGTATAAATATATGCCGGTTCTGGACCGCCAAATTGTGAACGACCATATTTAGCTTTATTTACCCTTTTTTAGAGGTCAAAACTACTTTTAGAGCACAATAATTAAAAATATAATGTGGAAATTATCTACAACCACAATTTTGCTCGTTCACAAGCTAAAAGTGCATAAAAACTGAATTTATTTAATCGCCACCAAATTGTGAACGAATATAAACACCCATATTTTTTTTGTTAATTTAGCACAATTATCTTATAAAAAATTATTAGCATATCTCATCGTGCACATCTAAAAATTATATAAAAAATTATTAGCATATCTCATCGTGCACATCTAAAAATTATATAAAAAATTGACATTATTTAATCGCCACCAAATTGTGAACGAGTATAAATTATATAAAAAATTGACATTATTTAATCGCCACCAAATTGTGAACGAGTATAAATAGTTATAATTTACACATTTACTTAAATTTTATACTCATATTTATATTTTATTGTCATATACTTGGTGTGGTACTATCAGAAAAGCATTCTAAACGTAAACATAAACATAACGTAAACATATGTAGAACATAACGTAATCATAAACATTGAACGTAATAATTGTAACATAACGTCTAACGTCAAAAATGTAATATAGTAGTTAATAGTCAAATTTTATGAAAAAAATATTCAACACTAAAAAATAAAATAGTTACATAATTATTTTAAATATAAATAAATTGGTATGGATTCTAATCAATCAACATTCTCGCATTTAAGCGTTGATAAAAGTTTCACGAAGGAAATGAAATCGCTTAATAATGATCCAATGAAGTACATAAAATCATATAACTCATTACCTAGACTACCAATAAATAAAATATTGTTCATTACAAATCTTTCAAAATTTGAAAACATTCTAACAAATTCATTTGATTATATAGTATTTGTAAAGAACAAGAAATATAGAATAAATAAAAACTATATAGACAAAATTGGTATGTTGTTTAATTATATCATTAGCTATCAAATTATGAAAAAAGAAAAGTTCTTTCCCATAAAGGTCATTGTTGATAAAAATTATAAATTTATACAAGTACAATAAATTTGAAAATTTAATAAACAAAAATAAAATGACTAGACCATAAAAATTTTGAATGATTTTTTTTGTAATAAATGAAGTTTAATGAATTACGAAAATACTGTATTCAAAACAAACTACCATATAGAGGTTTACGAAAGTATCGGGTGTTTTTTTAGAGGTATAGAACTTTAAGTTGGCAACACTTTTTTAACTGGCGGCCATTTTGTCAGCTGTTAAGTGATTTATATTTAGTTTGGTTTGTCATTTCAACATGAATAGACTGACGCCTGAACAATGCTTGCAAATTTATTTTGAAAATCATGGTTCTGTTCGAAATACGTATCGCGCACTACGTCAATATTACGGTCAACATAATCGTCCATCAGAGCAATTAATTCGATTAACTATGGAACGTTTTCGCACCACGTATACTCTAAATGATAACACGCATCCAGAGAGACGTCGTACAGTGCGTACAGAAGAAGTCATTGCTGCTGTAGAGCGTAGCGTAGAGGAAGACCCGAATCAGTCTATCCGCCATCGTGCACAGGAATTGGATATGTGTCCATCCACTTTATGGAAGATTTTGCGGAAAGATCTAGGTTTGCGTGCTTACAAAATCCAACTCGTGCAAGAATTGAAGCCACACGATCACCTAGCTAGGCGTAGATTCTGTGAATGGGCCCAAAACAAGATTGCCGTTAATCCCGATTTTCATAATCGAATTTTGTTTAGCGATGAAGCTCACTTTTGGTTGAATGGATACGTCAATAAACAAAACTGCCGTGTTTGGAGTGATGATAATCCTCAAGTGTATGTTGAGACACCGTTATATCCAGAAAAACTGACTGTTTGGTGTGCTTTATGGGCTGGTAGAATAATTGGTTCGTACTTCTTTAAAAACGAAGCTGGCCAGAACGTTACAGTCAATGGTGACCGCTATAGAGCCATGATCACTGACTTTTTCGTTCTTCAATTGAACAATCATGATGTGCAGGAGTTGTGGTTTCAACAAGACGGCGTAACATGTCACACAGCTCGTGCCACAATTGATTTATTGAAGGAAACGTTTGGTAACCGCATAGTTTCACGTTTCGAACCCGTGAATTGGCCTCCAAGATCGTGCGATTTAACGCCGCTTGACTATTTTATGTGGGGATATGTGAAGTCGCTAGTCCACGCCGATAAGCCCGAAATGATTGACCACTTGGAGGACAACATTCGCCGCGTTATTGCCGATATACGGCCACAAATGTTGGAAAAAGTCATCGAAAATTGGCCCTCCAGATTAGACTACGTCCGAGCCAGCCGTGGCGGTCATATGCCAGAAGTCATATTTAAATTATAATGCCAGAAGATTATCTTTCGAATAAAGTAAATTTCATGTCAATTTAAAAAAATCATATTTGTTTTATTCCATTTCAAAGTTCTATACCTCTAAAAAAAACACCCGTTATGAGTTAGAAGAAATTATTAAAGACCATTTATTCAGACAAACGTTTGCTAATGAATTTAATTTTGATGATGATGTAATTCAGAAACCAAGACAAAGAAAACAAGGAATACATAATAAAAGAAAAGATCTAGATGAATTACCACAATTGATAGAATCTGATGAAGATGTAAAAGTAGTCAGAGCAAGAGGTTCTTGGGGAGAAATGGTTGTTGACTATACATTTTATTGTGACAGTGCAGGACATGATTTATATACTTATCTATATAAAATATCAGATTATGTTATTGATAAAATTAATAAGGGATTTAAAAAACATAAAAGCATAAGGATTCAATTAGTTACAGTTATTCAATATGAAGAATATGGCTTATCAGGTAACGTTATTGATTTATGGAAGAGACATTTTTCATCAAAGATACATACTATTATGGACAAATCTATAGTCAAATCAGTTTTAACACAAATGAAAAATACAATAATAAGAAATTTTGAAGGATTTAATGCAAAAAATACAAAGATTAGATTTGATCGTGTTTTAAACGTAGATTTACAATCAAGTATGTATACTCCTCTACGTGGTGGTACTTATAAGCAATTACCAAGTTATGTCACTACTAAGAAATGTTGTATTAATGTGAAAAATATAAAAACCAATCGATTCAAATGTGATAAACAAAAAAACTTAAGATGTTTTGAATATGCATTAGAAAGTATTCTAAATCCTGTTAAAGATCATACTGATAGACCATCAAGAAAATATGAATGTCTTAATATGAAATATCCATTAGAATTAATATCAGAAAATGTATCAAAATATGAAGATTTTTTAAATACATCTATTAATATATACAAAGTACGAGATGATAGAGTTGATTTATTTATATTAAGTAATAAAATCGGAAAAACTGAAAAACATGTAAACATTTTGGAATATAATGAACATTGTGTTGGAATTAAAAATTTAAGTGCATTATTAAACGGTCAAATTCATAAAAGAGACAAACACATAAATATATGTTTAAAATGTCATGATAAATTTGAAAACAAACAAAAATTTGAAGAACATATTGATTTATGTATAAAAGGGAAAACTAATATTGAAATGCCTGGAATTAATAACATTAGATCATATAAATCTTGTGGGGCTGAATTATATCATCCATATACAATTACACTTTGAGTGTTTATTAAAAAAAATTAAAAAAGAAGTTGGTAAAAAATCTGAATATATTCATATATTCATATTCCAAACAGTTTCTGTTTTAATACAATTGATGGAACGAAATTAATAAGAAGCGATAACGTAGAAGAATTAATGAAACTCTTTAACATTTCATTAATTGAATTTGGTAAAAGATATAATGAGATTAGAAGAATTAATAAAGAAATAATATGGACACCGGAAATAATGAAAAAATTTACAGAATCTAGTAGCTGTTATATTTGTAATAAAAAATTTACAAATCATTTATATAAAGTAAGAGATCATAATCATATTACTGGTGAATTTAGAGGTGCCGCTTGTAATTCGTGTAATTTGAATTTAAAACTTCCAAAATTCATATGTGTACAATGAGCATCAAAAGTCCAGGACGTGTGCTAAGCTGAAAGAAAGATTATTAGTGGAATAAAACGACAGGAATGCCTTTAAAATTTTATTCACAAGTTAAATTAATTCTTAAAGCTTGAAAATTAGTTAACATAATATATGATGAACAGCAAAGCTGTAATAAAAGAAAGTCTAACATATATAGCCGTTTAATAAAATATACAAAGAGTTAGATTAAAATGTGCATGCGTGTACTTGCGTGTTTGTGCATATATATATATATATCCTGGATCAGGAAGCTGTGTATTTTTCGCGAACGCGAACTTAAACACATGGATACAACAAACGCGGGAAACAACTTCACGATCGCGTCAAAGGAATGCGTGTGTACTTTGTCATGTAATTTCTTAATTTAAAACTATGCAAAGGGTTATTCCACCCAATAGCAAACGAGAATAGAAATAGACGTTGCTTTATTACAGTTGAACAGTACGTGACGAATACAAAAGATTCCTGCATTTGTATATATCACAAAAAGGTCAAGATAAATAATAATTTATGACTTGAAACTCGAACTATTTTTAAATTTAAATAACTTAATTTAAAAAACATAATATAGAGAATTATTATTTGTATGCGAAGTGTAACAATACCAATAGAAATTCAAAATTTAAAATATGATTCCATGATATTTCTGGCTTGGATTCTAAAATTATCTGAACATTATTCAGATATAAATTTCATTCCAAATTCAAAAGAAGATTATATACAATTCTCAAAGAAAGTAATTATTGATGAATACAAACAATCTTGTGATATATCCAAATGTACAAAATGTAAAAAGAAATATTATAATGAAATAATTGAAAAATGTAAGAAATGTAAAAGTAAAACAAAAATAATTAAGAAAGGTGATATACAAAATGTTGTAATTGAATTTAGATTTATTGATACATTTAGATTTATTAATACATCACTTGATAAGGCAGTTAAAAATGTAGCACAACTGAACAATTGTTATTGCGCACATTGTAAATCAATAAAAGAAATTAATAATATAGAATATCAACCAATTACAGAAAACAATATTTTAAAAATAATTGCAAATTGTAAAATGTGTAATAACAAGATAACAAAACCAGTTGATTATTCAAAGTTTGAAAATATTTTAAAAGAATTTAAAAAAGAAGATTTACATTTAGTATTGCAGAAAGGAGTATATCCATATGAGTGGGTTGATTCATATCAAAAATTTAGTGAACAATTACCATTAGAGAAGAAAGATTGGTACACCTTATTAGGAGATAAAAATATAAGTGATCATGATCTAAACTTTGCAGTGAAAGTTTATAAACATTTTAATTGTAAAAATTTTGGTGAATATCATGATCTATATTTAAAATTAGATACAATTCTTTTAAAAGACGTCTTTGATAATTTCAGAAAAACATGTTATAAAAATTATAAATTAGATCCAGTTTATTACATAAGTGCACCAAATTTATCAGATGCAGCTTCACTAAAAATAACAAGTCAAGAATTAGAATTAATTCAAGATCAAAAGTTATATGAATTGTATGATGGAATTAGAGGTGGAATATCAATGATTCCGCATAGACATGAAATAGCAAATAATTGTTATTTTTATGATGAAAAGATTTGTAAAACAGTCAAATTAACAAAAGAACAAGCAGAAGAAAAAGGAATATATAATAGTAAGAAACATATTAGTTATATCATGTATTTAGATTGTAATAACTTATATGGATATGCTCTGGGTCAAGAATTACCAATCGGTGATTTTATAGAAGAAGATTGTGAATATTTTACGAAAGACATAATATCAAGTTTACCTGATCATGGAGATCGCGGGTATACGTTTGTAGTTGATTTAGAAATTCCAAATGAATTACATAATAAATTTAAAGATTATCCATTACTACCAGAACACTATTCTCCATCAACTGATGAATTATCTAATTATCAAAAAGACTTAATTATTAAAAAAATTGGAAGTATAAGCGCTGGAACAAAACTAATAAATACATTAAAATCAAAAACAGATTATATTATTGATTATAGAATGTTAAAAGAGTGTATTAAGCAAGGAATAATATTAAAAAATATTAAAAAAGTAATATCATTTAAACAAAAGAAATGGTTAACACCATATATAGAACTAAATACAAAATTAAGACAAAAGGCAAATAATGATTTTGAAAAAGATTTTTACAAATTAATGAATAATTCTGTATACGGAAAACAAATGGAAAATGTAAGAAAAAGATGTGATGTTAAATTAATAAATACATTTGATAAATTTAGTAAACATAAAGAATATGAGACGAGAAGGATAATAGATGAGAATAATGTACTTTTATATAAAAAGAAAACAAAAGTAAAATTAAATAAACCGATTTATGGCGGATTTGTTGTATTAGAATTATCAAAATTATTAATGTATAAATTTTATTACAACACATTAAAATCTAGATATAATGATAAAATTAAACTATTAGCAACAGATACTGACTCACTTATTATATATGTTGAAACTGATGATATTTATAAAGATATAAAAGAAAATATACAATATTTTGATACAGATGATTGTACAATTGATTGGATGCCACAGAAAAATAAAAAAATACCTGGATTATTCAAAGATGAATACAAAGGAATTCCAATTAGAGAATTTGTAGGTCTAAGATAAAAAATGTATGCATTTAGATATGATTTTATGAAAGACAATGAAATGGTATCAAAAGAAAAAAAAAGTATGTAAGGGAATAAAAAAATGCAATATTGAAAAATTAAAGTTTCAAATGTACAAAGACTGTTTATTTAATAATAATGTTACAATAGAAACAGTTTATAATATTGTATCTAAAGATTTAAAATTATATACTCAAAAAACTTCTAAAACTGCATCACATCGCCGTATGATGACAAAAGATATTTAATTGATAATATTAACACTATTCCATATGGTTATAATTTCACTGGGATAAATGATTGATGCAAGCAATCAAGATGTGAATAATCATAAAGAATTATTTGAATTTTTATATAATAAAAAGAATAAAAATGATGTTATAATTGGAGAAGGAATAATATCTGATTACATATTTCCAATCTTAAAAAATATAAAATTTGATTTAACAAAATTACCAGACTTTATTCAAAAAATAAAAGATCTTTTTAAATCAAAAATTATACTTTAATATTTAATTGATATTTATAATTCCATTCCTGAAGAACATGCTGAACTTAAAAAATCAGTATTATCTTTAATTATAAATACAAATATCAATGAATAGATCACAAAGATTGTCATTTAATTTCAACAAAAATAATAGTAAATGTTTAATTAATTTAAATACTATAGATAATAAACCAATTAAAAATTTAATAGTTAAACATATTCAGTGGATTGGATTTAATAATCAAAATATTTATTTGATTTTGGTTGTAATTTACTAACATAATATATACGTAATCAAAAAAACATTTGAAGAACAATTGAATTAATTTAAAATTATATAAATTCAAATAATAAATAATTAAAACATATAATATTTTACATAATGGAATGATTTTATGGGTTATATATTTAATTATATTATTTTAATATGTAATCTCTTAAAAGAAGAATTTTCTTCATTAAATGTTTTAAGACAATATTGATTCATTTGAAATTTCTTTAAAATCATCTGCATCATAACAAGAGAATTTCATTTTGGAACAAATACCTGTTTACAACTTGATAATGTTCATTTATATTTGTCAATTAGTAATCCAACTGATAAAGTAATTAAATTATCAAAAGATTATATTCAAGAAATTATAAATAGAATATCTGTTAATAAGAGTGTTTAAAAAGAAAAAGATCATGCTGATATAATAAGAATCAATTATGAAGGTACATTTTTCCTAATTAATTCATTCATCAGAAGAAGAAAGGATGACATTCACGAAGATGATTATAAAAATATTGATGAAATTCCTGTTGGTAATTGATTCATTTGAAATTTCAAAATTTTCTCAAAAATATATTCATTGCATCAATTGTACAGAGATTTTTATTTCACAAATATTAGTCAATGAACAAATAAAGTGGAATATTTGTACAATTCTTATCAAATGGATATGCATGTTATCTAATTTATATTTATTCTGTTTTTTAGTAATCCAACTGATAAAGTGATTAAATTATCAAAAGATTATATTCAAGAAATTATAAATAGAATATCTGTTAAATTAAGAGTTTTAAAGGAAAAAGATCATGCTGATATAATTGAAGAATCAATCGATTATGCTGGCACATTTTTCTTGATTAATTCATTCATCAGAAGAAGAAAAGATGATATAGAAGATCATGAAGATGATTATAAAAATATTGATGAGATTCCTGTTGGTGGGATTGATATTAGAATTCCAATGAAATATATGTTGGCAAAATTTTCTCAACCAAATATAGTTCATTGTAATCAATTGTATTCAGAATTGATTTTTTAGATCTCAATCACAATATTAACTAATGAACTTTCTGAAAGTATTAAAGTTAATGGAATATTTGTATGTAATTCTTATCAAATGGATATGCAAGCAATTGAGTTATCTAAAAAAGATAAAGCACTAATTCTTAATAAAAAATTACATACTTTACCTGAAACAATATATTCCACATTAATGGAACAAGTATTATCAAATAAAACAACATTAGCAATAAACATTAATTTATCATCTCCATATGCTTGTAATATTTATTATATGTTTTATAATGAGAAAACAGGATCATTTAATCCAGATCCTGACGTGTACACAACAAATCATGAAATAACAGCAAATGGGAAAACATATCCATTCTCAAATAATAAAGGATTCTTAACAAATAAAAATCATATTATTCAACAACATTATGATGATTTTCTAAATAATACTAATGGTTCATATATAACAAAATCTAAATGGGTAAATAATTTTAGAATATATTCAGCTGCTATTTATGGATTAATTCAAACACAGGGATTAATATTAAAAATTACATTAAATAAGGGATTCATTTCTAACGATATCAAAATTCTTGTTATTACACAAGTAAAAGATGTTTAATTAATGGAATAAATGAATGATCGATTAAAAATAAAAATAATTTTTTATGATCTCAATTTTAATGAAAAGTTACTAAATAGTGTTTATCATATATTAATATTCAATAATGATAATAGCAATCAAATAAAATATTCAAATTATAATAATTTATACTCTAGACTAGATGTTCAAAATTTATATTCCATATTTCACATTAATAAACAAATAAATGTTTTCAAAGAACATGTATATGTATATGGAAATGCTTGTCTTCTTAAGTTTAATATAAATAAGAAAATCTTGAATATATTAATTGGAAATGAAATAAACTATTATAATTATTTAGTAAATTTATTTTCAAATGAGTTTTATACAATATTTAACAAAAATGGTATTGAAAATAATGGATATGCAGGTGATATAAATCACAATGTAATAATTTATAAAAATATTATTATCAATGAAAATTCTAATTATAACCCCACTGAATATTTTAATATTGATTTACCATCTGCACCATATATTTGTGATACATCAAAACCAAATGAAATAATAGATTCTATAAAATTACAAAATTCAAATATTTTGAAAAGAATTTTGGATGACGACATTATTACAGTAGATGAAATTAAAAAATTGATTGAAGAATTGAAATCATATAAATATAATAAATTTAAACCAATAATAAAGGAATTAAAAAATTATAAAACAGTATTAGAAAATTATTATAAAACAAATATTAAATTATCAATAGCAAAAGTAGAAAAGAAGCAAGAGATTAGAGAAGAACTAGAAGGATATGTAAAAGAATTAAAATACTACAGAATGAGATTGAATAATTATTTAAAATAATCATAGTAATAAAAAACAAAAACTAAAATGATAATTATGACAAGTATTACAAGAAGAATAAATATTATATATTTTAATTTACTTACTTCTCTAATAAGTGATAAAAATTTGTTTTGAAATTTAGGATATTCTTCATTAAATATTTTTATTGTTTTAATTATTTGACTACTTATATTTTGCATTTATAGATTTCATTTTTCTAGCGTTTCTTTCAAATATTTTTATAGATCGTTCCCTAGCCTCAGTTATATTTGATGGTACTACAACTGTTTTATTTCTTAATTCAGTTAATTTTTTAGGATCATAGTTATTGTAGTTGTCCAACTTATATTCTAATTCATTTATTTTGTTATTGGCAGATTCTAATTCACAATCTGTAAGAAGTAAATTCTCAAATAAATAATTAGCAGTTTTTCTAGCTATGTACTTATCAATAACTTCTTGTTTAAATCCAACTATTTTTGCTGCATCTTCTATTTTATTAATTTCATTTATAATAGGTTTTACATCTTCATTCCATTTATTTTGTTCATCTTTTGGTATATAAGATATCAAGTCCATTTATATTATAAATTTTTCATTGCATTATTAACTAAATCTTTTGCTTCTTCATCTGAATTATTGTATTTCTTAATATTATTAATATTTATCAATCCTTCTTTATTTGCTTTCTTTTGCGTTTTTTTGCGAACAACTGCGGACGAATGTTGTTCATCTTCAGTTGAATGTATATTGGAAATAGAACTTGTGGATGTAGCTGATGATAACTTAATTGATTGATCAGAATTTTTGTATTTAATTTTTGGATCTTGTTTAATTAATATTAGTGCCGAATCTAAAGTTTTTTGTGATATTTTTTTCTCTTTCACAAATTTTCTTTTGGAAATATTTTCTTTAGATAGTCTATTTAAATATTCAGTTGCTAAATTTATTTTATAATAATTTTTTGCATCATTTATTCCAATCCATTGATCTTTTGTATTTATTATATTTTTTAATGACTTTGCTATTGATTTATTTATTGATATATTTGAATTACTCAACTTTGGTAAATGTGTATAATATCTAACGTTAACATTACTCATATTTATTATAGTAATATTTTTCTATATTTATTTAATTATATTACTATTTAATTATTAATAAATACTATTTAATACTAATTATGACTAATAGTGGTAGACCAAAGAAAAAGTTATTTAATAATAATGATAATATAAACTTTGGATTGAGATCATTAATTGAAAGAAAAATGGGTGGTGAATTATTATCACAAACAAAAAGAATAATAATTATAGGTCCATCTGGATCTGGTAAATCAACAATTGCTCAAGAAATAATATTTGGTATGGAAAGAAAATCTATTTCAGAAATAAATTATTTTTTACCTAATGGAAATGAATTGGAAAAAGATATTCAAGTAATTAAAGAATTATGTAAAGATGCTTTCATTTATTTTAATATATATAGATATGAAAAAGATAGCATTCCAAATGAATTAAGAACACACAGTCTTAATATATTTGATGATGCACATAAGAAAACTGGTATAACAGATTTAGCAGAAAAATTATTTACAGAAGGAAGACATAGACAGCAGCATGTAATATATATTCAACAAACTGGTACATTTATACCAGCTGGAATGAAATCAAGTTATAGTGAAATAATTATACATAAAAGTGTAACAAGTGACTTGGAAAATTATATTAATATTGATCAATCACAAATATGTAATGAGTATACTAAAACAGGTTTTTATACTATTAATAAAAATGGTATTTGTTATCCAACAAAATTATGTGATTACAAATCATTCAGAGAATATAAAAATAGATTGAAAGCAGTTGGTAGAAATACTGAAGACGAATATAAAAATAATATAAAGAATTCAAATATAATTTATAAAGCATATAAAAATGCAGGAGCAGATGGTGCTAATAAAACAGCTGTTTTAACTGATAATCAAAGTTTTGATTCTCAGTCAATTCAACAATTATTCAAAGTATTATAAATGAGTAATATTATTTTGAAATATTTAATTGATAAATGTAAAAATGATAATAAGATAGCATTATCAAATATTGACTTGGAAAATATTTTTAAATTAATTACAAACCAGGAAATAAACATAAGTTCAGATAAATTGCTAACATATGGAATAGATAATTTAAATAAGTATAATATTTTCAATTTAGATTGGAATACTGGTGGTACACATTGGATTGCTATGTATATAGATAATACTAATAAATTAGTGAATTTCTTTGATTCATTTGGTAATTCATTACCAGAAAAATTTCTAATTCCAAAAAGTTATATAATAACACATAATAATTATAAATTTCAAAATTCTAATGATGTAAATTGTGGTTGGTGGAGTTTATTATTTTTATATGTATGTTACTTAACGTCAGAGATAAAACATTTATGATTTTGTTTCAAATAATCGAGGATCTTGTATATTTAATAATTTTTTAATTTCTTCTGTTGGATTAATGTTATCAACTTTTTTACTTTTATCAAAACACAGTAATGGTATATCATCTTCACAATCTGAATCTTCTTTGTTAGTTATATTCATAAGAGTTCTCTAATATTTTTTTCTATTGTGTCTTTATCTTTTTGAGACAATGTTTTCTTTAAAGGAATTGGAGGTTGATTAGGAATTTCTAATGTTAATGTCTTACCTTTTATTTTATCATCTATTGTGTCAACAATTTTATTTAAAATATTTGCTAAAACTGGACCAGCTGCAGCAGCTAATATAGGTATAATAAAAAATTTATAAAACCACCATTTATTTCACCTCCTTCAACTATTTTTGATTTGTCTTGTAGAATTATTGACGAGCCTTTTTTAATTGTAATAATCATTTATTATATAAAATAAAAACTAATATATAAAAGGATTAAATTATTTTATATTCAAGCCATTATTAATCAAGTTATATCAAACCTAATATTTAAATTGTGCATATTTGAAATGGATGTGGTTGATTGTTTACACAATTATTGAAATAAAGAAAGAAAATAGATATATATTTACAGAGTGTTAATGATAATTCTATGAACATGATTACATAGTAAATATTATCGGAAAAAATAATAGTTTTGTACGAATTTTACAATCAAAGAATTAATATTATGGTATATTACCCAGTAAATATTACATATATTACATAGGTATTAAAAAGTACATCTCGACCACCATTTATTTGACCTCCTTCAATTTTTTGATTTGTCTTGTAGAATTATTTTTTCGAGCCTTTTTTAATTGTAGGTAATCATTTATATTAATAAAATAAAAACTAATGTTCAAAGGATTATAATGGCAGTTGAATTTAACAAATTATACTGGAAATAATTATATATTCAACTGCCATTATAATCATTATATCAAACCTAATCTGTAAACGCGCCATCTACCATTCAATAGACGAGTATTTATCATTTTTGTTCATAGTATGTCACAGGTAACTGTTTTGTTAACAAACAGAACGTCTGTTCTCTGTAGCAAAGATCGAAGAGTCTATGCAGAGTTCTCTATCTCTACTTTGTGTCGTGTCCAGGCTTTGTATGTGTGTGTCAGAATAAAAACTAGAGAAACGACCAAGCAATTTTTTTGCAACATACCTATGTTCTTTTTATACCAATATTTTTGTGAAAATATAAATTTATTTAGATCATGGTTAAACTAAAGAGAAGGCCACAGTTCAACATGAATATCTTTGAAGAAATGTCGGCCAGTGTGAACAATGAGTCTCACAGAGACGTTAAAATCGAAGTATCTGATGAGTATATACACATTATTTACGTAGATAGTGATAGAGTAGAAGCACTACAAAGCACTACATTACAAAGGAAAAAATGTTGCCCCTGCAGGTACGACCTAGAACCATCTGACTTTGCATTTTTTATGGACAAACTATATATTCAGTTACGTTTTGGAAGAAGAGATGACAAGAATAATTTCTGGAAACTGACATTTCCATATTGGTAAGAAGAAATATATACTTACTTTTTCTTATAACAGGTATGATTATGAATTTTCTGATGGTTAACAAACCATCAAAATAATTTGTTAAAAAAAATATAGGTGACTTTAAAGTGGAATTATTTTAAGAATCTACTCTATTTTTTAATTTGTTGAGGAAGTATACGGTTGAGTACTACGTTAGATCCAAAAGATATAGTTAAATCTCTTGGTTGCAATTCCTTTTTTGGACCTATTTTTTAATGACTGTTGATTTGATAAACGTTTTTATCACTAACCATTAAATTATGTGATTATAATTGAAATTATTTTGTACAAACTATAATATTTGATTTTCATAGGCAATATAATGAGAGAAATATGCAGCCTACCAGTTCCCCGGCATCAACACCATCACCTCCTTTGGTGCCTGCAAATTCCCCAGCAACATCTGAAACTTCACTACTGAATACTTAAACGTGGTTTTCCTTTTATATATGGTATATGCATGAAATAAATTTACTTTTTTCAGTCTCTGTTGTTTTATTTTTCATTTACATACCTATTTATTTTCTGTTGAATTTTTTTTTCATCAAATTTGACTATTAACTACTATATTACATTTTTGACGTTAGACGTTATGTTACAATTATTACGTTCAATGTTTATGATTACGTTATGTTCTACATATGTTTACGTTATGTTTATGTTTACGTTTAGAATGCTTTTCTGATAGTACCACACCAAGTATATGACAATAAAATATAAATATGAGTATAAAATTTAAGTAAATGTGTAAATTATAACTATTTATACTCGTTCACAATTTGGTGGCGATTAAATAATGTCAATTTTTTATATAATTTATACTCGTTCACAATTTGGTGGCGATTAAATAATGTCAATTTTTTATATAATTTTTAGATGTGCACGATGAGATATGCTAATAATTTTTTATATAATTTTTAGATGTGCACGATGAGATATGCTAATAATTTTTTATAAGATAATTGTGCTAAATTAACAAAAAAAATATGGGTGTTTATATTCGTTCACAATTTGGTGGCGATTAAATGAATTCAGTTTTTATGCACTTTTAGCTTGTGAACGAGCAAAATTGTGGTTGTAGATAATTTCCACATTATATTTTTAATTATTGTGCTCTAGAAGTAGTTTTGACCTCTAAAAAAGGGTAAATAAAGCTAAATATCCCAAGGAACAATTTTTAAATTTCGCGAGTGTTTTAAGTTGCCCAAGGAAAAAATAACTACATCTAAAATTATATTTTATTTTATTACAGCATGAATATTAATAATTAAGGTGTATATTTCAAAATCAAAATTAAAACGAAAACCGTATGCATTAAAAACATGTTATTTCCTAATTTCTTGAATGAATTGAAATCATAGCTAACCTTTATTTTTACTACTACCAACTCAAAACTTCCGCGAAATTTAAAAATTGTTCCTTGGGATGGTCGTTCACAATTTGGCGGTCCAGAACCGGCATATATTTATACTACTAGCAGGTACGGCTTCGTTTAAACTCTGCTACCCAATATTTCACTGTTGTAAACGAAGGAGCAGACTCACCCAGAGTAGAATCCAGTTCAGGTTTTATATCGGTTAGACTGAGGCCTTTCAAATAAAAGTATTGTATCACGTAACAATGACCAATTTTCTCTATTTTTACAAATTAACTGAAAACGTTAAGTATTGATGGCTGCTAAACAACTACTAAACAACGTGGCGTCTTCAAAGTTGAAACATATGCTTTATAGATTGTGTACTTTCTAATACAGTGATATTTTTCAAACAACTACTTCCATCTCTGGTCAAGTCGGGTACTTGTGAGACAACCCTCACATACATATATTACATTCGTTGTCGTTACGTTCTGTCATATGAGGAAAATGAGAATAGAATTTCATTTTCAATTTCATTTTCCTTTGAAACTACGTATTTATCCGAATGTATTTTAGTTCAGAAAAATATCTTTCAATTTTTCTGTAATAAAAATTCATGCGATTCTTGAAAAGAACTTTTATTTTAAGCTTGAAACAACAAAGTGCATTAAGCGATATTTAAAAATAAACATAAATTTTCACGATCATATTCAATTTTGAAACTGTAATTTTTTTAAATTAATTTCGCTAATATCCAAGCATAATTCATAATTTAAACTTTCAGTTAATCTCATCTTCATTGTGATGTAACCGAAATTTAATGACAAAGGAAAGAAGATTTATTAGAGGATTAAAAATAATTTTCGCCCCGATATTTTTTCCTTATTTTTTATCGTCTTTTTGTTTTCTTTTTTAACTGCGTCGGTGAAGGAAATCCATTTTTTTGCGGGAAAGAAGGTGTTATGGAGATCTATTCAGTCCCTTTCCAGAGTTGAAGATTTATCGACGTTTGTATAGAAAGGAGAACCTTAGTTATATTTTGTATTTGGAGAGATTCAGGGAAAAGAAGGAACAGGGAAGAGTACCGATGTTTGTGTTTATAAGGAGGAATGACTAAATTATGTCTTGACACGTACGGTATAACAAATAAATGTTGTCTACGTTGCCTCGTTGAAGTTATATTTTAGAGTGGAGTTTTTGAAAACTTTAAATTACTGAGAAAAAACTGATATCAAAATATTGATTTCAAATGGTAGGAATCAAGATGAGA
The DNA here is from genome assembly GCA_031893035.1 of Dermolepida albohirtum. Taxonomy (NCBI): domain Eukaryota; kingdom Metazoa; phylum Arthropoda; class Insecta; order Coleoptera; family Scarabaeidae; genus Dermolepida; species Dermolepida albohirtum. The sequence goes on along the minus strand of JAVIWB010006329.1, from coordinate 560,908 downwards.
AATGTGTAAATGAAAACGAATATTTTTATTAAACTAAATAATTCATTTTACTTCACGCATTTTCTGAAAAAAATGTGCAATTTCATTAATGTACATATACACTTGTTTGATATAAGTATTTAAAAATTTTGAAATGAACATTTACTTTATTACTAAAAATTGATTATGATTGTAAAATAGCTTGAGATTAATTGCAATGATAAATTCAACATTAACAATTAACCTTCCGTTCTAGCAACCTTAAACTCCATCTAAATACCAATTTCTTCAAATTAAGCAGAGAAGGTAAGCACAGAATTAAGCCAAGATAGAGATGCATGAAAGTCATAATTGTTGCTGAGACCTGGTCCATTACTACACATATACTACACATATGCAACATAAAAATAGTCTAGACAATGGGTAAAAGCTGGTTCAAATACTTCAATGAAGGTAAAAACAGTTCCATTTGCTGGCCAAAGATATACATGACAGAAGAGTCTTAATGCAGTATTATTGGACAACTTGGTTACAAAAATCATAAATAAACGAGTGTGATCGCTTGACCGATTGATGAGAAAAAATCTGTGCCATCGCTACAACCCATCAGTTCACTCACCATTAATTACACAAGCAAAAATTTTTATTTTATACTGTTCTCATACGCCTTAGATAGATTGTTGAGATATTGCCACAGAGCTTATTCTGCAGATTATGGTGAAACATTTGATTAATGGTTACTTTTCATTATACTATACGTCCTATTCGTAAGGTAGGATTTGAAAAATTAAACTATCTATGAAGAAAACTTATGATTATATAGTTTAGTAAGAAGATAATAATTCGGTAAAATGCTTTCGATTTGTCAACATAATATTTCAGTCATAAAGCCTATTCCGTTGCAACTTTTCCACACCTATTGTGGTCCTTGTACCTCTTTAATGTCTCTTGCCGTCTGCTCATATGTCTGTTGCAATTGACTTCAATAATGGCCTCTTTAGATTTCAATGTAATAATCTTGGCCCCGTTTAATTGGTTTGTTTCCATGAAGGGCTTTTGCCATGAAGCTTCAGAATTTTTCGTTTGTTGTTTTCTTCTTTCTTTTGCTTTTGGGATTTGCTTTGTACATTTACTACGCTCCTTTCACGAACAATAAGACAAATAATAATCCGCCTGATTAAATAAATCAATGAGGTTGCCCCTGAAGGGAAACAATAGATCTCTCATTTCTTTGTGGAGACTTAAGGCGCAGCACGTTGTCTTACACCTTAATTTGGATTTAGCTCTGGTGTCTTTGGAGTGTTAGTTCTCGCTCTTACACACTAGTTGTGAGTTTTTAAGAGGTCACTCGCACCCTGTTTGTACGATTTAGCACCTAATGATTTCTTTCTGTTAATTGATTTTGAAAAAAATGACTGGTCGGAAAGAGATTTAGTTCAAACAATGGGGTAATGTAATAAAAAATGCCTGTTTGAGGACTTTGAATAATCTACAATCTAATACACAGGATACCAAGAAACTAAATGTGTAGAGCTGGAAGAGAACTGTGTTGAAAAATTAATATTTGCTTTGTATATAAAATTTTGTGCCCTTGGTCAGATTGAGAATATTTCTCTTTATTCTCGTATATGATAAATAATTACTTTTTATAACAAAATCGCGTTACTTATTTGGTAGATTTTTTACATTTGATTGACAGAAGTTGTGGTATCTTCAATTTTTTGACAAAGGAGCAGATTCTCCTAAAAGTGTTCTCCACTAATATTTGTAATGTATGGGATCGAAGTTCCGTCATATTTTAAAGAAAAATATTGGTCAAAACAATTTCTGTGGAATCACGAAAGTGATCCACCATTTTTTCGAACCAAGCAGGAGTTAATCTTATTGAATTAACCAAAGGGGACTAAAATAATAACATTAACCTATGGTAAGATAATACGTTTACAGAATTACGTATTGCTATTGACTAAAAAACGTTCAGGTTTGAATCAAAAAGAAGTTTTCCTTCTTCACGACAATACATGAGTTTATAAGGCAGACAAAATCCAAGTCGTCCTGCGCGAACGCAACTTCTTTGAGTTGTTTAACCCATGCATATAGTTCAGATTTGATTCCGCTCAAATAATTTTCATTTGAAAATTTGAAAAAGTACCTCAGAGAGTCATTCTGTAGATGATAACCAATTTAAAGAGGAAATTATGCCTATTTTGAGGACCGCCAGAAATAATCTTTTTTTAATGAAATAAAGTTCTCCCAGGACAAGTGGCGTAAGTGCGTTGAAGTTAGGAGATATTACATAGAAAAGTAAATCTTTTGTTTCAGTTATGGTTCTTCTAAAAGTCGAGTGTTTAAGTTGCTGGAACATTTTGGACAGAAGAATGTGCGAATGGGTATTGCAAGCTATAATACGTTGAACATAATAAGCCTATAGGTTGTAGTATTAAATACAATCTTTGTTTCTTGCACTTAGACATTAGCTGTTAGTTTCTGAGGGGTCATCCGCTTATTCGTGCGCCTTGGAACTTCTTTTTGCTCATCAATTTTGAACAAATAACTGGTTAGAAAGAGATTTGGCTCAAACGACGAGTAATGCAAGAAACTAAAGCCTATTTTGAGCACTTTGAGTAATCTTACTATATGCAGGGTATAAAGAAATTAAATGTGAAGAGCTAGAAGAGGATTGTGCTGAAAAACTAATATTTGCTTTGGAAATAAAATTTTATTCCCTTGGTTAGGTGGAGAACATTTCACTTTATCCTCGTATATGACGAATAATCACTTTTTATAACAAAATCGCGTAATTGATTGACAGATCCTTATGGTAAATAGGCGTACTACAAGGGTTAACAATTTGGAGTTCACAAAATATTTTTGCTTGATAATATTGTATATTGTTATTGTTAGGGTACTCACTGGTTTGAGCACAACTTAACGTTTTACAGAAATTTATTTCAAACATCAACGTGTTCTGAATGTGGAGATGCATGTATTCTACAAGCATTAATAAAACAGTTCAAATAATAAACAGAAACGTAGTTTTATCGTTCTATACGCACAAATATGTGTTCAAGTACGTACGAAACGAAACAGTTCACAATACTTCGCTTGGTGTTCAACGCATCGAGGTACCCAAGCATGCCCAATAGAGTGGAAATGTACGACACTGTCGACCGTGTACCTATTGGGGAAGCTTCATGCAACTACCCGGTAGCGACAGTGACGCGGCCAGTCAGGTAGGCCGATTTCGGTCCCCTGATTTACAATGTGTACACGACAAGAAAAGTTGCCGCCGATCAGTATATGTGCGTTAAATTTGGGTATAACAAAAAATGGATATTAATTACTATATAAAATACGTTCCACAAAATAATAATAGTCATGACACATATAATAGTAACAAAATACATAATAAATATTCTAAAATAAAAGTAAAATATTACAATTTTAATATTAAGTCCTTAACAGTTATTGTGATTATTTGCTTTTAAAGACAGTGAGAAGAAGAAGAAGAGTAGAAAATGTTAGTTATCGAATAAATGATTTTTCCGTAAACTGAAAATAATTTCGAAATGAAACGATGTAGTCAGGACATTGACATTCAGTGAGTGGAATATCAACGGATGAACTAATTCGCAACGCCGATTATTTCCCGAAATGAACAAATAATTTAAGCAATCAAATACGCGTTGAAACGAACATAAAAATTTTTGTCATCTGACAACTTCGATTTAACTTTTATAACTCCAATAGCTATTTTCCAAGTTTTTTTTTCAAAGTAAGTGAGGTGTGGTGAAGATGCTTTAACGAGAGGGGATTTTAATATTCCCTTGGATGTACGAAATATAAAGTTTTATGTAAAAACAGAACGCAGATTTTTTCTTTGAAGAAATTAAATCCCCTGCTTCTTGTTTATTTTTGATAAATTTTAGAAATCCTGTTACGATCTAAATAGTCAATGTCATTTCGTAAATTAGATTTAAATGTGGCGAAAAGCTATTTTTTATGGTGACAATTTCTCCGCTTTTCATGACTGAATTAAGTCTTACTGCAAAGTGAAGCAAAAATGGATGTTCTTGCTTAAGAATGCTACAAGTAATATGTACTAATCAGTGCGGTTTAATTGCGTGCTTGGAAAATCATTTTCCAGAAAATTTTATTCAACTTTATTATAAAGTATTATAAAATACACTGAGAACATATATTTTATTACACAATGTGTTATAATATACATTTTTCATTCCAGCTTAAAATCACCTTATTTTATTTGCATATTAATGACCTGCCTAAATATTTTTGTGTGCTCTATATATTTTATTTATGTTTTGAAAATATGAGAGAAAAGAAATTTAATTCGTCAAAGTTTAAATACCAAACGCCAAATACATTATTCTAGAATAATACCCAATGTCGTATAATTAAAACTCTAGGAAACGTTTGATATTAATATCTTCAAACACAATACGGTTCAAGGTAGCAATAAAGTGCCAACTCTCTAAATGAAATAAGTAAGAGGTATTTGCGAAAAATTTTTCAAACCGCAACAGTAACTGTATCTGATCTAAAGGTATATATGATAATTCAATAAAGAATTTGAACAAAATATACGAGGTGGAACGGTTTAGACTGCCTTTACAGTAGGTTATGTAGTATTTTAAAAGCTAGCTTGGCTACAGGTCATATATTAGAGATGTGAAAACTATCAGCGTAACCTGTATACTAAAACCGAATAGATTCTAATGTTCTTTATAATAAAGGCTCTGGAAATGGTTGACAAATGTACTAGGAGTAGTAGGTTTGCACTTAAACCATTGCATCAGAAACAACATACTTATTTGGCAGCAAAGGCAACAGAAACAACATTTGCATTATATCGTACACTCAGTGAATTATACCTCTTTGAATTCGATCAATACAGGACTTCAAATAAAATAGTTACTGAACATATTGCAGGTGGAAAAATGCTATACTGTAAACAGAGTAATACGGTCCGAGTTAAGAAAAGTTGTCCTCGGGGGAGAATGTATCCTCTTTGCAGTGGAATCTTGTCCTTGACTGAGTGATAGTATCTTTAGCAATAAGTAGTACCATGCTTTGGTATACGCACATAATTTAGTAATTATGACACCGGAAAAATCTAATAAATTAGTTACTTTAGGCCATACTAGTTTTAGCAGATATGTGTGAGATTCACACATATCGTATATATTTTGATATATTAAAAGATCGCATGATAACCAAATATGCTTTTAATTTTCAATTTGCAGAAATCATCTCACAATGATATAAATGAGAGCAAGAGTGCTTTGACGTTGGCAGAACTGGTACACAGGTGCACGGGAGCAGGACTAAAGATATCACCTTTTTTATATACTGTGAAAGCTTGGATATAACCCATGTGTTTTATCTGAGGAAATACACCTCGGTATTTTAAGAAGAGGTTAATACAATTCTGAAATTTGCCGAAGAAATTAATAGCAAGATTTACTCTCATAAGCGGATCCACATTTTTATTTATAGTTAGATCATTGAGGAGTCCTGAGATTATATGTAGGCTAGTGTGGAAATGTCTTGAGGAACTCAGAGAACTATCACGGTGGAATTTAGGGAGGCTGCTATAGGCGTCGGGCTATCACAGGAAATGCAAAAGCTGATAAACTTGCCAGAGAAGGATCAGATATATTATAAATTAGATCAGAATCTATACTAGGAGTATCTAAGTACACTATCCAGGAAACAATAGGTAGATTGGCAAAAGTTCAACATAGAACATGTACTTGGGTAATACATGCAAACATGACTACAGCCTTCATTGACAGATCAAGCGGCAATAAGGCTAAAGAAGGTTAGGAAATTGCTTTTATTGGAAAGAAACCGGTTTAGAATAATATGAGAATTCCTCACAGGTCGCGAGGCCGTTATGCAATTCCAGAATAAATGTAATGGAGAACTCAGTTACAGATTGTGTCATAAAGCTCCAGAAACGATTAATCATGTCTTGTAAGAATGTGGATTGGTTTTGTACAAATTAGTATAATAGACTAGGGTACTAGATTGGATGCAGTAGGTAATATTGAGGGAATACATAATAAGTCGAATGTTGTAGTGCTTTAGGGACTGTCGCAGTTGAATGACCTTCATGAGAAAGAATGAGAAGACGATGAGTTAATGAAATTAAATCTACATTGTCTGTTAGTTTTTGTGAATATTTTTCAATGAAAGCTATAAGTTGTATTTCCTAAATCTTTTGTTTATTAATCGTGTAACAACGATTCTTTTAATATGCTTTATGAAGTCCAGTTCTCTTGAAACTGCAACTTTTAAGATCTTTCTCATTTGAAATTATAGATAAAAATTTTATGCGACTATATATTAATAAAGTTTATGCCTTACTAATTGCTAACTATAATAATAGTCTATACTTTCGCAAGACTACACGAAGGAACTGTACACATTCGACATTTTTTTGGTTAAACCTACTATCACAATAACCGTGTGTTTTGTGCAGATGTGGTCCGTCATTACCTGACGCAAAATTTCTTTATAGTGATGAGCGATTAGTACAAATGAAATCCTATGCATACAAAATATTTAGTTTCATAAAAAAATGTTACGACTATAGTTTCGGCAGCAAATTTTTTGGCAGTATGCTTTTGTGGCATTGGTCCTCCTTTCTTTACTCTAGTGCTTCATCTCCTGACTATTGCAATACATTCAATCTTCATTCGCAGTAGTTGTCGCCTATCACCAGCCTTCACCTTCTTCTTAAGCACACTATTAGTACTCACAAGCAGTTTACTCTAGTCGTCTTTTGATTCGGTAATTGCAGGCACGGTATCAATATAGTACAAAACTGTATATTTTTGTTTAAGTTGTTAAAAACAATACATATTTAATAATCTGAGAAAGTTTCAAGATAGTTAAATGTGGCGATGTGCGAATAATTACAATTCCTGTGCAGATGATTTCCTAAGCTAGCATGCTAATTGAAGTATCCAGACCGTTTTGGATCTCGTAGCTTCTGCGCACATCTTTAAACTCTTTATGCCTTCGATAATAAGTAGAAATCACCATAGATGATTTCCTAAAAGTTTTTTTAATTATGGAAAAATTTTTGGGGTCGATCTTCCCAGAGGAAGACAAAATTTGATTGCATATAGTAGCACTTTCATTTTATTCGTAATAATTTTTAGAGGTGTCAAAATTTTCGAACTCAAATAATTCGTCGCAATAGTCATTCTGCAAAATGAAAGACGCTTATATAGATAATATTTTTTGCAATTCATAACTGGTCCTTAAATTAGTTTTGCATTAAAACGAATACACCACTAGTAACGATGAAAAGTCAAAAATTTAAGATATGTTGAAATGCTATTGGTGTCTAATATTGACAATAAAAATTCAGTGTCTTAAATAATACACTACATACATACTAATACAGATGCTTTGCTGTTCAAATATTCAATACTTGCTTGGGTAAGTTCGGTAAAATGGCGTTGGAAAATAGACTTCTTTTGATTTCTACTAATTGAAATATCATGTATTTCCGATTCTTTGCAAGAGCATGTTTTTAAATACGTTTTACCTTCAGTAATGCTTCTCGAGTAGAAACTCGTTTTTTCCAATTCAGCGCACGTTAAAGAAATCTCCTGTTGAATGAGCTTACTTACTTTTTCACATTTTGACGATATCGAATATATTTTTGCGTCAGTGATCTTATTACAGCATAATGTTATAAATGTTACGTATTCACAAGCAAATGTAAGAATATGAAACACGTGCACATACATGATGTCCTATTTAAAATATGTTCCAGATTTTAGTTTTTTATATAAGATTTTCACATCTCGTATTTAATTTAAACGAATAGTAGTAAAGAGAGAGAGAGAGAGAGAGAGAGAGAGAGGCAGGGTAGATTTATACAGTTTTAATTTGATATTTTTTCTAGCTTAAAGATACCATTTTTTAAAAATTTAATGATTCTTAATAATTTATCTAATCATAATATGCAAATTCGAAAGACGGTATAGCATGTCCACCATAATTAATTGCTAATTTTATTTAATTCCGAAGCAGTTCATCTGTAATAACCTTCCATTTCACGATGTTACAGTTTGCAAAATAGCTCTTAATATGCCTATAATTATTGATTTACTGGAACGAGCGTTGTTTTTATGGCGTTTCAAATGTGCATTATACCTGGTAGTTCGAAAGAATTCTATCTCGCATCCAATAGAGTGTGCCAGATATTACATTTTGACAATTTATTGAGAGCGTTCTCGCTTATCATAACCTATAAACGGCACCGCAGATTAGGAAGTGGTTTTGGAATTTTTACTTGCTGTTTTCTTGTTAATAGAGGAATGTAGAATAACTTATTTTATGAATAAATGTCAGTGTCTGATTTTTGAGTTTGCTATATGTACTTTTACAACTACATTGCAAATTGCAATATTATGAATACTAACTAAAAAATCTTCTCTTCCTGTAGATGTCTCGTTTACACGAACCGCTCACAGAACAACAATTGGAAGGGATTGCCAATAATTGGAATTATAACGATAACGGCGAAGACGATGCTACGTTTTTCGGATGACGATAGTGTTATCGATTCAGAATGTTAACCAAATTAGCAGTCTGAAGAAATTGACGTCGAATTTGAAATTGCTTCTCAAGCCGATGTTGCTGATCACAGTCTAAAGGGCGCGAGGGCATAATGATTCGGTTTGAACTGATGAAGGTGTAACTTTACCAACTGGAAGCTAGAGCAGCTAGTAGTCTTTTTTTAACAAAATTATCGTGACCAAGTAACGAAGCTCACTTTCATGACTATAGCTCTTTTAACACCTAGAACTGTCGAATTTGCAAATGCATTCGAAAATGCAGATCGCATTTGTTAGCATGGAATGCTAATAATTTTTTTCGGATATTTTAACAAAATTAATATTGGCAATATGCGGTTTCAACAGAATTGCGCCACTTGTCATACTGTAAGAGAAACACGTGATTAATTACTACAGATGTTTTCTGCTCGCGTAATATTCCACTTTAGTGTTATAGACTAGCTTCCAAAATTATGTGATCTAACTCCTATGAACTACTTTCCTTGGGGTTATGTACAGAAAAATCTACGCTGATAAGCCTGTAATGATTCCTGATTTAAACGGATTTAAAATGAATTAAAATAGCTTAAAGGTTAAAACCAAGTGTTTGTCAAAGTTTAAAATTTTCATCCTTATTATGTTTTGTTACCAAGTGTTAATGGAAAAGAATATATTGTGCTCAAATTGTCTACGTCGGACCTAAAATTCATTACAATACTGGTGACTGAGAATGATGCCTGGCACCATTAAATGGTGGATGGTGTTGGTCCGAGAGAACATTTACTTTGATACACATTTAGATACATTGATACATGTATGAATGTGCTTTTATGGCAAATGAATTAATATGCTTTGTTGCTTCTTTTTAAAGAAAACACCATCCAATCCTAGCCTCTGAAATAATGCCGGTGTATTTTTTACTTTTTCATAATTGCTAATGCGATATGTAAAATTTGAACATAGAATACATTACCTATATTATAATAACAGTTACATAGAACATACATTCGCATAAATAAAAACTCCCCAATTTAACTAAAATTTAATAAATTTCAATAACCTGAAACAAGCGCCCTTAGTCTTACTTCATTTCCTTATAAAATTAAGATGGTAACTAAGTCATGTTGTTTGGGTAAAATTGAAATCTATCACTATGCATCGTGTATCAATGTGCTTCTCTCTTTGCCTTATTTCTGTAATGGTAAACATACTACTAAATGCAAAGAAATAGGACAGTAACATTGGGCTATGTTGATCTTGGGGCTAGACTATTAGATTATCTATTTCTACATCTAAAAGAAGCACCTGGATGCAAAACTCTACAGAAATAGTAAGTAATAGGTATCTAGGCCCCACATTGACCCCCATAGTGTATCGTAATCTCGACAATTACATGAAGCGTTAAGACTTGTTACTTGATGTTTAATATTGTGATTTATACTTTGTTGTAATGGTTGTTAAAACTATTATTATCAACTAACTATCACTAAGATTAAAAAGTTTTTGTCAAGCTGCAGTCACAAGATTGCAAAACATAGTATTTGTGAATTAGTTAATAGTCTTAATTGTAGAAAGCCCTATTTACTTTTCGAAAAAATGGAAGGAAGCAAATTTAATTCGTTAAACAAACTCAAATATCAAATAATATATTTTTATAGAAGAATATAATATTCAATATCCTTCCTATAGCGCGATTAAAGCTGGAGAAAAGTTTACGACATGAATTACCACGACTATTAAAAGAAACGACACGGCGTTTTCTTATTGTTGGAGGAAGTTTCTACTTTCAAATACGCTTAGGTCGTTTCTTAAGGAAGTAATCTCCCTACTCATTGCATGCTCTGCTAAAACAATACATTTAGTTTCTATCTGCAGCAATTCACTATCTTCTTGAATACACTTCCAGTACTCTCAACCGCTTTTGGATTCAGTGTTACTAAATGGAGAATTCAGTAAGCACAAACATTTTCAACAGATATTTTAAGAATATTGGAGAATTGCGAGGAGGGTATTATACGTGGATTTGCGTGAATAACTGCTGCTCCAGTGTTGATGGTTTAATAATAATAATAATGAAAAAAAAACATGGAGGATATAATATACATACAGATGAAATAGAAGGATTTTATTATGAAGAAACATACAAATATCTTGGTATAACGCAAAATCATTTATCGTACATTAATTAAAACACAAATTCAAGAAAAATTTACAACACATTTTTAATAATCAGTTAAATGCCAAAAATAAGACAAAAATAAGATCAGAATAATAGCCACAATCATATACACCAACATTCTGCAATAGAGCAGTTTACATTACTTAGACAAGATGAACGAAGAGCTTCCATTGATATAAAAATTCATAATATGAAAACTTAGCTCAGTAGTAAGATATTTGGGACGAATGAAGAAGTAACCACTGATCCTAATGCATATTTTGAACAGTTGGATAAAGCTTACTTTTCTGAAAAAATTAAGATTTAAATATCGGTGGACTGAATGTTACAAGAACACTACATTGAAAAAGAAAATAATTTTTTTACAGAAAATTCGTTTTCTTGTCTAGGTTTACTTACTGATTTGCCCTCGTATCTAGAGTAATATCTTTTTCGAAAGTACTATGATTTTTTTCCTAAGTAATGCAATATTGTTTTTCTTATTTTTGGTTACGTACACTCTTTGGTCATACTATTTGCATATACTTTTTCGGTTCATTAATACGCTTGCCACTTAAATTATTATTTACTTAACAACGTTTTTAAGTTCTATTCCTGAACAGTGGGTGTGTGTAGTTCACCTAGTACAGGAATCCATTAAAGTTAGAAAATTGAAGTTGGAACCTGCTTTTATAAAGTGCACGTACCTAATGATGTTTGCTACAAAAGCATTATATTTACATGTGCATGTCGCGTCTGAATGTGTTTTAGTTATGCATATGTTTCGAGAACATTCATCTAACCTTGCGCGGTAATTCTGCGGTCTTCGTGTTATACAAACAAGTTACTTCAGGTGGAAAACTAATTCAGGTGGAAAACTAATTTAACCATAGCTAGACATACATTTTGTAGTAAATTACTAACTACATTAATAATTATAAAGCTATTTATTAAATAAACTTTTATACATTTTGGTTGAATATATTTGAAAAATAACTAATTTGGTGTTAGAGTACGTTTGGTGAAAGTAATGTGGTGTTAAGCATACGAAACTAAATTCTTTAAACAATTTTCAAAACACTTTTATTTTGTTTTGAAATGACGCTCTATTTTAATATTCGTTGTTTTGTTTTTACGAAGTGATATAAATCTCTTGCGGCAAACAAATAAATTTTTATAATTGTGTGACATGGGTTTAATTGCAAAATTTATCTACTTGACTTGACATTTTGATAAAATAACACGTAACTAAAATGAGACGTGTTTACTTTTTGCATATGTATAAATTTAAGTAATATTTGCCCAGCGTCAGTCATAGTCAGAGTCGTAAAGTTGTTTTCTAATTCTGGTAGTATTTTAAAAAAATCAGGTTAGTGGGTCAGTTAAGAAACATTTACAGAACGGACATAAAGTAAACTTTAAAAAGCAACAGTATTAATGCCCACAAAGAACTGACATTGAAGAATCGTCAGAGAAGCCATCGAGATAGAGAAGCATCCAAATTTCTACCGTGAGGACGTTTATAGACTTAGCAGCACCTGGAAGAGCTTATGGTGACGACCAATGGAGCACGAAGGTCACGCATCAGTAAACAGAAGACATATATATATATATATATATATATATATATATATATATGTATATAGGGAAAAACAATGACAGAGAGGTTCATTCTAATAGCAAATCTTGAAGAAGCTGATAGTATGAAGAGGGAAATGTTAATAGAATCTATGCCAACAGGCGAAACTGATAGTAAAAACCTACGTAATTTTAAAAGATTTTCATCTACATCCATTGATAATTGTTGGAAGCTGATTATTCACGAAGACTGCAATTTCATAATTAGTTGTTGTTAAACATGAATAACAACAGAAAAATTTGTAATAATTGCATCAATATCCTTTAAGTAAATTATTATTTTACATTTTTAATAGGATTATCTTATCTGCTTAAAGATATTGAGCAATAATTTTACAACCATTTATTTATCAAATGCGGGGTGAATGACAGAAGGGATGCGGATTCATCACTAGGATCGTCAATGAAAAAGGAGTCGAAGTAGTTGCACACCGGAGTTTTAACCTTCCTAATGTTATTGATTATATGAAGAAGGGAAGTATACAAGACCAAATATTTTTGCAAGCCTAATACCGGCGATCACACAAGATGTTTTGTTACTGCTTCAAAAAGGAAAGAGATTTCACTGAACAAAAAATTATTGCTGCTATAGTCTCTTGTTTTCATGTCTAGTCCGAGAATATAAAGATGGTATCTTCAAGATTTTCGAGTTTCTAGCTTCGAGCCTCGAACATAGGTTATAATTACCCTTTAGTGTACTCGCTAATGATATCTGATTCTTTACCTTGCTTGTTTTTTGATTATGCCGATGATATTAAATTATATATCCTGGTAATTGACTCCGTAGATTGTATTGAATTACAATTAATTATTAATTTTACAGTACGTTGGTCCTGCCTTAACTGCATGTGAATTCTTTAAATTATCATACTACGAAAGCATAGATGATTTAAGAGATGGAATGGAAAACTTTAGCGAAATTATAAACCTCTCCCAATCTGGAGTATGTTTGTTAATACCTACTTAGAGCAACAATAAACGACTAAATAACTAAAGCTTGATCTCCGGAGAGATAAGTATACAACACAATCAAATATATAGTTAAAGAAAAGCGCGTTCACGTTTGATACAGTGAATATGTTAGATATCGAAAATTGTGTTTTTCCACAATAATGTGAAAGTGGTTGATTGAAATACTTTACACCGTTATTACTAGGTTATTGAAGAGGTACATGTACTAGATACTTAATTAAGGTGCATGTCATAGGCGTGCGCTGTATAGTACGTACATAAAAGAAATAGTAAGTTGTAAATTTATAAAATGTGGTGGAACACTTACTGTTTTAAGTGTCCACCGTGAGGTCACAAAGTGAATAACAGTGTTATTCGGTTATCGGTTAAATATTTGCAACATTAAATGTGTTTTTTTGCTTTTCAGCAAACTGAGTGCGGTAAACGACTGCAGTATGAGGAAAAATGTATTTGTATGTAGAAAATGAGCTGTGCGTCAACCTTTTTCACTATTTTAACATATTCCAAGGAAGGATAGCGAAAGACTTTCTAGTTTTTCTATTGCTTCCACTAATCCGAAGTAATTGTTCTGAATGATTTTTAAACTTGTCTAAGGTACCTTGATATTTTGAAAGGCTTCACTTGATGACTGCAGTATTTTTCGGATTGAATTTTAAAACCATATTCTTTATAGTCTCAAAATATTTATAATAGACCTGGCTGTAACCATGTTCCTCAGCATGTTCGAATCGGTTCAGTTGCAGTACGACATACAGTAGCAGTAATTGAGCCCTGAAGATGTCCCGTATGAGTGGGTACGAAACGTCGGCAATTGTACCAGTGACGCGGTTCCAGCCCGGAAGCCCAGAAGCAGATAGTACGGTTTTGGTGGTTTAGGGATATTGGGAAACAGCCTGGAAACAGTCGCGAATATGTTTTGAGGATTTAACGAACACTGCTTTTGAATGCATTATTAAAGCAATTGATTTGTTAAAAGTTCGAAATTTTCCAATCTATTTAACACTCATCTAGAAACAAGTAAAAGTGAAGATGAAGACAAACCATTGTACGTTTCATAATAGTAACATGAAAACAGATTTTTTTACGAACTATTTCGCCTCACGTAACCAGTTTTTTATTTTTCAATTCGGATTTAATCCTATGATCAATAAGGTTGATATATAACCCCTTTCCACAATTAACTACTTAACCAGTTTTTTATTTTTCAATTCGGATTTAATCCTATGTTCATTACGTTTACGGACAGACGGTAGAAAATTTTGTAACGTTGCTCGACTAGGTAACGGATATTTCGCGTATTTATTCCAAAATAAACAAAATAGTTCATTGGATAATAAAGCGAACGGTAGATTACACAAAAACTTTGGTTACACATAAACGAAATAAAAATTCCTCGTTCGATTTTACGCTGGCTTTTTTGATATGTGCATTGTACCCTTTGCGTGTCGTTCGCAGTGTTTTTTCATCCAGTACATTAGAAACATATCTTATACCGTGCATTTAATTTTTGCGCTAATATAAATTAAATCATGACTTATTAACTTATTTGCTTATCCGGGCAATTATCGTTTTTTCAATACACTTAACTGTGACATTGTTATTATTATGTATAGCAGTCTGTTGCAAAATAAATACGCGTCACTCTCAATATGCATATCAATATGTAATATTGGAGACGAAGTTGTTGTGGAAACTGCAGATCGGGAGGGGGAAGGCCCCCGTCCCTAATAACATTCAGAAATTTTCTTTAAAACATTTAAAAGTATTCAAAATACTGACTTTTCGCACTAAAAGTTATGACAAATTCAAAGTGTTGGAAGTTTGAATTTGATTTAATATTTTGATTAGTTAATAAATGAATTAGTTCTATATGGCTTTCCTTCAACTTCTGAATGTGATTAATTGGTACATTAATTGCAAAGACAAGTTTATTGGTAAATTTTTTAGAAATAGACGCAATAACTTCTTTCCATAAATTGTTTTGTAAACTTAGTACACTTTATATAAAATTGTATAAAAATCTCTTCACTTTATATAGAAACTTAAATACCACCTAGAGAAACCTTGTAACCGTAGCACAATCCAAATACTATAAAAGAGTAGTGTAACAGATTCTAAAGGATCAAAAATTATCTGTCGTCTGTTTTATCTTAAATAGTACTTTCTTTGCTTTAATTTAATCACAACTTTTAGTCCGACATTAAAGTTAAAAAAGTGAAATATTTTGATTGATTGATATAACTACAAATGGGTTTGCTTCTGTGATTTCTAGTTTATATTACACGATCTCCAAGTCTTTACGGTCATGAAATGTAAATTTTGCGCAATTAATACGACAATAATAGGTAATTAATGTAAATTTATTCCAGCCAATTATGGACGGAGCTTTGTTTCTACAAGTCCTCCTCCCCTTTTAATAAAACAATCAATACTACATCTAATACAATTATAATTGGCGTGGTAAATATAAATTATTTGAAATAATAATTTATTGTTTTAGGTATATATATGGATTTTTTGGTAACAAAAAATAAGTTATTACATTTATAAAATATTTGTGATGGTAAAATCGTAATATCGAATAATGTTAAAAATAAAAGTAAGAAAGGGGTACAAATTTCAACAATGTGTGATGACGCATTTCAGAATCCAGTTTAAGCAATGTAATTTTTAAAAATTAAATTATGGAAACTTTCTTTTTTTAAAAGCTTTTTTATGTACTTTAATGTATGGGTAATAAAATCTGGGAAATGTTAAATACTTTTGACAGTAAAAGTTTCAGTTTCAGTGCGAATGAAACTGTTTCAGTTTCAGTGCGAATGAAACTATATCAGTTTCAGTACGACAGACAGTAGCAGTAGTTGAGCGCTGAAGACGTCCCATACAAGTGAGTACGAAACGTCGGCAGTCATACCAGTGACGCAGTTCCAACCCGGAAGCCCAGAAGCAGATACTATTAATTACCATTTATATAATACAAGATTAATTTTCACCAAAAACGACTTTAATAAACAAGCAGTTATAGCAACAAATCTATGACCTGTTACATTTAATTGAATCTTTCAATTATCAATGTAGTTATTCCGCAGGATTATGCCTCTATAATATCATAAAGTTGTACACAAAATGTTGTATTACATTTATGGATTATAAAATAAAACTCTTGAAATTGTAAACACTTGGCAGTGGAGGCTAATGTCTATACTTTTTTGGCGAGTTTTATTTGTGTTCTAATCCACTCATACAATAAATTACTAAAATAAATTATTTAATCCCTTTATGAAACTTTTTGTAAAACTCGATATGAACTTTTCGAACGATTTGATATTCAGTAATTTATTACGAGTACGTTTAACATGGGGGACGTTAAAAATTTATGATTCTCTTTTGACAAGTGTGCGTGCAAAAGTACATATTACAAGTAATATTTCTAATTAGGTTAGCGTGGAGCGCTAAATGTCTAAAAACAACTTTATCATTAGGTAATTGTGCTTGGGGTCATTTTTTATTTGTTGCCTTTCTTGCGGTAAATTAATTACAGTTAACACAGGTCTTTAATTTAGCTTCGAAAAAAATACGATCATCATGAAATTAGAACGCGTGTTTTCCGAATGATATTTTGTTTAAAAGCGATCGGGTATAGCTTATGTGCGTGAGTTCTCTCCGACAGGTAATGTGTTTTTTCGCGCTCGTTTCACGCCACAGGTCTGTTTTATGAACGCAATTTTGGAGTGCCGAAAAAAAAACGCGGTTATGGGGAACCTTAACTTATCTTTTTATGATGTTCATTTTAGCGGTAAACTTAACTGCAAAGGTTAAATCGATACGCCTGGCCGTTAACAAACACACTTCTATTTAAGGGTTAAGGGTCGTTTGGTAGTCGTTTTTTGTTTGCCGTTGTCCTTGGCCACCAGCGTTTAAAATTTTGCGTATCGTCCCGAAAGTGCGGAGAGAAATTACCTAGCAACACTACCACTACCTATGTCGATTCTCACGCTTCCGAAAGTTTTAGGGAAAGAGATGCAAACACAGGCGAGCTTGATACTTATGTGTTGTTGTATGTCAACAAGATTTATGTAGACTGCCTTAAAGTTTAATTGAAATAAACATTAGATTTGCTGTTTCACTATACAAATTATCTTATTGTTAAGATTTATTTACATAGGACTTTTTAGAATTATGGCTTACTCTAAAATACTAACGAAGCTTAACTCTTCGATTGTTGTAATAGTATTACGAGTATTAGACTCGCTCTTAAAGATTTTTATTTCATAAGTGGGATAAATCCTCTTTAATATGTAGTTTCTTCGATCTTTGTTCTTTGTTTATTTATATTGTTATAAACGAATTATTATAAGAGTTTGTTGATTAAGTTAATAAATGTGGTGACTTCGAAAAATGTTATTTTAATTGATCCTCTAATTATAAAATTCGAATATTTAAGTTTTAATTAAAATAAAGTCTTTATATATAACTACTAACTACTAACTTTATTACTAATTGTGCTCAATATTATTTTTATATACTAGAATCATGAGATCGTGCTCTCCTCCAGTATGATATGATTTTCAATGCTATATGAAAATCATCCATTTGATCAGTCCAATTTTTGACTACTTTTTCCAATAAATCTGGTCGTATGGCGTCATTGGTGGCTTGAATATTGGCTTCCAATGCTTCAAGAATTGCTGATTTGTCGGCATAAACCTATGACTTAACATAGCCCCATAAAAAGTAATATAGGCGTTAAATCGCACGAACGAGGGGGGCAGTGAACAGGACCACTTCTAGAAATAAAGTTGTCACCAAATTGATTTTGCAATAAATCGATAGTCAAGCGCGCTGTATGGCAAGTTGCGCCGTCTTGTTGGAACAAAAATTTAGTCAGCAGGCTCGATGGCGCTTGCCATTCATCGTAACGGCAGCTCTTTCCTCATATCGAAAGAAATAAGGACCGATGATGCCACCAGCGTGTAAACCGTACCAAACAGTCAATTTTAATGGATGTAATAGTGATTTGTTAATGGCTTGAGGATTGTCTTCGCTACAATAAGGCAATTTTGCTTTTGACGTAGCCACTTAACCAGAAATGAGCTTAATCACTAAACACAATTCTTTGATAAAAATGCTCATTTTCGGCCAGTTTCAAATGAGCCCAATCAGCAAAAATGCGGCGCAAACGATGGTCCTTTGTCTTCAATTCTTGCACGATCTGTATTTTATAGGTACGTAAGCTAAGATTCTTACATAAAATTTTCCACGTAGTCGAAGGACAAAGATCAACAAGTTGAAAATGACGACGAATCGACATTTCGGCGTCTTCTTCAATACTTCGCGCTACAGCAGCAATATTCTCTTCGGTACGCACATTTCTTTACTTGTTGATGGTTTTGAATCGAGAAGAGTAAAATTAGTGCGAAAACGATCAATAACGGCACGAATTGCTTGCTCACTAGGCCGATTATCTTCAGGGCTGAACTACTGTACTGAAAGCCCTGAAGATGTCCCATACAAATGGGTACGAAACATCAGCAGATATACAAGTGACGCGGTTCCAGCCGGAAAACCCAGAAGCATATAAAATGTTCTATTTTATTGTGTCAAGAAATAAAAAGTAGTTTCAAAATACCTTTATTAATACAATATGCACCATGTTTGTCAACTACTATTTGCCATGTTTTGGGAAATAGTTTCTATTTTCAAATCTTATCTTACTGATCGTGAACATTATGTAGTTTGTATGGGTCACGTCTCTAATCAATTTTTCCTATCTCCAGGAGTGCCTCAGGGAACGAACCTAGGCCTCGTTTCTATTTTTAATATTCATTAACGACTTGTCTTTTCAACTGCTATTTGCACGCGATTTAAAATTATATTCTGCAATTAATAGTAGTAATGATTGCATATCTTTGCACAAGCAAAGTTTCTCGCGTAGAGCTAACAACGTAATGTACGATTATCACTTCAACTACAAGATCTTAGAGCTCACTCAGACTATGAAGGATTAGGCTACTTTTTGATTAACGACTCACATTTAGTGATCACATTAACACTATATCTATCTCAACTCTATGAATACTAGGAT
Source organism: Dermolepida albohirtum (assembly GCA_031893035.1). NCBI lineage: Eukaryota > Metazoa > Arthropoda > Insecta > Coleoptera > Scarabaeidae > Dermolepida > Dermolepida albohirtum. Next base: position 541,476 of record JAVIWB010006329.1, on the reverse strand, counting down.
TTATTATGAGAACCACACGTAATTTCATATACCGATAGTATTATGTGTACTTTTGTACTTTTTTCTTGTTCGTCATAGCTTGGAATATACATGTTTGATTTAGTCACCAATATATGAGCCTCATATAAATCTACTCGAGCAAATTCAACGACGTTTTAAAAATATATGTACTTTGAGGAACATACACATGCCGAATACTCTGCTAAAGGCTTCAGCCAAAAGCTTTTTTTTTGGATTTCTATAAGATTGAACTCTTGGATCTGCGTTGCAATATTGTAATACGAACCTAAAATTCTTATTTCATAATAAATTAGACTCACCTAAACTTTTCTCTAAAATAAATTTTGTGGTATCATCTAGATCATCCAGAGTGTTCTACTGCCATAAGTCGAACAATAATATTATGATTAAATCTTCAATATTCAGAATAAGTATGAAATATAATGAACTATAATTATTTTCCATATTAAACTACACCATTAAATAAATCCAATGACAACTTTCATTATTTGTAGATTGTTGTAATTGTTGAATTATTTGTATTGTAATTAATTTTTTTCTCTTTTTGATTATTTTCTTGTTTTTGTTTAAGTATTAGTATACATATGTTTGTATATGTTTGATCTCGTGTTTGATATGGTTCGTCCAATAATTGGGTTGGTGAAAATCTGTTGGGCTAATAAATATTAGTATCATTAAAAAATACAGAATATTTGAAACTTTTTTGAAGTATTAAAGCTTTCAGACGTTTCCATAACAGCTTCGCGATTATCAAATTACTGGTTTTGCAATAAGAATACCAGACGACTTCACGACTAAGTTCGAATTGTGAACTGTCTCGAATTTCGCTCAAACGTAGCACCAGCACGAATTCTCTTCACTTGTTCCTCCGAAACTTCTGATTGACCTGGACTTTTTCCTTTATAAAAACCTTTTATTTATAAACTGTTTAACTATCGCTGCAGGGCCTTCGGGGAGGATCGTGTAACTAACATCAAATCGCCTTCGAAAAGTACGAACAACCGAATTTGCTTTCACGAATTGGAGAGTGTAGAAAGCTTTCGCTTGCCATTTTATATGTAACTATAAAATAAATTAGTTTATTTTAATATTTTGCAACTTATTAGTAAAGCTTTTCATCCTTGTATTTGTTTAAGAAATAATCAATGCATTCCATAAGTGCATAGATAAAATAATCAATGACTTAGTTACATTGAAGTCGAAATATGTGTCTTATACATGAAAATAATACACGTACTATTTTGAAATGGTGTGATTAGTTAATGGAATGGTGGCAAGCGGAAACAGTGGTGATAAATAATGATTTTTGGGATAAAATAGGCATTAATTTATGTTAATAATTCCCTCCACTAAATTAGAAGGAACAGTGCGTTTATCACCGAGTTTCTGCGCGCCGGAAGTGAAATCACAGTGGTGGATCTATTTTCTTAAGTGCTAGGGAATTTGTCAAGTCGCATTGTAAACTGTTGTTCGTGCTGATTTGCATTTATACAAACCGCTTAAGCGATTAATTAAGTGAACCTATGTATCGTTATATGATAATTAATCATAATACAGTGGTGTTTGGAATATTGATAAATTGTAAATTTGAATTATAGATTAAGACACTAAAATACTCTTACATGAATAGATGCTGCGAATAAAATGAACGAATCTGAGAGCATTGTTCGCATTATTCAAAGAAAATTAAAATATTTCTAATAAAATAAATTAGAATTTTATAAGAGCATTTTAACAACTTAGTTGTTAATCTCAATGAGAAGTAAAAGTTTATATTCGCTATTGTATCATAAAGGGACAAACAGAATCCATTTTAATAATGTGCGAAGTAAGTAGGGTGACACTTTCAGATCTACGTTACAGTTTGGAATGTAGTCAATCATTCTCACCTATACGTATAATTGGTTTACACTAGTCATACGAAAATATTCTGCTACGTAAGTGGCACTTAATAAGCTCTTCCCAACAACAAAAAAGAAACTTTATAAATAACAAATAAGAGAATAATGATCAGTGTATCTCTGAATCAACAATTTCATTAAATCGTTATGTGTGTGGAGTAAAGTTGATTGTGGTCTATGAAGCAAAATATTGTGTGAAAGGGAAAATAAAACGACTGTAATTAGCTGACGGTTTACTAATTAATAGTCAACTAGCAAAAATAATCAACTAAGGCTAACTGTCTAACGAGCCTTTAATTGAGTTAGAGCTAGTAAATATATGAAGGTAATATTTTAACAATGAACAATTGACTAAAAAGCCCTTAATTATGCCCAAATTTATGAAGATAATATTTAAATAATGAACAATTTATTAGCAAGTAAATTAGAGCTATCGACTAAATTAGAGTGATTAAATTTTGTAAGAAAGTTAAATATGGAACAATTTCAAATATATGAGGTAATTTTTAAATAATGAACAATTTATAAATATGCTCTTAATGAATTAAGTCAGAGTAGTAAACTAAGTGTGGAACTTAGTTTACTGTAATGAACACTTACTAACGAGTCAATAACTAGTTAAAGCAATTAAATCTATATAATGTTTGAATAAATGTTTGCATAATTACCTTCTGTTTAACCAGTTCGCCATCAGTTTAAAACTATAGCATAAAAATTAACGTTTTAGGATGCAATTGCTCTCAAACAAGCCAGTAATAACACTGAATGGTTGCTTATAAACTAAAGTAAGCCATAGTGTTATGAATCAGATATAAATAATAAACTATTTAAATGATATAGTTATGAAAAGTCTTTGATCCTTGGCTAAATTACATTCCCCTGGCAACGTTGAACAAGCGAAATAGGTGCCAGATGGCTTCACTTAGACACGGATCTAGTACATTAAGTAACTATAATGCAACGAAGGGTAAGGGAGTAAGGTTTCGGTTGGTTTCGAGGGTTAATTAATGATAATAAATCGTCTTTCGAGTAAGATGCCAATGCCTAGATAAAATGGAAATTTGTCCAAGCTTTCGTGGTTTATCAGCTTATTTCACACAGTCCAATCATAAGTCAATAAATTAATCGATCAGCATAGTATTTTTCAACGCAAATGTTGCTAAGTAAAATCTTTACTTAAATAATTATGCACAGTCTGCATTCAAATTGAAACTGTTGTGGCGCGACCGTTAGCAGACTGTACGAAGTTAGTAATCGATAGAGAAGACAAAACATCGAGATCATCATCTTTCATGCTGCTATTATCGTGACACTACAGACTAAAGAAAAAAAGAAAAAATGCGTGAAAAAGACATAGACTCGATATTACGGTAATAATTACAAAATACTGGAAATAACTTCAAATAAATATTATGACAATAATAATACAAATCTGACAAAATAGAAATAAAACATCGAAGAGGTCTATAACTCTCCAATAGTATTGATTACAAACATAGGCTGACAAATACGAAAGGGTGTTAGGGGCAACGAAGAATAATAAAACTAAAATTGTTCAAGTACTTATTCCCAAAATATGACAATTCTACAATCTACAGCGATGTTTGCAAAATATGAACACAATATAAATTGTACATGTAACAACATACGATCTTCCATGCCTTGTTTTCTTTATATTCCTGCACCTTAAATTTGTTTCACTCTCCTTGTATTTTCTCTTGTAAGATGACTCCACCAATCTCTTTCTGATTGACCTAATTCTTTAAGTGATTCCATTCTCAGGTCTCCTCGTAATAGCGTGTTCTTTATTTTGTATTTTTGGGTAATTCATCTAACTTTTCTTAAAAATTTTATTTCAAATAATTATATATAACACAATTTAATTTTCTGTATTTAGATTAATTTGCACGATGTGTAACAAAATGCTAGTGTCGGTCTAAATATTGCTTTGAATATTGGATATATTAGTTTTTCCTTACTTATAAACTCTCTGATAGTGTAATACGTTTTGTGTGCCTTCTCTCAGTTATATATGAGTTTATAGTTACTTGGACTTTTTATTTTCACCCTTGGGTACTAGAAACCCTCTTTTTGTCCATTTTCTTCGTATACTTTTGATTTTTTAACCTTAACTTAACATTAACAAAGAAAATAAGTACTAATCTTCATTATTCATTCTTCATTCATAATTCAAATAACAAAGTCAATTTCATCAAACTTTCTTTTGTAGTTTTTGATCATTACCAGCAATCGGCATGATTCATCGAAGGATAATTTTTGATAATTTAATTGCTTGCGAATTTCTATAACGAACATTTGTTATTGATTTCATGCATGGAGGTAATGTATTGCAATGGACTTAGCTCTTATTTTCACAGTTTTTCTTTTGTTATGTTCCAGATAAGATAAACAATCTTGTGGGTAATTAGTGACAGAAAGCGATGGCTAGCTAATGCATGCAGACATTGACGATAACTTTCATCATTTCAGTGATGCGAAGATGCCCCACAAAGTTGGATTGTTAACTGCGACAGGTCTAAATAAATTTCCAAATCATTCGGCTGCATCAGAATATACAGGAACTATAATTAAATGCATTATTTGTAAACCTAGTATTTTTCTGTATGGCATGGATTGTAAAAGACACATGCAAAATGTGAAATACCGTTGTATAAATTTGTATTAGATTCTATTATGTTACCTGTATGCAATATTTCTGAACATATAGAAGATAATGAGAACTTTTGTCGGGTTGAGAAAAAAAATATATTCCATCATTAGAAGTTACCAACTAGAAAATAATTACAGTATAACTTATCGCGAGTGAAAGGCACGATACGGATCTCATAAAAACAGAACAAAATTATGGCTATCGGTAGATGAAACTACAGATGTTAAAAAAATGTATTGTGGATGCGTTAGTACGTCCTTTAGCAAGCGATAAAACTTCATCGTGTCTTCTTTTATGTACTTCATGTAATATGCTTGCTTCATGTAACTCATCTGTCAGCAGAGTATATAGAAACACCTATCTAAAAGTATATAAATTACTAGCTTCTACCAAACAAGTTTTTATTAAGTATCCCAAACACATTCACTAATCTAAAAATTCTTATCCGGGCATTTCTTTAGCACCACAGCCGGTATTAACGAAATAGGGAATTTGGCTTCAAGCAGTAATATACTACTAAAACCAGTCTCACATTGTTACATCTTATACTTTAAAATTAAATTCACGATTTGTCCAAGCTATTCCATTAAGCCGGCAACTGTTTATAGGTATCGAAATTTAAACACAAACAGAGCAAATTTCCGAAAATTACTTAATTGTTTTAGAAGCCATTTCCCCATTATAAAACAGCAAGTTGTTTTTAAATGAAGCCCTGAGCACAGTACATCGCCTTAGAGCCTCGTTAGGAAATCTAACAGATACACGTGCTGCAGACAAATTATGTGCATTTTTAAATATGAATCCTGATTTCAAAATTATAGTACGTATAGAACAATACAACATCGCATCTACACGTCAAAATATATCTACATTTAAAAAACAAAAAGCTGTCTAATTACGTACATTACATACGATTAATTTTAATGAATATTTAATGAAAATAAAAATGTTAACGGTTTTTCCCTTAGGCATCATTTAGGTGTACACCGTACTTAATTGTATTTAAGTCAGTTCGTGCTGTTTGAAAAAGTATGATAGTACTGTATATAAGAGAAAGAGATAGTAAACGTCCAAAAAAAGTTGTAAATAAACCGCAATAAAGTTGTAAATATTTTCCACATTAAATATTTTATCTGTACCCTGTAAATTCATTAATTCAAATCACGTCTTTTCTTCTCTCTGGGTGTGTATTTTATATAAAAATTGTTTTATTTTTTATTTAGGCGTACGCAAAACGTATTTTTCACGAGAAGGAATATCGAAGCGTTCATATTTTCTCGTTATTTCCAATTACTCGAAAAATTAAATATTTACAAATGCAACAGTTTCAATATTTGTTTCTCTCAAGAGAATTTCTTCCGCGTATATATTCCTACATTTAAATATTTCCAAATATTGACATATCCTTTTGAAATATCAAGCATCTGAGCGAACGAAAAAAAAAATATATACAAGTATATATTTCACGAATGTCTTCCTTGAAAACCATAACATCGTCGTGAAATAAATACATCCATAAAAGACAGAGAAGTTACAATAAATTTTACTTTGTAACGAGAGAATAGGATACCGAATAAATGATTTAGGATTTTCAAATGTATTATTTACATATTACGTTTCAAACGTTGTTCGTACCAAGGTTAATTGATAAGTGGCAGAGGAGAGTCCTGAAAAACGTCCTTCAGACGGAGAATTATTTATTTACCTTTAAATTTCCTGGTTTCCATCGCATTTCTGTTCCGTCCAAGTCTTGTAGTCGGAACCTTGACCTACATCGAGCTAAAAATAGAACGCCTGGGTTGGGAAAATTTCAGGGAACGAAAGGCTCACTGTTATTGCAGTGTAGATATACATATGTATGTGTATAAATGTACATGTGTATACGTTAACGTATGTATGTACATTTCATGGAAATACTGGATATACAAATATTAATTTAGTAAATAATTAATTGCGAAACGGTGTACAGTAAAGAAAATGCTATCGATTTTAATAAAATTTTAAGACACACATCGAAAGGGAAGTTATAATTTTCAAATTTGGAGTCCTGTTATCGAGATTTTATTTTTATGATTTTTTTTAATAACTTTATTCAGGATTTGTTTTAATTAGTGCAAAATTAATTCAGTTACGTTTGTAAAAATTGTAAGTTTATTTATGTCCTATATGGCTGAAAATGGTATTGAAATTGGTAAGCAAAATGAGATTTGAAAATGATATAACTTTTTTACATTTTTGTTTAAAAATACTGTTATGTTTTTTGGCAATAGATCGAGGATCAGTTTCTGCAAGTATGGTAGATGTGTCGGTAATTTTTTACATTTTTATATTTAAAATATTATTATTTTTCCTACAGTGAATACTATATTTCACACGATTTCATTACCGTTAACCTTCTTTAACATTCGATAACATTCTTTACAGTTTATTTCCGGTTTTCTATCTTTTACCAGATGGGTAGTAAATAAATCTGGTTTATTTTCCCTTTACATTTTTAATTTAATGTTCAGCGTCGTGTATGATGTTACTATATTGTTTTGTTACAATCTACTTTGTAATAATAGAAACTTTTATATTTATTATTCTCAATTTAAATGTGAAAATCTGTACATATCACTATATATATTTATTTATTTTAATAATTTTAATACTTACTTTGTTTTTACTTAATAACTTATGAGAACTATTATACAATAATATAAAATAATATAATATAAAAAATATACATAATTTTCAAAAAAATTATTGATTTTGGATTTACCACCTTGCATTTACTGATTTATGCCACTTTATATAATTTAAAATTTTATATTTATGTACGTAACCCTTCCTTCCTATGTGTATTAAATTTTATTCTAAAATGATTTCCTTTACAAATGATATTTCTCAATTCTTCTGGAGAGTGTTTCCGTACCTAAGAACTATATTCGTAGCGCTGAAAAGGACCGAAAACAATCGCCTCCCAGAACAACCCCAATTTTGGTGTAACAAGGTGAGATCGCTGTATTATGGGTGCTATTTTTTTCTTCCATTCTATAAATTAGACCATGTTTCCTTAGTTTGTTTATTTAAGCAAATAACTTTGTGTTTGAGATCGAACTCGTTTTGTCAAATTGTTAATTATTGTTAATACCTTAGATTATTACTCTGCCAATTACAATTCTTAACTTTATCTTTATGTTCTATATTCAAATTGTGCATTATACATTTCAGTATTTATTATTTAGACAAGTTTTAGCGTTATTACGCCTAATGTTTTTACAGTTATCTAGCTTAAGTGAATTATTTGCCATCATCTAAGCATCGTAAAAACTTTGTAGACTTTGATTTTTCAGTCAACATTTGTAAGTTGTTTATCAGTAATTTTAACGTTAATAATTTAATATTATGCAGTTCTTGACATTAATAAATCCATATTATACAGTTAGTATTTTTTAAGATGAATAATTCAATACGATACAGTCAGTAATTTTAATGTTATAATTTAACACTATACAGTTAATATTTTTAACATTAAGAATTCAATATATAAAGTCGGTAATTTTAACTTTAATAATTTCAATATTATGCCGTTAGTATTTGCTTTTTTTGACATTAATAATTCAATAGCATACAGTCAGTAATTTTAGTATTGATAATTTAATAGTATTCTGTTGGTAAGACTTTGATTAAAAAATACTGGATTATTTGTTATCTTTGTGAACCTAATATACGTATATTTTTGGATAAATAGTTCGTGAAGTTTAATTTGGTAGACTAGCATGGCCAGTTCAAGTATTTACTATAGTTTTATTCCTTACTTGGCTATTGTAATAACACCTTTTTTTTACTTACGCAATTATATAATTTGCCTATGAATGTATTTGTTTCATTCTCTTCTTTTTGATTTTTGTGTTGATTTGTTTCCAGTATTAGACGGCGTTTGAGAATTCTGTAATACTGTGGCGTTCTTTTAACATCGTTAGTAATTAATGGGGTAGTTACCCTCTTCTAGTAACTTTTTTTTATTTGTTTGTTCTGTTTGACGTCGCACCGTTTTTTTAAATAATTAATTGGTGAACTTTTATGAGAGAGCCATTTGAATATTGGCAGTTCTTGATATATTACTGAGAATGACGAATATTGCATAATATATTAAGTAACTTATTTTGTTCACCAATTAGTCGTTATTTACTTTAGACAAAATTATATCAAGACCTTTGACATTTTTGAACAAATATTAATAGAATTCAAAGCAAAATTCGAAAGATTCAATTCAAGTTTAAATCTAACTTAGGAAATCAATTTCTTGCAAGCCTTTATTTTCATTATTAGTTTTTGATAATACTTGTTATAATAAATTTCATCAAAATAATTTTTGTAATTTAAAAATGGAAATTTGGTTATTATACAGAGTGTAAACGGTATAACACGACATATATAATAGATACATAAGACAGCAGAAGAAGTAAGACTACAAAAATTTTTATTCTATCGAAACTTTAATTTCTGCGAAAAAGAATACACATTTTTCATATACGGCCCTGTATTCAGATTGAATCAAAATAAATAAATAAATAGAAATTATATGTTGCCGATTCAAGAACAGGCATTTATTTGTTCACATTCTTAAAAAACTCCCCTTCACATTTCAGTAATGTCAGTTGTAAATTATTAACAAATATATCTGTGTAACTATCTGCACCTTTTTTATATGTCAATTGTTCTGTTATTGTTATAAGTAGCAAGCGTTTGACCTTTACAATATCACGGAATATATACAATATTAAGTTTTTAAATTTTGTTGTGAACAGTATAACATTTGTGACGATATGGAATTTGTAATTGAATATTATAAATAGTATTTTTTACTACAGCAGAAGTAATTATTTAACGAATTTTTATTTTAAAATTGTAATTATATCTGTTGTAGTGTAAAATAATGTTTATAATACAATACATCCATGCCGAGAAATAATAATTTGTCATTTGTAATTTAATGTGGTGTGCGTGGTCTTTCGTGACCACGGCCTTCATGACTTCGGTGCAATATATTACTATCTTTCAATTAGTACACCGTTTGTAAGATTAAATAATTCGGAGAACATCTTCGGTTTGTAAACAGCCCTTAATAAATACGTCTACTAGTTCTACCATTTCCACCTGTTTCACCGTATAGTAAGACGGTATATGTTAAGTGATTTGAATAAGCCATAGTTCATGGAAGTTAATAACATATCGATTTCAGATTTTCAGTATGCATAATCGCATCTACGAGTCTCAACACTAGGCTTCTGTAGTGGTAGCCAGCAATTATAAAGGAATACCAAATTTACCAGAGTCGGATCGAGCAACGCGTATTATTAAATAATTTTTTTCTTTGATTTCGTTCGCGATAGAGCTTTCGTACATTAGCATTATGCTTAATATTATTACAGCTATTACATATTAAAGTATGTCGGCGTATTTCTTATACCTCCTGTAGTCTTACATACATATATGATTCGCTAAAGAACTACTAGAAACAAATTTTCGGGTGCGCGAAATTGTTAATATCATTAGTTAGTTACGAAACAAATGTATCTTTTTATTTATTGTATCAGGGATCATGAGAAATAAGTTAAAACAAAGTACATATTGAAGCTTTTAAAATAACCGTTTCGTATTTTAAGTAAATTATTAACTTTCTTCCGTGTTCGGAGGGAATTAAGTGTTCTAGTAAAATAAAATTCAATTTTGATGTACTGGCTTTTAACTTACTTATACGAAAATGAAATCCAACGCCCATGAGGTTAAAATGAATTCGAGAGAAAGGAGAAGAAGGGAATGAAGTAAGTAATCCAAATGAATGTGCAGTTTGTTTTGTTAACGTTGCTAGAATATATTGTGGATATATCTCGATACATTTCGATAGCCACGTTAGAATTTTTAAACATATCCATCTAAAGTAATTTAATCTATTTATAACCCCATATAATTTTCATTTTACTTTATAATCCGATTCTAAGTTTAACATGTCAGGATAATTAAAGTATCGAATATGTTTTATGTATATAAATAAGGTGTGTATATCTTCATAGATTATTTTAGTATATCGTTGTTCTTTTGCAACTTTAAATCAAATATCAAACAAACGGTAAACTGCTAGTTCAGCATTAGATAATCATTGAAAAATTGCCTTACTTTGTATTTTAACAAAAGTAGTAGTAAGTTTTATATTTGTGGTGTTATATACTTGTTGTCTTTCAGATATATTTATTTATCATTATAGTACCAGGTAATTAAATTAGTCCACCCTATAATTTTAGAGTTTTAACGGAGTAAAAATCAAACCCTTTAAATAAAAAATATATACTTCTATATTACACATGTGTATAGGTAGACTTGAACACAGATTTACAACTATAAGATATATTTGACGTAATATTCGGTCAATTCTCCCATAACGTGAATGACCGCTTAAATTCGCTTCGTCGTTTTTCAACTTTTTGTTTTCTTTCCAGGCTTTCTTGATATTTTCTTTTAGAATACTTCAATTGGGATTTGGGGACGAGTAAACAATAGATTTAAGAACATTTCGAACATTTTAGATTAGATTGAGATCTTGTGAATTTTTAGGTCGAGGCAATACTGGTATGCTGAAATCTCGAAAAATATTTTAGACAGATTTCACCATATGGCACGGAGCATAAACATGGAAACATTTTGCTCTGATCTAGTGAAGTAATAAAGGACACCAGAACAGTTTCTATTACATTTTGCCTTGATACTGGTTCGTTGTCCTTCCGACAAAGTGCAGAGGTCCTGCTCTAGCCCCAGTAATGTATGATTATACCATCACAGTTGGGAATGTTTAACACTTTGCGTTAGAGGTTTTTAAAATGTTTGTACTATAATTTTATACAAAGACCTTTCTCCATGCCTTTTCTTTATTGTTTCGGCAAAACGCGGGTCTTTCGTAGACCAGCGACATTTTAATCCAGCAGCGGGTTTGTGAGGTCCGCTCTGATACCTTTATATGAAGGGAGTGTAGATGTAGCAACTTTTTGATGGAAGCTTGTCTATTTTGCAAAGCAATTTCAATCATTTTTCTATCGTTCTCTTTCTGGTGGTTTTGCATGGCTGATAACAATGTTGGCGACCACTTGATATTGAGAGTAATTTTTTTTAAATAAGTGTTATAATTCTTGTCTCTGTTCGACGTGAAATATTTACTTTTTTAGCAATTTCACTTTGAGAATACAAACCAGTCCCTAATAAAGTTCCTATTCTAACTTTTTGCTCATGACGTTTAAGTTAGTTGAAAAAATATAAAATATAAAATTAGGCCACGATTAATACAATTATAAGACACTAAATTGAAAAGAGTAATTACGTTATCATAAACATACTCTTCAAGGATTTCAACAACTCTCAATAAATTTTACTTGTATAAACTTGCAGGTAAAGATTATGAGTTCGGTAAAGATTAGCCACTTCCAAACTTAATACTATGAATGAAATAATTAAATATATGTACAATGTGGTCCATCTATTTAAAAATGTACAATTATGTCTCTGGAAGAGTACAACATGTATTTCAAATATATTATTCATCACAACTGAGACATGGACTAACTTAATTGCAAGATACTGTATATTTAACAGTGGTGTGGACTAAATATTAGCTTAGTTTATTAAGATATGTTATTGATATATTTTTATTACATATGTAAGGCAAACGTTGGTGCTATAGGTACGAACGAAGAAAAAGGGAAGCAGTAATGATAAGAATCACAACGATTTGAACCCAGAGAAAGAAGACATTTAAGTATATCAAGATTAATATCGACAGAGCAAGTAGAAAGTAATTTAAGAATCGTGAAAATCGAGTATTGGAGAAATTTGCTACAGAATAGAAGAGAATGAAAAGTAAAGGTCTGAAGCAGAAGTGCTGTTTTTCGCTCATCCTTTTTAAAATATATGTATGTCTTAAAATTATGGAAAAAGAACTGAAACAGAATTGAGTGTACTCCTAGGGGAAAATACATAATTTACACAGTTCACCAAAAAATCGAATCTTTAGCTTAGAATTATAATGATTTATGATCCGAAACATTATCGAGGAATACTATAAATGGATTTGAAGTTAAAATTCGAGAATACGTAATGTACGTACGTGAGAAGCATATAGCTTTGCTTTTTATAAGTACCTAAAAGCATAAATTATGCAGAACGGAACTAGAGCAAGCAATACAAGAAAGATGTGCGCAGTGTAGAAAAGTTATTTAGATATTAAACAGTATATTATGAGATTAATCTAATTCTCTCATACAAAAAAAGTAGAGAATTTATAACAGCGTTATAAACAATGAAAATAAGGAGTACTTGAGGTAAATTGAATAGACGGAAATGAGATAAAGAGGCTTAAATGAATAACTTTGGAGCAACAGAGAAGAGTGAAGACTGAGACACGAAAAATGTCGAATTCGATTGAGCTGGAAATGTAATAAACGGAATGCATACATCTTTGCAAAAGTCATCAGGTAAATTTCAGATTAGTTATGAAACTATACGTTGTAATGTTTTCAACAATAAATACAAAACGCAACAAATATACCAATGAATAGCTCTAAAATAGACTTTAGTGGCTTAGGAAATTAAGACGTAAAATCATTATTCTAAATGTGAATATCGTTATAAATGACGGGATATACATATTTAATTTTACATAACGACGATATGTCTGAAAATGCTGGTTATTTTACAAATAACAAAACTACAATGTTATAAAATAAAAAATTCTACTAAGAGTGCTAGTTTGGTTGGCTGTTTTTTCTAAAAGAATTTGCAATGCTTTTATTCGTGACTTTCGGGTCTCGGTCGTTATTTTTCACGTACATTAGTAAGTGTCGTGTAATTTAATTAGCTTTAATCTTTTATTTATTTTTTACAAAATGTATTAAAAAAGTTTGGAAAACAGTGTAGCTAACTATATCGTTTGTAGATGGATTCTGATCGGACGGACTATTCGTTCTTATTACTCGTGGGAAGAGTATGAAAAGTATAAAACAAAACCTGAAAATAAAAAGTAGAAATGAACGTCTGAGAGATTCTAAAGCAAGAAAGCTTCAAGAGAAAAACAAGTTAGGAAAGCAACGATGAATCGGAGTCACTCACGTAGATAAAGATATATGGAGCCGTAATGGTCAGCACCAAAGAGGACGGGAATCCTGTTTGACAGGGAGATCCGATCAGCTAGGTAATGTGTAATTTCTAAAGCTAGTGAAACAGGGTTGCGAGCTATAACAATAGAGGCTAAAGGAGTCGTAATAAAGGTTAACTTCGAGAGGGATACATAAAGAAATAAAGAGACTCAAGAGAAACATGATGACCACAATAAACCTGAAAAGGCCACAGTGGAATAGTCTTTGTGCCCTTCTCGAGTAATTTCTCTCTCTTTTATTTATTTCATTCACAGTGTTAATTAATACCTATGTATAAAAATCTGGACAGCAAAAGTTGTAAAAGTTGCAGAGGCATCACATTAACTAGTATAGTGACAAAGAAAAATTCTGGAGGCTAATGCAACAAACAAGAAGAAAACTAGAGGGGAGTCAATTTGGATTTGGACCAAATCGTTGGATGATGAGATATTCGTCGTCGGACAGACGGAGGAAAAGAGGAGAAGAAATACGCATATCTGTGTCGATAAGTGAAGATTAAAATAGATGATTTATGAATAACACTAGAAAAAGAGATGTTTCGAAGACTCTAATTAAAGGGATAAAATATTTATAAACAAAGACGATGAAGTATGTTAGAGCTAGACACTAGTAATCAGAGCCGTTTGAAACTGTATGTGGGGTAAAGCAGAGATGCATCCTTAATCTGTTACTCTTGACTCTAATGAACCCATGAAGAAAATACAAACGAGCGTTAGAAACAACGAAGTCAGATACTGGAATATGCACACTATCTCGGAAATAAGTTATGCCGATGATGGTGATATTTGGTAGGAATGAAAAAAGTCTTGATGAAAGGCTCGAAATAAATAGAACAGCTATGGATAAATTTGAAATGAAAATTGATGAAAACGAAACGGAAGTAATGTTAATAAGAAAACAACCACTTTTTAAAAAAGTGAAAAGAGAACACATGCAACAAGTATAAAGTTATTTATTTAGGATCTGTAATAACACAAGAGGAAAAAAGTAACGAATAAATTAGAAAAAGAAATACAAAGGAAAGACGATCATTTAACAGCATCAACATACTTTCCATACCGAAAGCAGTATAAGTGGAAATATTTAAAACGTAGTGATTGATCCCCACGTTGACGTGTTTTACAAACTGAAAAGTATAAAAAGGAATTAGGAAAGATTAGAAATATGGAACAGGATAGCAGAAGGGGATGGAGGCAACTCAACTGCACTCAGCGCCTTAGATACATGAGGCTAGATAAGGATTAAGTAAGAAAGTCATTAATTAATAATACAATCTCTCATTGATTTTATCGTCACAAGTTTGTTTAATGTGACAATTAGATAATATCATAATTATATCTATAAAATTATATATTGAGTACGTTGTGAATTTTATTGTAAAAAGTACATAAAAATTGAATTCTTGTCTATTGGTTTTCGATCGATTGCATAAACTTTAAGGATTATGTCCTGCTATTATCAACAGAAAAAATATAGCGGAAATAATCCCAAACATTGATGATCTCTGGGGAACTGATTACGTAATCAAATTCTGATTTGAAATTATGTGAAGGAAACCGATATGTAAAGGTATCTAGAATACTACGGCCAGAGTTATCCGCATCAATTTGAAATGAGCACGAAAATTCTGATTCGAATGTCGATAAAATAAAGGAACACGCTCTGTTTTTAATAATTTCGCAGTGTTCTCTTTTGAATGATTCATGAGTGATCTTCGGGGACATTTGCATATTCGAAATTCGCGCATTCAAAGACCCCCCTCTGTTAAATGAAAAGACGCACTCACCTGTGGCGGACATAATATATTCATGGTGTATTCGATCTCTTGTTGTAAATCGGTACTATCTAGGAGACCTTTGAGTACGACGTGGCCGATCAGGTCGTGTCTGGAAAAGCGATCGAAGTCGTACACGGAAAACTGGATATAACGGTGTTTGAGTTCGTCATATGGTACGCTGAAATCAATTAGATGCTTGTAAATATTTAAATTCACTCTAGTTAGAGGACGAATGCCATTATTGAGTATTCTGTACATACATGTTCGTGTGTATGTATTTATAATTGGAGGCACGGAATAGGTTAGGGTTGATATATATATATATATATATATATATATATATATATATATATATATATATATACAGTTCAGACGTAAATAGTTGAAACGGTCGACAATTTACATACATCAGATCAAAGACAAAGCGCTTTAAAACAATAAAGTTTTTAACACATCAATTATTTTAGGATTATGTGGGAGTTATTTTTAAAAAGTTATATTCAAAAAAAGAGATTAATATTCGCTCTAAATGTTAATAAAGTTCTTTTGAACATGGAATAAACATGTAATTTTTTAAATGACAAAACATTTTGAATTGTTAATGTTGGTTTGTTCGTTGTTGTTATAAATGTTCTGGACCAGTCTTTAATATTTGACAGCATGTACATACGTAATATGTATTACAAACTTCCGACATAACAGCGAAAAGCAATAATTAAAAAAAACATATCTTTTTATTTTTCATTCCTACACATTCACTTAGTCGTGCAATAAATATTGTTACAAACTTTGCCGCCAGGAGTAAAATTGAAGTAATAAAACCATGTATCTAAAATTTTACGTTTGGTTACTTGAGAATATTGCGCTGATTGGAAAAAAAATAGTTTTCTTGAATCTTTCAAATAGGAAGAAGGAAAAAAACGAAAATATAATCACCGTGATAGTTCTTCATAAGTGTGGAAAAGTTCTAATTGAAATTTTTACAATTCCGAATCTTTTAAATGTAAATTACAGATTTGTCTATCGTGCAATAGATCGCGATCTAGCCGGCCTCGCATTGTTCGAACACTAGCAGCAGCTAAAGCAGTAGAGAAAAGGATTTGCCATAAATCGCCGTGAAAGCAAAAAATAATGGCTAGAGAAATGCGAATATCGACAAAACGTATGTCTTGCATTATCGAAAGTGACTTAAAGCCGGAGGCTTTGGGAAGAAAGTACATAACACCCATCGACCAATACTTTAAAAAAGATAAGACTAGAAAGATCCAAGATGCCACTTAAACGGTACGTGGACATTAAGCATTGGCAAATTATATTTAACGACGAAAAAGTATTTACTGTTGAAGAACATTTCAATATGACTGTGGGTATGCAGGTTTCTCTGCAGAAGCTAGAAATGTTATTGAAAAGCTACAAAAAGGACACCACCACGCTTCGCTCATTGTTTGTTGAAGAGTTAACTATGAAGGTGTCACAGAACTGCATTTTTGAGGAAATGGTATTATAACACCAGCTAAAAACTATCAACGTAACAATTAAAGATATGCATTGACATTCGAACATTGAAAGCCTCAAACAATATATGATGGTAGTTGTCACTAATGATCCTAGTATGTATTGCAACCTATAAATGGTCATGGCGTTTAAAGATGTGTGTGAAAGCCAGAGGACCAATAATAATAATTTTTGTGTTTCCTTATCTTCAGAGTAGTGTAAGCAAAATAAAATTGATTTACTCTATTGAAAATATTTATTTTACTTAATAGTAATGTTTCATTATATGTGTGATAGTTATGGCAGGACCAGGCACAATATCCCTTAATAGCTCTGTACTAGTGTCGAAATCTTACTTTTAGAATCGGCTGTTGCAACTGCATTTTATCTTCCTAAAAATATTTTCTGAAAACATTTTTTTTTCACTGTTTAATAAGTGGTCATCGACAGTCACTTCAAGATTGCAATAGCTGTATAATTGTTACGAACTGCCCATGAACAGAAACAGTGTAGAGCATGATTTCATTAGAGATAGATTGATTTGTAGTAACTTATGTTTCTGTTTTTATTTTGTTTGTCAAGTTTTAGATTGCTAATGTAGTTGACATTATGCACGGGGAATTTCCAGTGAAGACTAGAATTAATACTATTTTACTGTGTAATACTAGAGTTTCGATATATGCAATTCAAATTTTGTTTAAATCATTATTTTATTTGACGAGTTCTCGTTAAAAATGTAGTTATCGCACGATGCTTTATTCTGGATATCTCTGTATTGTGATGCTAATGATATTCAATGAATAATAAATATGTTTAAACGAAAGAAAATATATAAATTTAAGAAGTAAATAGCTCAAAGAAAATATTGGAAGACAAAATACCGATATTTTCCTTACAATCGTATTTTGATAAACAACAACAGAATTAACGGCCGAATTAAAACAGAATAAATAAACGAACAAAAGCGATTCACAGCATGAAGGTAAATAAAATAATTAATGCTGAAATGCTATATAAGACGAAATTTGCTACTTAAAATTGAAATAAAACTTAAGCTGATGTCTGAAATTCATACAGCTTTACGCAATAACTTACTTAGAACTATCTATATACAATATTTTAAAAGCATGCAATTGACTAGAATATTTTGAACGCAAGAAAACTATAGGTAAATAAATAAACACATTCAAAATGAGTTTTAAATTATTATTGATTTTTTTAGTTTGATAGAAAGTGTGTTTGTTATTGAATGTGCATTAAAATTTATATATACAAACGCGTCGAAATATGCCGAAAGTGAAATTGTTGAATGAAAAAGAAAAAATTCAATTTAACCGTAACCTGGAGACATAGCGAATTATAAAATGTGTACAAATGAGAATGAAATCAAAGAAAACTCTCTAAAGAGTTTCCTGTCTTTCATATCTTTTTGGTGTGATTGAGATTGAGAATATTGACCAAAAAGAATGTATGAATACAATATTGTATTTAAAAAAAGGGGACTTTATGTCAATTAGTGACTGTTGGAGGAGCTGCATAGGGAAAATAGAAGAGGGTAGCTACAAATTTAGTAGTGCTGAATGAAGCGTGTTATAAATTAAGGAGCATTAAAAGATATTACGCAATTAAAGAATTTGTGGGATCACCGGAATGGGATGTAAGTGAGACAAGTTAAAAGAAATTAGTGCATACTGTATTCTACTACGAACATATAGAGTATTACAGAGTAACAAAAAGTGCGTGATCGACACGTAATTGTTTTCTGATAAACAGATATAAACTTTGTAGCAGAAGCCGTGTTCATATATATTCGCTACATACAAATGCGGTTTTGTATATAGCGTCATTATCTGAACTTGTTCCCAGTGTTTTATTATTGATATTATAACAGTCTTTTTTGAGGTTATTTTTAGATTACGGGTTGGTAAATAATACAAAAAATTTGGTACATTTTCCAGAATGAAAAACACACAAGTTAAAAATAATAAAAAAATTATTATATTTATGAGAATTTTCTATAAAATTGAACAAGGATGTATTCTTTGTCTTTTATGCGTCAATAAAATGAAAGGTGATTCAATAAATTTCTACTTTTAGATAGTCGTGAATTCAGAAGCAATATCTTGGCCTTCAGTGTAATATGATTAAATTTTAAAATATTTAAATGAAATCGAGCGCTAATTTTAAAATTAGTTTCTATTTGATCGTGTTTTGAGGCTAAGAACACACTACGACACTGCCTTAATTATATTACCATGAAAGGGTAAATTTACTGATATTTCGTAACACCGATCCGTTGCATTGATAAAATCAGAATCAGTGTCTATCGCATTGTGTGTTACGTCCACCATATCTGAAACTCTCGCGGCTTCCTGAGAAGTTCCGATTTGTTTCGAACATTATGAAATGTCTGTCGCGGCTACGTTGCATGTGTTATATATATATATATATATATATATATATATATATATCATATATACATAGTCTGTCGCAGAGAAAACTGAACTTTTTTAAAATAGTAACTCTTAGTGGCGCTATCTATTAAAAAAATGCGTCAGTAAGGTAGATCTTTCACTAATGTTATGTCAAAATATCATGACATTTGTATCATTAGAAGCAGAGAAATTGCGTATAAAGTAACAGTGTGTATTTGGCATTGGTCGAAAAATGAATTTTGAAAGTTTTGACAAATTGTTAAACTCGGTAAATCGTTTACTGAAACGTTTAATTTGATGAAGTAAGTGTATGCAAGTGATGCGTGTTTATCACGTATGAGTGTGCGTGAGTGGTATAAACGATTTAAAGATGGTCGTACGGACATAAATGACAACGAATATTCTGGTGCAAAAAAATCTGTGGTTACGAAAAGTAAGATCGGACTCGTTCGTGAATTTATCAAAAAAGAGTCGAATGGAATTAGGAATATCCAAAGATTTAATTCATCGCGTTTTAACACAGCATTTGGGACTGAGAAACATGTGTGCGAGGTTTGTACAACACAAGCTAACTGAATTCAGTATTGTATAGACTCGATTAAAGACTCAAAAAAGGACGAAAACTCTGAATGGAAGCATTCAAGTGAAGAAAAAACAAAAAAAAGCCGTTTGGAGAAGTCAAGAGTGAAGACAATGTTGATTTGTTTTTATGATTCGAAACGTATTGTGCACAAAGAGTTTATACCAACTACTCAAACAGTCAATGCTGTATATTATGTTGGTGTTATGAGGTGTCTTTGGCGCGTATTTTCCATGTGAGCCCTCGGTATCGTGAAAATGGTAGCTGGCGTTTTTTACATGGTAATGCATCATCTCATCGCTCGACGTTTATTACTGATTTTTTACAAATGGCATTTTGAACATCACATTCACCGCGTTTACCAGATTTGGGCTTCTGTGATTCTTATCTATTCTCCAAACTACATTTGCCGATGAAAAGACAGCCATTAAAAAGGCGTCGACAGCAGTTTTGAAGGACATCTCTAAAGATGAACTTAAAAATTCATTCGAGATGTTTATTGACCGTGCAAAACGTTGTATTGAAGTCGAAAGGGGCTATTTTGAATAAAATAAATAAATGAATTTTACCAAAATAGTAAGTTTTTGTTTTTATTTTAAAAAAGTTCGGTTTTTCTGCGAGAGACTGTGTATATATAGCAACAGTATATACGCATTTATATACGCACACACTGATTCTGAGTTTATGAATACAACGGCTTGGTGTTACGAAATATCAATAAATTTATCCTTTCGTTGTAGTATAATTAAGGCAGTGTCCTAGTGTGTCCTTTCTGAAATAGCAGAATCATAGTGGGGTTTATATATATGTAGTACTGCACCTCGTTCAACTCCAGTCAGTGTCAGGCGAGTCGATCCTCGATTATGTACGTTCTAATTCACAGTCATTGGTAACCGAGTAGTCGTATAATAATAGCTATGCAATCTAACTTTAATGGCATTTCGGATTTGTTGATCATGATAAGTATCCGGCGGTTATTTTGTGTGACTTGAACCGAGATTTTGACCGAATCAACCATCGTACGCGTCTTAATAAGTAAGAGTCTTTCAGTATTCGTGGAGTGGTGACTGGTTGGTTTTCGTCTTATTTGTACAGAACTCAGTTTGTAAAAATTGGATTTAAAAGAGATGAAATTGTAATTTTGGATCCTCATTCACTGCATCTGCCTGTTAACATTGTGGGTGTTTCACAGGAATCTATAATTAGACTGATATTATTTTTATTATACATAAATGGCATTACATTTTTGAGAAATCTGTTGCGTTTACTCAATTAGCGAATTCTAAGATTTCTTTTAATTTTTTTATATATCGGAAATTGTTTCTCATGTATAATGTTTATATTTTTGTTTTATTAATATCTTTATTGACCTGATTAATGTACTAGTACTGTTCGGAATCCACTTTGCCTATTTTCTCGTATTGCATCTATTAGCTCACTTTCAAAATTATCCAATAAAGTTCGCTTTCGCATTTTTGGAATACGATCTAGTCTTACCTTACATTGTCCCGATACCTGCTATCGATCTAGATAATAAGATCTGATCTGTGATTTATGTTCCTTTTAGAAGCAAGGACCCTGTTCTCGAGCTCAATGTAATTCACAAAAGCAGACCAGAGAGGAAAAAAAGTGCCCTAAGAATGAAGAAAATATATCGGAAAATGAATAGACGTCCAGTGAAATAAGTAAAGAATCATCATCAAGATGGTTACATAAAACAGAAGTGCGATACGTGCTCGGACGTGCAGAAGATAAATCTTATTTGAAATAGCACTGAATTGCTCCAACTAACATTGTAAAGGGCTCAATAACATTATCACGCAAGAAACACCTCTATAATACCTATAACACCTCTCAAATAAAATGTGAAAATTCATTTTATTTGCACACGTCAGAAGATGGGTCTCTACATAGAACTTATGCGTGTAAGTGCTTATTAGGTAGAAGGATATACTCATAAAAACGTTAAGACAAAAGAAGGGCAAAAGGTGAGTAAATCACATATTCTGTACGATATAAGTACATATTACTAAATGTGGTTACAACAGACTGAAAGTAACCGTACAAACGGTTGAACCGAAAACAGTTAATTAAGAGATAATGACAAAAAGGAAGATAAGATCAAGCTCAAGGTAAACAAAATTAATTATTGTATAAAGAAATATTATAATTCAAGTAATGTTCTACGAGCACGTAACAAAACCTTATTATTACTACGGTCCAGACTCTTGGCATTTTGGCCATATGTCATGCTGTATTTATTTTTGTTTGTGCAATTTTATACCCAACCTATTTGCATAATTTCTCCTTTAGTGCTATCACGTACAACGGCCTTTCTATCCTCCTGTTTTCTAATCATACCACTTAGATCCTATTAAGTTGTATCTGCCTGCTAATATTTTGGTCACTCGTTTTTTTCTTTTGCTTGTGCTGTCTAATAATTGATATAAAAAAAAGCAAACTGACGTTTTATATTGCTTTGTAAATAAATTGTTTCATTAATTGTTATTGCGAAACAAACATTTTTTTGCAGAAATATACAGTTTGATTGAAATTTTAGAAGTTAAACAGTGTACCACTTATCAAGAATATATTTGATTCTGGAAACGTTTTCGTCAGATCCTTATTAAAAGACGTAAATCACTTCACAAAGACTTCCGTAGGTTCAGACAGCTTTGTGCTGTTTATCGTAAATGTCCTCGCAAATATTCAAAATTAGTTTTAGTGTTATCAGACGGGACTAAACTTTGGCGAATTTAGACCTACATATATCCTGTATATCCGGGGATTTTCAGAGCAAACACCCTATTTATTTTCCCCAACTGAATTACTCGTTAGCAGCCGTTAATTTAATGTAATAGAGAACGTTTATAATGGCTTTTGTTTGATTGTTTACGATTCTGTGGATTACGATAATTCCGATAGTGACAACAGTAGTTTCAATTTATACTCTACAGACTATAGATAATAAAATAGCAAAATAGCTTCAAGAAATGTATTATCGATTAATAATAGGTAATTTGTGCGAAATAAACACAATTTTTTAACATTAACTGGTTTTATAGGGATTTAATAGTATTAAAACTGAAAGGTAAACTGCTTACCTAAAAATAAATGTTTCATTGAATACTGGATTTAGATTTTTCCTGTGTACTTTTGTTTGGAATTTCTTTTTTCTGTCTGGGAGAAGATATACTTTTACGTAAGGGTCGCTGCTCCCAGAAACGTCTTTAATTGGTAAATCTCTAGATTCCAAAACCTGAAACGGAAAAGTCGATCCTAAATATAAAATGTTCTAAATATAGAATTTCGTAATAGAATTTAGTAGAAAGTGTTTGTAGCATGAGCACTAATAGTGAATGAAACATTTTGAAAATTGGTTGGTCGACTATTTTTTTGTCACCCTTTGGTATTAGCGTATTATATTTTATGTTAAAAGTTTATTATTAATTTGTAATTTATACGCATAAATTAATAATAAAATTTGAAATCTCATTCAAAAGCCTATTACTCAAAATTTGAAAATTACGATTTATTAAAATATCTTAAAGAACATTATGATTGGTTTTTTTATTTACTAATATTTTAAAATTCATATTTTAAAATTGAAATTGGCACAGTATTTCCGAATATTTCTATACTTGTGACCTAATTTTCATCATAATTCTTATTACGCACCTCCTCTCTCCCTGATACAATAATTTTCTATTGAAATCGTATTCTAATTGTAATACAAGTTCCTATTTGAATGTGTTTTCACGGTTAGGTCATACTACGATATTGCCTTTATTACATTAGCACGAAAGAGTAAATTTATTGATATTCAGTGTCAACAACGATCTGTTGAATTGATAAAATAAAAATTCACGTCTCTTTATCGACCTATATGTTATGTCGAGCATATCTGAAATTCTCGCGGCTTCCTGAGAAGTTTCGATTTCTTTGAATTATTGTAGACTATGTGTCGAGACCGCAAAGTCATTCGTACATATATACAGAATATAAGCCTTGCTCAACTTCAACCAGTCTCAAGCGCATTCTTGATAGTGTACGTTTGTAATTTTCGTGTTAACTGTAATTGTCAGTATTCGAGTAGCAATATATTTATACGGAATCTTGGAAAAATTTCTAAGTGAGCGTAAGTGAGAATCGGACGATAGAGAAGCTCGCATTAAGTCCAGGGATGAAGATAAAATCAAGAAAATATTCTCAAAAGTACTTGAATTTTGAGCTTACCAGTACTGAAGTAAATGAACAAGAGAAGCTGTATGTCATTTGTGCAAAAATGTTGGCAGCAAATAGCATGAAACTTAATAAACTTAAACGATATTTGGAAACGCTTCATAGTGAGTACGTCAACGGATCAAGAAAATTCTTCGAATTAAAATTAAAATCACGTGAAAAGCAAAAATCACTTTTCAAAAAGCTTTATTTGAATGAAAAAGTTTACATGACTCTTATAGAGTTTCATATAAAATAGCCAGATGTTAAAAAACTTCACACCGTTGGTGAAGAACTATTCTGCTAGGTGTGATTAATAATTGTAGAAACTATATTTGGAGATAATTTTGTCATACAATTTCAGTATCCCTTGTGTTGTCTGTGTTCGATTTTGTGATGGTATGTCAGCAGTAGAAGAACTACTTTTCTGGAAGGTAATAGAACTCAGAGCAACATCACTTATATTTTTTAATATAAATATGCATTGATGGTGCTCGTACAATATCTGGAAGACTCCAAAGTTTGTAAATACTCGTGAAATGTGGAGATTTTTATTATTATGGTTGGTGTGTCTGGACATATTGTATGGTTCACAAGCTCTGGCTTCCAAAGAAATGGGTCCTGTGTTTACGGCGGTTGTAACGGTAGTAAATTATATCAGTCAGACCCGTTAAATCAAGAAAGGCATGGGCGTAGTATATTCATCGTTACTATTTTATAACGAGACAAGATGATTATCACGTGGGAAAGTTTTGCAACGTATCTATGAATTAAGAGACAGAATACCAATTTTTATAGAAAAAGAAAACAGACCGGATGCAGAGAAGTTTCGAGATGATTAATTTGAGATGAAGTTGAACTACTTTGTCGACATATTCAAGAAATTAAATACTTTGAAATTTTCAACTCCAAGAAGCAAACGAAACTAAAGGTTTTAAAAGACAGTTTAATCAAAAATTATTTAAAACTTTAACCAAAGATATGTTTTGAAATTGTGATGATTGTGATAATTTTAAATTTTAACTCGAATTATTTTAAAATATGCTACCGCTTTCAAGAGCTAAAGAAGGCTTTTTAATAATTTTTAATAAATTCTTATACTATTAATTTTTGAATTTTTCTGTACATTATGATATGTAATACAGAAAATAAATTAAATGGATCAATACATTCAATTTAGTTTTTAATTTATTTTATTTACAAACACGGTTAGGATTCAAGCTTTCCTTCATTTGACATAAAATAATATTTTCATACTACTTGTGAAAAATATACCTTAACTTCACCTTTACAGCTAACTTTTACTAATGATCATTCCTATAACAATTATATAAATCTATTCGAATGTCATAACGTCTCAAAGTATTAGGTTGGCAACTAAGTACTTTCGGTTTTTACTGATAGAGAGCGTTGCTTTATTTTTTGTATAACATATGTTAGTGCTGTACTTTACCGTTTGTCGCGTGATACTAGTCACATTGACGTAACATCAGAAGCAAGTAGTGCGTGATTTTTATTAAAGCTATTAGTTGTGGGTTAATTTTAAATGGAGTGGAGAAACGAACATTTTCGACATATTTTACTATTTTATTTCCGTAAAGGAACGCAAGCTGCAGCGGCTCACAAAAAGATATGTGAAGTTTATGGTGCTAATTACTTAACAGAGGGCACGTATCAGAATTGGTATAAAAAATTCCGTCCTGGAGATTTTTCCCTCAAAGATGAGCAACGTTCTGGTCGGCCTACTGAAGTTGATGATGACCAAATCAAAGTCATAATTGAAGAGGATCGTCATATAACTGTTCGAGAGGTTGCGGAGAGGCTACATGTATCGCACACAACAATTGAAAAACATTTAAAATGTCTTGGGCTAGTTAAGAAGCTTGATATTTGGGTACCTCACGAATTGAAAGAAATTCATTTAACACAAAGAATCAACTTTTGCGATATGCACTTTAGACGAAATGAAACCGACCCTTTCTTAAAAAGAATCATCACTGGTGATGAAAAATGGGTCCTGTACAGTAACATAGTTTGAAAACGATCATGGAGCAAACACGATAAACCAGCTCAAACCACATCGAAAGCTGAATTGCATCCAAAAAAGATCATGCTGTCAGTTTGGTGGGATTACAAAGGTGTTGTGATTTTTGAGCTGCTTCCAAGGAACCAAACGATCAATTCTGATGTTTACTGTCAACAATTAATAAAACTGGATGAAGCAATCAATGAAAAACGGCCAGAATTGTCAAATCGGAAAGGTGTAATTTTCCACCAAGATAATGCAAGGCCTCACACATCTTTGGCAACTCGTGGGAAACTATTGGAGCTTCGTTGGGAAGTGATGCCACATCCCCCATACAGCCCTTATCTAGCACCACTGATTATCATTTATTTCGAAGTTTGCAGAATTCTTTGAATGGTAAAACTTTCACAAATGACAATGACCTTCACTCGCACCTGGTTCAGTTTTTTGCTGATAAGGATCAGAAATTTTATGAGCGCGGAATTATGCAGCTGAAAGAAAGATGGCAAAAGGTCATTGAGCAAAATGGAAAATATATAATTGATTAAAAACTATTCTTTGTTTAAAGAAAAAGTGTTTTATTTTATACTACAAAACCGAAAGTACATAGTTGCCAACCCAATACTTTTCGAAATTAATATTTTAATAACATTGGATTTAATATTGTTACAATCCCTTTAATTATATCGATTTTTGAATTATTTCTTAATATCAGCGAGCTTTCTCTTTTCTAAACATGATAAATTCCTAGCTGACCCGCAATAACCATCGTTTATATTACTAGATTAGTTCTCAGTATGCATAGTTCCTCTGTGATTAAATTTCGTGAGTCAAGTTGGCGACTCATAACGAGCCATGTCTAAGAATATAATAATGCAAGTGTGCCGATGTATCGTATGAGATCTATTTTTTAACTCTTTCCTGTAACTACTCATGTAACTTTATAATTTTCATAGAGCCTTTGCACAACTCTGTAATTTGAATGTATTGGTTAATTTATTAATATTAAACTGTTCGAAATTTCGATTTTTAAAATATTAAATTTATTTAAAAAAAAGATGAAAGACAAAAATATGTGTATATATAATTTGTTGCTATTCCATTGTTACGTATAGGAACGTTATTTCTTTCTACTTCCCTTCTTTCACGTTATTCCACCATTCTGCTCCAATTGTTCCGGTCCTTGCTATAGCCTTGACCTGCTTTCAGCAATCCTTTGCTCTTCAGTAGTTTTACCTTTTCATTATTCCTGTTTATACGGGATCTACCTCCTTTGTTAAGTGCTCCCAACCTCACGTTAGTGTTTTTTCAACACACCCCTTATAGTGTTATATCTAACCTCGTCCATTATTGTTACATTTGCTATCCTAGTACTTAATTTCTACAATATGCATTTTTTATGAAACCTATTAATCAGTAGTCACGATTCTCGCTTATGCTATGCTACATCATGTAATTGAGATATAAAGTTAACAGTAAGTCCATATAGCGGTTGTTGCATAAAGTAACTTATTGCATGTATTTACTCTAGTTGAGTTCTTCTTCAAAATAATGTATAATATTGTTACATATTTGTCGGAACAATTTCTTGGCCACAATAAAATCATTTGCAGAAATAACAGAAACAACTTTCTCTAATTATATTGTCAATAAATACAGCTGCATAACTCTGGTAGTAAATAATTTCAAAACGCTAATTACAAATATCTTTTCGTTAACATTGATTGCTGTGAACTTCATACATCGAAGTTAGTATCACTAATCATTATCGGTGTATTATCCGGTCTGCTTATACATATATACGCACTTTGTCGAAAGTGTTGGGCATTCTAGTTCATGCGTGTGTACTATTGCCCACTATGTCTCGTGACACTAAAATTAAATGTTTTTTTTAACATGAATTTTTAATTTCGGAAAAACTAACTACCGTACAACAAAATTTACAAAAATATACCGTGAATAATTTGATTTGTTGGCAGCATAAATGTTTCCAGTTTGGAACATTTCGATCTTCCTAGATTGGTGACATGTATCGTTGTTGTCGATCGTTCATTTATAGTTATCGTTTTCACTATTTTGCAATTTAGTTAAAAACTGTCTTTGTAAAAATATTAGAATAATGCTCTTTATTTTAAAGTAATATAGTTTCATTGTTACGGTTCATTTTTGAAGTGGAGCACTTAAACGAAGATAGACGTATTCATTGCGGAATATCCTGACGAGGAAATATACTTATTGTATTAAAAGAAATCATTCTATTATTAATAACACCCTATCTACTACATATGTTTCACGGATTGACCGATCGTCAGGCAGACTTTGTGTTACTAATGAACGATTCCTTGATAGCGTTTATCATAACTTTTCGATACAGAAAAATAATGAATAATCATCATGCTTCCCTCTCTCGTCCATTGTATTGAATGACAAAGCGAGAGCGCGTCTGCCTCGCATGCGGATAACTAAGTTACCAGAGCGTATAGACAAACGCAAATACGGCTATTTGCCAATTAAAAGAATGTTAAAACGAATCATTCTATTATTAATAACACCCTAAATTAATCTATTGTTAATGACACCTCATTATAATCCCATTAAACTTAGACCGTATGTTCCAGAGCGCACTAAAAATTCATTAAAAACCCATTACACCGAAACCAAATTCGATGTAACCCGAAGAGTTACGAAGAGCCGGTATATAAAGCAGAGGGAGGAGCAGTCGCAGCCTGCTTCTACAAACAGATGAAAACGCACACAAACCCGACACTTACACCTGTAACAGAATGCACAACACTACACTCCAAATACAAAAGACCACGGATGGAAATCACAAGTGAAGACAGCGAACAGGAATAGCAACAAAACATTCAAAATCAGGACTAATCAACGCCAATATTAGGAGTAAAAGGGCAGAGCTCTAACTCCAACAAACTAAAAGAAGTAGAAGAAGTAGTCGCAGTCTGTTTGACGTTGACGCTTCACCACGAAACAGCTCCTGAAGAAGATGATCGAGATGTTATCGAAACTCGAGGCGCCGATTTTTTCGAGAACATCGCGGAGAGCTTGAGAATCTAATATTACTCATACTCACTACCGCGAAGACCTTCGTTCGAACACATATACACACATATATACATATATATATATGTAAATAAATACATATGATGTTACGATGGTGGAATCTTCTATCTATTCGACATATACAATATTTTTTCAAAAGTCTTTTTAAGGGTATTTCCCAGAATTCCCAATATTTTTCATGATAATAACAAACAATATACGGATTTCATTTTTTTGCTACATAATATTAGTTGGTGTCCAAATCAGTGTCTCTAAAATAAAGAAAGAAAAACTTTTGTAACGTGGTCTTTTTTTAGTTTACACAATCCTGTAGGAAATGCTAGAATTTGATTTTATTCATACGTCGAACCTGTAGATTTCATCTACGTAGGTGAGGACGTAAGTTTGTCGAAACTTTTGCAGTTATAAAGCTTCCCCATATAGTGATGGAGTTTATTTCGCTTCAATCTATCTTATTTACTCGAAACAGGCTTTTACGTAATTAATAATTTCATCGCGAAAATTCATCCAACGTCCTCAAAACTTTGGTCTTCGATTTGTTTTAAGCTGTCGTGATACATTCCATCGCAGAATATTTAAAAGAGGGAACGACTTTCGAAGAAATTCGGTAGAGATAAATGTAAGGAAAACGATTAAGCTATCTTTTAAATTAGGTTATGAATCGTAGATGGATTTGATTAAATAAATAATAATTATTATAAAAGAATAAAAGTAATTTAAATTCATTACTTTTCTCAATTAAATTTTTAGTTATAATACTTTTTAGAAGTTATAGTTATAGTTCTCGATATTAAAACTATTCAGTAGCTAAATGTAAAAAAAAAACATTAAAGTACCTAAAGCAAAAAGCTTTTTAGATTCTGAATCACCAAATCATAGTTGCGATACACTCTTAATAAATCCACAGTAGTATGCGTTAAGAAAAGGCTAATAGCTTGCAAAATTGCTGCTTATGAAAGGAATAAATGAGTTACCTCTTCGTAGAGACAAGTTAAACCAAACTTACACATTCGAAGTCATTTGAAGTTTATTTAAAACTATCACTATTTGTAGACGCAGACACTCAAATTTTCAAAGCTTTCCCTGAGAATGTAAGAGGGTAATTTTTTTTTATAGAGAAGCTTTCATGAAATTTGTTTGCCTGCACCTCATTGGCTTTTGTATAAAACAGACAATTGACTTCTTCGATATTAGAAAAGAATTATATCATGGAAAAGTAAAGTTGCGCATCGACGTTTAATAGGAGTTGAGGAATGAAAATAAATACTGCGTTTTGGTATGAAAATATTGTAAGCGAATTTATTTCGTATAACAATGTTTTTATTTGCCCTTATGCAGACAAATAAACAACATATCTAAATAATAATGCAGAAAATACTATGGGACAGTTTAGCAGAGTAACATATCCAAACTTATATGCTTTTCTCTGCTCTCCAACAATTGTAATCTGTAACTCTGGACGAAGTTCAAAAATGTTGT
Organism: Dermolepida albohirtum; assembly: GCA_031893035.1. Lineage (NCBI taxonomy): Eukaryota > Metazoa > Arthropoda > Insecta > Coleoptera > Scarabaeidae > Dermolepida > Dermolepida albohirtum. Next base: position 510,605 of record JAVIWB010006329.1, on the reverse strand, counting down.
TAGACTGTTATTTATGTCTTATTGTCTAGTAGTTGGTGGTATGTCAAGTATCTTTATCTATCTAAATCTAGCTAAATTTGAGTGTTGGTATTATGTTTTGATAGGCACTTTTCTTTAATAGCTTAGGTTTATAGTTCTTGATGAGCTTGTGCTTTTCACCTAGTTTTGTGATCCGAAGAATACGAGAGTGTTTCGATGTGCACGGAAACCTCAAACAAGCCCTGAATTAAGGTTGGTAAGTATGCCAGTAGTTTTTGCTGGAATTTTTCAGAATCTTGTTTTTGATTTGGTCATAACAAGGGGTTCTTTTGGTTAGTAGGAATTTAACTGTTGTTAATAACTCTTTTGGTGATGTAGGCTTCAATGTAGACAAGAAAGTGGCAGGTGTAATTCTACTGGATTGAGTACGGTACCCGAAAAGATTGTTGTGAATGTTGTTGTGGATTGAATACTGTTCCCAAATAATCGGTAAAAGCGTCGGGTTGGCCCAGGCCGCGTTCTGGCCCAGTTATGTTAGTCGGAGGGAATTTCTTTTCATTTAGGTTATATTTTTATAGTAATTCTCTTTAGTTCTGATTGTTGTGGTTCGAGTTCTTGAGTATCATTTAGAAATAGATCAATTCTGTGGTTATCTAATGATTCATTGAGTCCATTTTTTGTAAGATTTTATTGCACTAAAATGCAAACCTAATTGACGTTACGAAACTGTTTGAGCAGTATTAGGCGTACAATAGCAGAATAAAAAAATATTGTAATGAAAGTGCTTGTAAAAATTCTATACCGAATTTTGTTAATCAGTAAATAAATGTCTCCGAATGTTTTTTACAATAATTTGTGGTATTACTAAAGCTAACTACATAACGACATCCATTTTTTTGGAAAGTAATTGGTTGAATGAAGTTGGTAATACTGAGAGAAATTTGTAATAACTTATTTTCCGTTAAAGTTCATTTAAAGTTACTGGAATGCCAATCTGTGTATGTATGTATATTCTTATATGTAGTTAGTTAACACGATATCTGAAAACCTCTGAAGTTTTTGCTGGAAGTACCACATGTTAGTAAATTTACCTTGACATTAATCCTGGCACGTGTTTGCCATGAATTTTATCTCCACGTGCAGAAATCGCTATCAAAACAATTTTGTTTAAATTTAATTTAATCAAGTTTAATCCGGTCGGTTTCGATACGCACACATTCCAGTAGTTGAACACGTTTCGGCTCCAAGAATTACGAAATGTTTCGTTTGTAATTCTGTTCATATTAAATGAACTTTTTGTCTAAATCACAAAGTAGAATGAGATCGTCCCACCATAGGTATGTGTATTCCTTTCAAAATAATATGGAGATATATTTATTTTATCATTCGTGATGTAAAATTTGAGTAGGTTTAGAAAGTAAAATTAAATAATTTCAATTGCCCGAAGTCGCTGTAATTGGCGAAGTTCTGTTTGCTTGACATATTTAAGTTCATGCTTTTGTTTCATCATTAACATTTTCTTGTAGTTTTATTTATAGTTATTTATTTTATCAAATACATCAGAATAAAGGTAAGATGATTAGAACAGAAGAAGATTATAATATATGTATACATATATATATATATATATATATATATATAATATGTAGGAGACAAGAACCAGGCAAGGTTACATAGAATTCGTTGAAAATGAAAAATTTCGAACATCTGGGTACCTAATAGCTACAGTCACTAACTTATTTAGATTAAAACAATATACACAATATACCAAAAAGTACAAAATCTCTACAAGAATCTCAACAGTATTACAAGTCTGTACAGAAAGCGAATTAAAAAAATAGAAAAAAGCTTAATGAGATAAGAAAGAAAGATAATAAGATAATAAGAAAGTAGTGGAGGAACGAAGACGGAGGAAGAAAGTGTATAGGGTTTATATACTCGCAGAGCATTAATTAAATGAATCAATATCATACAGAAGATTATAATTATTAGATCATGTTGAAAGGATGAGAAAGGAAGGAACTGTAGTAGCAGTAGCATGGAAAAAATTGCCTATAAGAATGTAGGAAAATATGATTTAGGGAAAGATAGAGAAGAATAGTAGATGATGTTTGATAAAGATATAAGAAACAGGGACAAGTATTCAAGCTCTGGTCCTAAAAGAATTAAAATTTTTTGATCTAAATGTTTTTTGTGATATATATCTAATATGTAATAATTATCGAACACCAAATATTCCAAAATTTAAGAAAATAGGCAACAGATAGAAAATGCCTTTTGATTAATTTAATTTATTATATAAACTATAACTTTTCGATTGATTTTTCACTCTTTATCAAGGTGAAATCATTTATACATTTATACTTTCATTATGCACTTCTGCAGACTAAAGATATGGAAGGCGCCAATACTATAATCTGAATAAGGACGAACCAAAATTCACGATTTTACCGTACACAGAACATAAAATCTAAACAAACTCTTTGGAAAAGATATATTAAACCTTAAAATATCCCACAATGTGTCCAATTATAACGAAATGAAAATTGGAAACTATAAAAAGTAGTAAATACAGTGACTGCCCTGAATGGAGTTAAAAAAAACAAATTCTGTAATCAGTTACTAAAAAATACAACATAAAACAAAAATTTGATTCTAAAAAATAGAGAACATGGAGTTTAACACTGAAAACCAAAAATTAATAAACTATAGAAATTATTAATATATTCTTCAAAGACTACTCCATCTTCTGTCTCACAGTAGCCCAGTTTATAATAAAATTCTGTACGTAGATTAACAAAAGTTTCAAATAAATTACTATCACAGAGGTGCGTAATTCGCATTTGCAACTCTTTCAAAGTTCGGTCTTTCATCTGGTGTCCAAAGATAGGTTCAGCCACGTATTCCCAAAGAAAGAAGTCATAAGCCAGGCGATCTAGCCGGCCAATGTATAGGGCTCTAATTGCAAATGCTGTATGGAAAATATAAAGAAATGAATCCTCGAATAGCTCTCGCGTTATGGGCCAAACAACCGTCTTGTTAAAACCAATTTAAAAAAAATTAAAATTAAAAATTAAAATTACAGTAACGTTGCGTAATGCAGAAATAATATAATTCTGCAGCAGTTCCAAATGTAACTACCCAGACATTTATTTTCTGAGGATATTGGCTTGTGACATCCCTACGCAAATGTTTATTTAGATACTAATAGTATATAATATACTACAGATCAATTATAGAGGTAAGATGTGGATTCGTCTGTAAATAAAATATTTCGTATAAAATTATCATCGCCGTTACACTTTTCTCTCAATGTTTCACAAAATTGGGATGATTACAATGGTTATCTTGATTTTTTAGGACCACGTAACTTTTATATTGATTCCTTTTAATACGTCCCTAATTATCGTTTTTGGAATACTTACTTAAAATTTGGCGGGTAGAGCATGGCTCATTTGCTTGCACAAAAACGTTGACTTCCCCCTTCATTCCTTGCTCAGAAAGTAGATGTTGTTGCTGTTTTTAATGTATGTCAATGATATGCCCCATAATGTCACTGTGGATAAAGTCACCCAGTTTGTAGATGATACGTCCGTAATAGTACATACCCAGTGCAGGGGAGTTGCAGGGGCTTATATAGAGACCGCATTGGGTGAGGCTAGCGAGTTATTTAGTAGCAATCTTCTGAAATTGAATCATGACAAAACCCAACAGCTAACAATAGCAACAAGGGGAGTGGCGGGGGAGACCAAAGTGAATATTAAGTTTCTGGGCCTCCAAATTGCGAGCAACCTGACTTGGGAGTGCCACATTGATAACTTGTGTCGCAATCTGGCATCAGCAATATACTCTATACGAAGAGTGAAACTAGTGGCTACACCCGAGGCAGCTAGGACTGTGTACTATGCAAATTTTCAGGGTAGGGCCATATATAGCCTATTGATGTGGGGCGTGTCTGGCGCGGCTGAGGCGTTTGCAAGAGTACAATCAGAGCCCTTAGTGGTGTACCTAATACCACAAGTTGCGTAAATCTATTCAGAAAAGACAAAATACTGATCCTCCTATCCTTGCCTGGAGTTTGTTCATAAGTCGTTTTCTGCGAAAATGGTGATTTTCATGAATATGAAACACGAAACCAGAGTAGTTTTGTCATACCGTATCATCGCATTAGGAAAAATTACCTGGCTGTGAAGACATACAATACTTTGCCTGGTAGGTTTAAGGGCCTACCATGGATTAGACTCAAAAGATTAATAAAAGCAGTGCTGGTGGAGAATTATTTCTATTCAGTAAATGACTTACTGAAATATAAATTTTGATATTACCATTTTTGTGTTTTTATGTTTTCATTGTTATTTTGGTGTTATGTATAAATCTTGCGGGTTTTAAAGTGTTTGGTGGCGAATTTATTGTGAGCCACAAATCTTTCTTGCGTCTTTATTTATTTATGTAATGACGTGTGCATGTACATATACATCAATAAATTATTATTATTATTATTGTTGTTGATTACATTTATAGTATTATTTGAACAACGATTAATACAGCCATTTCAAATCGATGTACAACATTTAATATTGTCTGATTATAAAGAACTGGACAATTAGGAAAACAAAGACAACTCGTCTAATTACTTCTTGCATGCCTATTCGAGATGAATAATACCATTTAATACTTCTTTTTTCCTCTTTAGTATGAATAAATGTCATGGTAACTAAATGAAGATTCACGATTTATTTATCGTATGACCATTTTCCTGTCCTTAAAATAAGAATGACAGTTCCCTGTCATCATTATTCTTAATAGAATAATGTGCCTTTTTATAAAAATTAAAAAATCTAGAAATGTGTTCTTAAACTAATAATAAAATGATTTCCATACAGAAATAATTATTTTGCGAATTAAATGTATTCTGCACAATAAACGAAGAAACGTATAATATAAACAATATTCATGTTTTGTACTCAAAAATTCATGGCACGATGCAACGCATTACGAGTTTTCGCCTTAATATTGCAGAAAGTAATATTACCTAATTACAACACCTGAGGACACCCTTCACAAGGTGATAGTCCACTAGGGTTACAGGGTAAGAATTTGGGGTCATTTTCAGGAGCCCGCTTCACCAAGTAATAAAAAACGGACCCTTCGAAAAGTGTTATGTATGCGCTACAATATAGAAGTGAGACTATTTAGCAATGTAAGCAATTTAAGGAAGCTTTACATTTACCTGAGCGCCTTTAGCGCTATTACACGCTTCAAAAATATTAGTTACAGGCAATTATTAAAAAAATGTGTAATATCAAAACGAAATTTAAATAATTTATTAATTTTATTCTTAATAATCTCTATCAAATCGAAATATTTTCTCCTGTTAGTTAAAGAGTATATTTTTCAATTTTATATTTATTATCATTACTTCATTAGTCTGTCCTATCATAAATGAAACAGATGATCGGGATATCGCTCAAAACACATTGATTTTAGGCGAATCTCGTACATGTTCAATGGCGGCATTGGGTTCTGTAGACCCCAAATTCGAACATTGTGTTTGTTTACCAGACTACTAACATGTAAAGTCGCTTCATCATTGAACACGATGAGTTTTGCGAAAGTGTTATCATTGTCAATTCAATAGCATCATGAATCTCGTTACAAAATGCCACACGTTTCCGTTTGTCATCAGGACGCAGAGCTTGTAACAACTGTAATTTGTACGACTTCATAATCAACCGCCGTTTCAAAACACGCCAAATTGTTATTGTAAGCAGTTGTAACTCCCGACTGGCACGACGAGTCGATTTTGAAGGATTACGTTGGAAAGTAGTTTGAATTCGTGCAACATTTTCTTCAGAAACACGAGGGTGGCCAGGACTCTTTCCTTTACCTACACATCCTGTATCTACAAACTGTCGATACCATCTGAGAATATTCTACCCATTCGGATGATCAATTAGGTAGCTCAACCTGAAACGTCTTTGCACTGTAATCACGGAATTGCATTTCGCAAACTCGAGAACACAAAATGATTTCTGCTGCGGAGTAGGCATTTTAAACATATGACGGTTACCTAGAAAAACAGAAGACAACTGACATCTAGCGGCTCTTAAATAAACTAGACTATGTATTCATTTCTTCAATAGCCGAGCCGAGGCGTAGCGATCTATAGTTTGGACAAAATAATACTTTGTAATACGTATATTCTTTTTGAAATACGCTGTATTGCTATTGTTAGCCTGGAATCCCATCAATTTCATTTATGTTTTTACATCCTTAGAGTTAACAATAATTTGGGGTACCAGCATGAGTCATTTTATTTTTTAATACTACAGTATTATCAATAATTTAAAGCACTAATGTACTCTTTTTCTTCTTTTCCTTATTCTAGCGTTAATAATACACATATACACACAACTTAATAGAATATTTAAAAAAAAAAAATTTTAATTACAGTTTCAAACGAAATCGCTAGTTATAATGAAATAATTTTTCTAACTTGTGTTTGCTAAGTGTTTATAGCCTGCGATTAGGTTTTATATATCCGTTAAGTTTCTAGTTCCTACGGATTTACAATTGACAATTTAATTCATGAGGATTTATAACTCGCCGTTCGGTATCAATACAGAGTTCCCGTGGATTTATGTGTATCTCGCAGTTTGATGTAATTCCCGTGGATATATAAAACGTTGTTAGAAGTATTGAAACTTAACTACAAGCAGCGTACAAGATACTAAAAATAATGATGTTACCTTAACGACAAGTCCTTCGACGTCTTTGTCATATCTTAATGCAAAGTGCAATTTTCCGCAGTACTCCATTTCTGGACCGCCACTGTCCGTCGAAGATTGCCTCACCAGATCCTTTTTGTAAAGTTCCGGCTGGAAGGATAAATACCAACAGTTACAATTAAGTAAAACTTATTGAAAAGCATTACAAATACATAAAATACTTATATATAGGTACTATATCTGTTTACAAATTTCTGGAAACTTCAGAACTAAAAGTAGACTAATTTATTTATATATTATATTGTATGCTCTCAGTAGATTGTAATTATAGCAAAATATCATATAAAAATTTTATAAAGATTTTTGCTTATTAAAGCATCCATAAATAATAAGTTTATACAGGGACATGGACCAAGGATGTCTACATATGATAATTACAGAAAATAACTCGAAGTGAGAAAGTACAGGGAGTAGTTAGTTGTAACATCATAAATGATATTTTTAAATACATTTGACTTTTATTTTGTTATAGTAGTCTTAATAAAGATTGTATGTAAACCATAATACACCAAATTAATTCTTACGATTGTATTTTATCGTATTTTTGGTTATAAAATTATAACAAATTTAGCTTTAATTTCTTAAATTTTGATGAAATGTCTTTGGTATATTTTACTATTGCAAGTCAGCCACGCCTCAGACTATAGCCTATCTTTAAATAATTGAGAAATGTACTTCCAAGAAGTATTATAGGAGGGAAAGGTTACATGAACTGTGTCACAAGAAACGAATCATCCAGTAAAAGTACATATTTTTAAACTATATTTTATACAAATGTTTATTGAGAATATTAATGATCGAATCTTCATTGAAAAATTCGTACTCTTTGAAGAGAAAATTTAATAATGAGTTACCTTTCTACGTAAATTAATATGTTCTGCTATTCACCCGGGTGTGATGTTCTATGGATTCTTGTGGAAGCTTATTTCAAGCAAGTTATAGGCCACTATGTAGCTGTTATAAGTTCATATCCACATTAAAATTAATTTCATAAATAATTATTTGTCTATTATCTTCGAGAAGGTTCTTCACAGTTGCAACGTTTCTTTCATTTACAGAGATGTTCGGGCGTCTACTGCGCGGATTGTTTTCGAGTAATGTTCTGTCAGACTCAAAATAATCGATCCATTAATAGACATACTTTTATATTCTGTAGACTTCCCAAAAAGACTTTGCAGACGTTGAATGATTTCTAAAGGTTTCACGCCCTCGTTAAACAAAAAGAAAATTTGTCCATAGTGAAATCAGCGGTACGGAAATACGTTGGCGTCATTTAAGTAACCGAAGAAAACTAAACAACATTGCATGGATTAGCTGTGTAAACGTGTCACTGATCAAAAGCGTGACTTATAAGATTTACGCAACTGAACTAGAGCCAAATTACAAGAACTTTGGAAAAATTTCCCGTTTCGCTAAATAGAACAATGCCGTGTATATACCCATATATGTAAATATGCTCACTATCAATCTAGATTGCACGTTATTTAAGTAGTTCACGTTACTTCTGTGTGACATTATTGACATATTTCACGTTCAGAAGCTCATTTGAAATACAAATTAAAGAATCTTTGTCTGACATTTGCAGAGTTAGATTAGTACAATCTCAAGGCGCTATATTGAGTGCTTTACTTTTTTTAATACAGTCAATGACCCACCGGTTTTGTGCCATGCTGATAGAGTATTTACGTATGCTGATAATACACCTATTATTGTTTCTGATAGGTGTTATAGAATAGTGACAATAGTAATAAATTGTCAAGTGTTTTCTTTGCGATCCGTTTATTAAAAAATAATTTAAATAGAAATTCATTGTCAGAAATGCATAAGGTTTAAGTTTATTCAGTCTTGAACTATAACATAATTATGTTGGGTCAATCAGTAAATGTGAAATTCTTATTTATTTTAGAACAAAAAATTATTCATGCAATATTAGATCTGCCTTACAGAGAATAGTGTAGGAAAACTTTTCAAAAAGGGATTAAAAAAATCAAAATGAACTTATTTTCTAATTTAAATAAAGCTCAAATTCTACTCTTTATCTTAGCGTTATGAATTCCTACCCCTCTCCACTGTATGATATCTCATTTCAAATATGATATGAAATCCAAAATTATATTCTAATAATTTGTGAACTAATTGATTTTATCTATCTCAAATAAATATACTATATTTATCGTAACTTTTCTTTTATGATATACATATAAACACTTTTGTTAATTCAAACTAAGTTAAATTTTTTAATTCATTTACTATTAATAAAATATACTTTATATTTTCTGTAAGCTTTAAACCTTTCTTAAATTCTTTATGTATGAATAAAAAAAAATTTAAGTTTTAACAAACTGTTTATTGGAATATAAAATATAAGTTCTTTATATTTGTGAATACACAATTAATCATTTTCATTAAAAAAATTTACTAAGTTAGGTAGCGAACGTCTTACTAGACCCCCACTTGGTCGACGCAGTGGGGAGTAGTGCTTTGTTTGTATTGACAGATAACAGTGTACTTTTACAAGTCAGAATATATACATGATATGTGTGCAATGGAAGGTTACCAGCACTACATGAATGAGTTCGAGAAAGGTCAAGTCGTGGAAATGCATTTAGCGGGTTTGTCTTTCCTTGACATCGGGGCATATGTAATGATTACTTCAGCCGGCATGGCGAGAGTGGAATATCGAGTGATTAAGAAATGCACGGTTTCTGCCGGGACATCCCCGCATGATCGCAGAACGTGAAAATGGAGCCTTGGTTCATGTTGCGATAGTGTCGCATACTTCGTCTTCTCGGAACTGGTGCAAGTGTGGTCCGTATGAAGATAAGGTGTATTAACTTCGCAGTGTTTAGTGCATAGTAAACTACGAGCGTGTTGTGTATCGTAAGGCATTATATTAACCCCAGAATACCGTCGTATACGGAGCACATGGTGCAATACTAGACAACGACGGTGTCTCGAAAGACACCAATTTTGTTTTGTGACGAATCACGATTCACTGTGTGTGTGGGAGGTTCACGTGTCTTTGCTATATTGGCCGAAGACTTGGTGAGCGCCTAATTGATGCTTGCAATCAATTACACCATGTCCATTGCCACCAAAGCATAATAATATGAGGGCTATTCCATATGGCGGACGTTCATTCTACTGCGCGTTGAGCAGACAATGATATGTAGCCGTTATGTAGACGCAGTGTTACGTATAGTTGTACATTCCTACATTAGACGGCACACATATCTGATTTAGATGTATAATGCAAGGCCACACGTAGCTGGTGTACTATAGACCTCTATCTATATCCTAGTGCTTCCCTGACTAGCTCGTTTTCTGGATTTCACTCCGATCGAACATGTTTGGGGCATGATCGGTTGGGGACTTGGAAACAATACCCCGTTTCTCCGGCTAATGTTGAAGAGCTATGGACACGAAGTGAGGTGGGATGATTGGCCATCCTTCCATACACCATACAGAGGTTGGTAGACTCCATGCCTCGTTGTGTTGTTGTGGTACTGGTTGCTCGAGGGATGTACCTCTACTATTAATGCATTCCTCTATAAGAAAACTGGATCTTTCTCTTGGTGAGTATATGCTATACCAGTTTAGTACAACTTGTTACAGTTAAATTTTACCCTATGTGTGCTTTATTTCATCTTTTCCGAAAACCCTGTGTAGTAAGTAGTTGTTAATTTATTCGCATATTCTTAATGTAATATTTTTTTCAATTCCCACTTTATCGTATTTGCATTAATTTATTTTCATGCATTCGAATTTTTGGTCGTAAAACATTCAATTTAGCGTTATTTAGTCTTCAAATTTAATAGGGTCTATGTATTTCTAAAACCATGAGAAGGTAGTTCTTATCATTTTTCGTTTCAGTTTTTTGCAATATGTCGTATTTATATCGGATCGATCTGGTTGCCATAATCAAACTTGCTACCTGCATGAGAACACGTGTCTACTGTGTGACTTATTAATTCGGAACGTTCTAGAACGTTTCTTTTTCCACCCCTTTTCACAACTTGCTTTGCACAGTTAGCGTTGCATGGTTTTATATTATTAAGTTTTGAATACACAAGCAGTGTAGTTGTGGTGCACTCCATCCCCATATTCTGGAAATTTCTCTTTGTAGGATTGTAAAGAGGGAATGCCGTATGTTATAACAACTGAGGAATGTCCCATTACATTGAAGACACTTACAATTAAGTATTCTTGTTGTTACTTATTTTTCTAGGACATTTATTTGCCTTTTCAATTCAGTTTAAGTAACCCTTTTGTATATATTTTGGGGCATTGTTGACCCCGCGTCGCCCACTTCTGGTATTATTGTTCGCTTCGTCTGCATGGAGTATTACCGGGGTACCTGCAGCTCTATCGAATTCGACATTGCATTGCCGCCGCATTCGATCCTTTCCCCGGAATGGAAGAAGTCATTGACGTAAGAAATAATCAAGAAAACTAAGGTAAGTCCCAATTGAAAGGCCGTTAATTCAGTATTAGAAAATAGTTTTGTAAATAATTTCACGCCATACAATTAGCAATTTTGTATTGGTAATTTAATAGAATACAGTAAGTTTACAGGTTTTAAGTTTAAATAATCATTTTTGCATTTATTATTTTAATCAGTTAATGTTGTCCGGATGTACGTATATTTTGGCGGAAATGATTTATTGAGGTTAAAAAAATGTTTGTGTAGAAGATACTTGCATCTTATTGCAGTCGACAACCATTTTGATTTAGTTATATGCTGGCGTATTATTATTATAATATTTAATACTATTCAGTTACTGGTTTTGTATTTCAGTGTTTTGACCAATATATGTTATATTATTACATCAATCTTTGCGTTTGTTTTCTTTATGAATTAAATAAGAACCTGTTACGAATCTAGCGTAACAAACTCGTATACCAAATTTCATTGCGTTCTGTTCACCCGTTCACGATATACGTATACCTGTATATTGGATATACTAGTGAATACATTCCAACGACATATTTAAATGGCAACTGAGAATGCTCTTAGTAATAAATTGTATCTATGACTTGCAGGCGTTCGTTGAGTATGGAAATGACTGTAGATGTTATTTTTTAAAAGCTATATGCTAAAATATTACTCATACTTATATTTGACAAATATATTTAGCTGTATCAGAATTTCGTGTTTTAAAGTTTATCTTTATTATTTTCTTTCCTTCTTGAAGTGTCCCTACCGTTATGTTCTACAATTTCAAAGGTAAATGAACGTATTATTATTAGTATTATATTCCTTCTTTATGTAACAACTTCTTGAAATATACTCGAAAAACATTCTCCGTACGTATATGTACAACTGAAATTTTTGTAAATTATTTACTTCCCCTCAGATAAGAAAGATAAGGTTTTGAAGTATTCGGAGAAAGAACAAAATTAATGTGACTAAGTTTATGAAATGATTCCTTCAGTGCTTTTCTGATGTTAAATCTAACACCCAATTATATAACCGATTTTTTTCGCTTAGACGTTCTGATTAAAAAGTTCTTTTTTAATTCTCAGGTTCGTTTCATTTTTAAGATCATGTTATCCTTGTTAACGTTATTTTTGCCGCAAATTTAAGAAATATTATACTCTACCAGCAGTGAAACTTTTTAAAGTTGATTGAGAAGTATTGTTCCTTCATATATATAAGTATATATTGTCGAAAATAAAGTTTTTATTTTTATGAGTGCACGGTGAAATAAATTTTTCTTTCGGAGTTCTTAGAGTTTTATGTATTTCGAAGCATATATAAGTGTACAGTATACTGGGGTTATAAATCGTTCTTAATTTTAAAGTTAGCGAGTTTGAAATTCTCGATTTATAAAAATTTTTCCTTCGAATATGGCATCTCTTTTTTTAGATAGAACTTTCTACTAGTCATATAACTTTTGAAAAGGAGAGGTTATGATGACATTCTTACTTATCTATTAATATTTTATCTACTTTTCTTGAACTATGCACAATTATTGTGAATTACTTCATAACGAACTATTGATTATCGGAATGGCTGTATAATCGTATTCTTTCTGTTTTTCGTAGTTACTATTTATTAATATAGAAAGAGATAAATCAATTCTGTATTGATAATCTTCTGCCATTTTTCAGTGAGCTTCATTATTTTTCCTTCATCTTCACATTTAAAAAATGTTGACTCATAGCTTTATTTGAGTCGTGTTACACAATGGAAGGAGTGTCTAAGAGAACGAAACAAGTGAAAATTTAAGCCTATAAGATTCAGCGAGTATAGTGGATGTGACAGCACATCTTATCCAAGATCCAATAATTTTTGACGAGCGTTCAAACTTGCGGGTGGTTTCGCGTTGTCACGATGATATATCACTTCTTTACGATTAAAGAGTTTTGAGCGTTTCTGGATGATGGATCTGTTTAAATTGTCCGCCTGTAAACACTTGTGTTGATCGTTTCACTCCTTTAAAAGGTCTCGAAAAACGCGACACCTTTAAAATTTCACCACACTGAGAGCATATCCTTCCCCAACTGAGACTAATTTTCAGATCGGAACAAAGTCTGTTTTTGCACTACATTATTATAAATAATCCCTTTTTCATTACTACTGTCGCCGGTTATCATGTCCGAACGTTGAATATTTAATGCTTCTGCATTTTTTCATGCGGAAATAAAAAGCAAAATATGATGAAAACGTAAACTTTGGTCTTCTATTTTCACTTTCTTATAAAATTTCAAACATTCATCCAAATCGCTACATTTTTTCAAAATCGAATTTAGAACTGTTAGTTGTCATATCTCATATGTTCTCAGATTTTGGTTAGAAATTAATATCTTTAATTAAAGTTATTAGCAGCAGCTGATTTATTTTGTGTTATGGAATCGGAAAAATTAGACACACTGTTATTTATAAATTTCATGAAAGATATTCATGGCATTCATATTACAATTAATACGGTAAAAGGACATCCCAAAATTTGTTCACACTGTTTCTGTAGCTAGAACAAGAAAATAATATAATTATGAAGATACGTTAACTTTTTTAATATACAGGCCGTTTCAAAAAGAATATACGTATTTCGAATGCATATATTTATTAAACTTTAAGATATACGAATATGAAACTTTAGACACATATTTACGAACCTCTCAAGTTCAAATTACAGATGTTCAAAATGTCCTCCATCAGCGACACGAACAATATCACATCGATACTCAAATTCCTCCCATACTCGAACAAGCATATCCTTCGTCGCTGATGTTATGGTAGTACGGATTCGGTTCTTCAACTCTTCCAGGTTCTGTAGGAGTGGTGGTATATAAACGTTGTGTTTAATGAAATCGCACGAGAAGAAGACACAGGGTGTCAAATCCGGTGACGTTGTCTTCGTGCAGCCTCGGAAAGTTTGTAACAAAGCGAGATACTGCTGACCGTTAACCGTGTTTTCATCAAAAAAGAATGGGCCGTAAACAGATGATCGAGATATCGCACAAAACACATTGATTTTAGGCGAATCTCGTACATGTTCAATGGCTGCATGTGGGTTCTGTAGACTCCAAATTCGAACATTGTGTTTGTTTACCAGACTACTAACATGAAAAGTCTCTTCATCACTGAACACGATGCGTTGTGCGAAAGTGTTTTCATTGTCAATAGCATCATGAATCTCGTTACAAAATGCCACATTGAAGGATTACGAAAAGTTCCAATTCGTGCAACATTTTCTTTAGAAACACGAGGGCGGCCAGGACTCTTTCCTTTACATACACATTCTGTATCTACAAACTGTCGATACCATCTGCGAATGTTCCACCCATTCGGAGGATCAATTTGGTAGTTCCAAATGAAACGTCTTTGCACTGTAATCACGGTATTGCACTTCGCAAACTCGAGAACATAAAATGATTTCTGCTGCGGGGTAGCCTCATTTTAAACATATGACGGTTACCAAGAAGAACAGAAGACAACCGACATCTAGCGGCTATTAAATAAACTAGACTATATATTGTATTTGTTTCTCCAATAGCCGAGCCGAGGGCAGCGATCGATAGTTTGGGCAAAATAATACGTATATTCTTTTTGAAACACGCTGTATTATATCAGTAGATGAAAATTGAAAATTGTCTTTGCGCAAAAGAGATGCAGAACTTGGTTTTAGTATAAGCTTATTACAAAAAATTTACGGGAAAATTCCTACAAACCTAAATTTATTTATACTTCAGTTTCTGAAGATTCTATGTTTATATTGGAATTTTGATTATGGGTTGGAGGAAATGCTATACACGATCGACTCTTCTATCATAAAATTCTTTTCGAACAAAGTCCGCTTTACTACAAGCCGGACAGTATCATTCAAAATTGTAGGTACTGCTAAGAAGATCCAAGTTGTATGAAATTTTGATAGACAGAGTTATTGGTCTTTATTTTTTCAAAGAAAATTACAATTGATGAAACTGTTTGATAATATTATAAAAACCGTCACCGGTGGACATGTTTAGACAACACTTATTTTAAACGAGATGGATGCGCAACACATTCCGCTAGTTTAATTTGGGTCAATACATTAGCCAGCTCACTCACCAGACTTGATATTGTAAGTTATTGCTTCTGGGAATACGAAAAGTGTATGAAGATGAACTTCGCCATAGATTTATAAACTTTAAAAGAATTCCTATAGAAATTGAACCATTAAAAATGTATACAGAAAATTTAGATACATGGTAGAAAAGAGCGTAAAGGTGAATGAGGGTTATATTGAATAATTTTTCCATGTTAAAATCGGTAAATGTTTTGGTATATGTAAAACAAATTTAATTATTTTTTTAAATGAAAAAACAATAAAATAATGAAAAATATATCAAAATCATACGTCGCTAAATTATTGCAGAAAATGTATACTTGCATAAAAGTATTTGGAAGCATTTTAAAAGAGATATTATAGCTCCTTGTTCTTCATTATCGTTCCGAAAATATTTTCCCTTAAGCTCTTTTTTAAATTACTAAACACAGGAGTAACAGTAGCATTATGTTTAATTGTCGAACGTTTTTCTTTAATTTTCTCTGACATATCTCAAGTCTAAAGATAATTCCTAATTAATTTCTTTACTTTATTCTAAACGTTGATCATTTAGGACCAGGTCATTAGTAAAGCATATAGATACGGGCACGGTTACCTTGAAAGGTGCGCTGGAATATCTTCGCTGACAGTTTCACAGTGCAATGTGAAGAACCTTTTTACACACCCAATTTAAAAGTTATTCAATTTAATGTTACGTTTACGTTCTTTGATTAAAAGAATTTCACCTTCCGATATTTCTCTTTAACTTGCAAAATTGCGGTATTTATTTGTTTTTCAAATGCTTAATATTGCAAATTCGAATTTCAAATATTTACAGCTTTGATTAACCTGAGAATTTGTGGTGTTTGCAATTTGTGTATGTGCTGATTTTAACCTCTTGATATTCGAGTCGAGAATCCCCGTCATCTGCCGCGCTTACCACATAGAGGTCTAAATTCTATGTTGACTTCTCAAAATATTTGGATTATGGTGGTGACTTTATTTTGTCAGGAAATAGAATTTATTTCATTTTTCATCGAAAAAGCGTATTATTTTAATTAACTAATGAACAGAATATAAAACAAATAAATGTTTCAACATCAAATGATGGAAATGTGATAACTAATAAAAATGTAATCAAATTTACAGGAAAAAAAGAAAACATCGATTCCATATATTTGATGTTTCTGGTAATAACGTAGGTACATTCTTAAAAATAGTGAATGTGTGGAGCTATAAAAATTTCTGTGACCCTTTTAATGTTGTTATTGTTCAAAAGCAATGACTATTATGCATATGTATGTAGGTCGATAATTGAGCCTCCCATATACCGGATACACGAGGTTGCTTGTTGTTTTCCGTTTTTTTTTGATTTGTAGAGCATTACAAATACATATTTCCTCTCTACCGTTCTCATACAACTTCATCATTGGGTTAACATACAGGCCCATTCAAAAAACATATTTAGAATTGCAGCTTGGTTGCATAATTACATCAGCAGAAATGAAATTCTTAAGAAACATTGCAGGAAAACCTAAGATGGACGGAGGAAGAAATATTACATTGAAGGACTCGCTTCGAATAGAATCATAGAAGAAGAAAAGTGGTTATATTAGTACGAGTACCTGACAAGATTAATTTAAGGTTACTTGCGGTAACCATAGACTATATTTTACTCTTTCCAAATCTATTGTAGTCGTCGGGACTCTCAGAAGTATATTAGCTTAGTCACATATGCCTGTTGCATGCAATGATTACGGTTTCTTAGCTTCTATGTGATTTGGCGCTATTCCAAATCACTTTACTGATGGGATGTCTCCGTCGAACATCAAATTACAGTGATAATAGTATTTACTTAAGTAAGTACGGGTTAATATTCAAGATTACTTGAAATAGCATAAACCCTATTCCACTGTGATTTTTTCAAGTCTATTATATTCTCATGTTTCTCTAGAATGTCTTGGGCTTCTTTGCATATGCCTGATGGTTACGGTCTCTTGTAACCTTAGCCTTGTATCACTGGTGAACATCAAATCCAATTCCTGCACTGTGTAAAGCTTCTGTACCTCTACCTCTATAGATATACCTGGTTCATTCTGACCTTCCTGGATAATTTTTTTTCATGGAGGGTTCGTGCTTTACAGTTTTAGAACCTCTCAATCTTCTATTTTTTATACTGAAGACGTTAGATATAATCATTTCATATCACAAGGAGCAAGAGAAATAACAGTTCACCCGATTGGTGCTCTGCTCGATTGATTTGGACTGAATACAAAGAGATTGCGCCTAGTGACCTCAGGGATATGCTATGGACCGTACTTATCTGCGGCCATGTAACTTTTGGCACATTAAATCTTAGTTTAAATTTAGTTCGAGTTCCTCGAGAAGGCGAGTTCCCGTACTCGCACACTAGTTCTGAATCTCTGAGGGGACGGATACTTGACAAGAATGTACAAAATGGGATTAGTGAAACCATTATGAAAGGAGGAAGAAAGATAGACAGAATATTTTTATAATTAATAGCAGATTTGGGAAAGAGAAAGTCCTTAAATGAAATGAGACAATTGATGCCACAACGAAAGGCACGGATATGACAGATTGATTCTTGAGATTTATTCAAACCATCTAAGTAGGGTATTAAGAAGAAGGCCAATAAGGAGAATTGTGGTCTGTATTCCGTTCTAAAAGTTATTATTCTGTTTTAGTCTGAAAATATATTAAACTTATGAGAAAATTTTAAAGTTTTAATTTTAGTTTCGATAAACTTTGAAAATCTATTTATTTTTGATGTTCTCAACATTACTTTTTTACATCCATACATCGCCCAATTAGTGCTTTTCCTAATTACTTTGGTTGTATCATAGAAATTTCTGTAAGAGTCTTTAAAACTGAATTAATTTTTATATAATATTCAACAAGATTTATGTTATACAAAAAATTTATTCACATGTACATGCATTCTATAATTTTTTGTTATTTTAAAGAAGTTCGGTGTTCATGAAGTTTCTATCTAATTGAAAAAATAAATGTTAAACTGCTCAAAATTAACTTACGAGAGTAATTAAGAAAAGTCCATGGGATGAAAGTAAAGAAAATAATTTTTGTGTTCTAAATTGCATTTATTTCTTAACATAATATACATTTGGACCAGCAATCATCTAAAGCCTCTACGCTTTCAGAAAATTCAGAATTGTCGGATTCATTAAAATAAGCATCTGTAGTAGTTTCAACATAGTTGCTTGCTGAAAATTTCTGACCCGTGGGTATTGTATTTTTAGTCCAACAGTGTTATATCCGGATACCATAAGACGCTTATAAGGTGGGTATGGCAAATCGAAGTTTGATTCGTTTTTTATGCTATATGAAATCACCTGTGTGAGGTCATGTATTATCTTGGGGCTAAACCAAAACGTTTTTCATCAATTTTATGCTCTAATTTGTCTAAAAGTCCCTCGTAAATGCACCTGAAGGTTGGGGTTTTTTCAAGGTAATCAACAAGGAGAATACTTTTCGCATCCCAAAAATTGAAACCATCATCTTTTGTGCAGATCAACTTTTTCGTGAAAGACAAAGTTTGACAAGTAGTGAGAATGACACATACGTGTCGCTCTAATTGGTAAAACAAATGCACTGTAATTTAGGTGGCCTATTTATATGTTTACATTCCGATATTTAGATAAATCGGTTGATTAGTTTATTTTTGACAGCTGATTGAAAAAGAAGCAACACGTCGTTTTGCTAAAATGGAAAAAGCAGAGTATCGTGCGATGATTAAATACTTCGTAACTAAGAGTACGAGATAGCAGACATGGTAAACATTTCAACAGAATGCGTACACCACATTTTAACGAAAGAATTGGGCCTTTCCAAGCTTTCAGCAAGATGGGTGCCGCGATTACTTACGATTGATCAAAAGTTCACTCGTTTGCGCATTTCCAATGAGTGTTTGGGTCTTTATAAACGGAATCCGGTTGGTTTTTGTAGGCGATTTGTTACTTGCGATTATCGTCTCCGTAAATGAGTATTTTACAAGCCTTCCGGAATCGCATTTTAGAGATGGCATAAGAGCATTGGAGCACCGTTGAAATAAATGTATTGATCTTTTAGGAGAATATATTGAAAAATAAAAATTATTTTGTATTTGAAATATTCGTTTTTCTTTTCCATTCTCATACTTGTCAAACTACCCTCGTATATGTTGCATGATATTTAGAAATACGTTACGATTTGTTTGGTTATCAATGAGATTTTGTTATTTTTCTTCTTTATTTTAATAGAAGTTGTGGTGTAGTTTTTCTCCTGTGTGAATTAATTCATTAATTCAATTTTTTCCTTATTAATTGTTCGAAATTTTTATTTCACTTTTTTATTACAATCTTTTGAGCATTGGTGTATTTTTGTAAGATGTTTTTCATTTTTGCGTGCCGAAGCTCGAGGTGTATTCGTCGACTTCGTCGTGGAGATTCCAGCTAGGTGAATATGTTTTAATTTAATATCGAGCTTTTTAGCGGGAGCTATTTCCGTCAGAGCTTATTTTAATCAATCTAATTCGTCTCCTCACTGTATTGCTAGTTTTCTCATAATTTTTAACTAAAACGAGTAAAGATTTTTCAAGAATGTAACTTTTTGTTTTCTTTTGGTGTATTAACCGTGTATTATTATTAGACGAACAGCCTAAATTAGTAGATGCACATATTTTAACTTTAATCAAGTATTGCTGTATTTTTATATTACAACTGGTGATTTGATTAACCTTTTTGTTTGCTTAATCAAAATTAATATTATTGTTGATTAATTTATGCTTAACTTGTAATTACTAATTAAATACCGTATTTCTGTATTTTGTATTTGATTTAAAGAGGAATTTCGTTTATTTAGTTACTTTTTTATTCTATCGACAGCTCTTGCAGCATATAAGGTATTTGATAATCAAGAGGAGGTACGATATTCTTGTTACTCGCCTCACTCACTTGTATACAGAGTGTTGCTTTTGCTTGTAAACAAGGTATCGCGCTTATTGACATTTACATTTACTGAGGAACACGACCGAAAGATACCACTGTCTCCGTTTGGGCAGGCCGAACAGCTGCACCTTGGGAAGATAAATCTGATGAGCCAATATTTGTTGGTAGGTTTTTTATTTTGCATTTTACAATCTTTTTTGTCAATCCTGTTTTGAACTTTTAAATGTGGCAGATAATTACAGCCTCCGCTATTTCAGAAGTTTTCAAACGACTGTCGTTTAACACCACAGTATCCATTTTTTCAATAATTTACAATACAGCGGCGACTTTGGACATCCACCATGTGTTACGTCTTTAACTGTTGTTCGAATACATCATCTATCAACACTGTAAAATGAATCAGCTGAGTTCTCAGACCATCCTTCATTTTATTGAGAATATTTGTTGCCCGATAAGCCTTTCTAGAAAAAGTACTTAATGATAGCACGAATTTCAACAGCATCCACTTTATCAAACACTCCAAGACGTTCTTGATTAAACAATGGTCACAATATCGATTTGAAGTTTGACAATTGACATTGTTAGGGACTCAACAGCGTACCAGACACTTTGAATCCTTAATTACGTGGGCTCTTCAGTCCATCCTGGTATGTACATATCTAAAATGTAATTAATTCGCTTTACTAATGTGTCTTCAAAAGCCTACAATTATCAAAAAATTGCTAAAAGCAACAACCAATTAAGTGGATTTTGCATGATAGTCGTTCACTTACTAGAAGTACTATCATGTGGATATTTGAAATGTAGTCTTAAAACTGCGTCGCTAATAAGTAGCTTTTGGAGAAGATGAAGTCGGTTTTATCAAAATGTTAGGAAGAATGTTTTTCTTAGAACAAAGTTAGGTGATCCTTTGCAATTATCTTTTTCATAAGTGAAATAAAAGTATTTCCGGAAATATATTTTTTACATTCTTAAATTATGTAACTTATTTTATATTATCTAGCGATGTATTGGAAAAAGCAGATTTGATTATGATACCGTGTTTGAAGTTGGTATATATTAGGTGCGCACTAGGTTCTCGCTGTTTCTCAAGAGACGGCTCCAGTAGTAAGTGCTGGTCGATTGTGACATAACCAAAACGCCATGAACCAAGTTTACACATATGGTAAACAAACCGCTTTGATACATTAGTGATTTTGTTTTTGAGTCATATACTTCTGGTTGTGTGAAAATGTTTGATTTTGTGCCAAATAATCGTCATTTGCGGAAAGTGTTGCTTTTCTTCTTTCATTCGAAGAAAATGGAGGCTGAAGCGCAACGAGAACTCCAAAAAGTTTACGGAGATGCTGCTCTAAGTGAAACAACGTGCCGTGATTAGTTCCGTCGCTTCAAAGACGGTGATTTCGATGTTGACGACCGTTCGCGTGGAGGAAGACCAAAAACCTTCGAAGACGCTGAATTGGGGGCATTGCTCGATGAGGATCCGTGCCAAACGCAAAAAGAGCTTGCTTCAGCATTAGGAGTTACCAGCCAAGCCATTGCCCAGCGATTGCATGCGTTGGGAATGATTCAAAAAACAAACTTGGGTTCCTTATGATTTGAAGCCAAGAGACGATGAGCGTCGTTTTTTCGCCTGTGAACGGTCATGCTTCTACGTCGTCGGTTCGGCCGAATATTCACGCTGCGAAGGTTTTGCTGTGTATTTGGTGGGACCAGGGCGGTGTTGTTTATTATGAACTGTTGAAACCGAACGAAACCATCACTGGGGAACGGTATCGAACTCAATTGATGCGATTGAGCCGAGCACTGCGCGAAAAGTGGCCAAAATATGAGCAGAGGCACGAAAAAGTGTTTCTACAGCAAGACAACGCTCGGCCTCACGTTGTCAAACTCGTTAAAATCTACTTAGAAACGCTCAAAAGGTGGTCCTACCCCATCCGCCATATTCCCCAGACATTTCGCCGTCCGATGGCACACGGTCTGGCTAATCAGCAGTTCCGCTCATATGAAGACATCTCAAAATGGCTTGATTCGTGGATAGCCTCAAAAGACGAACACTTCTACCGTGCCGTTATTCAAGTTGTGCCAGAAAGATGGGAAAAAGTTGTCGCTAGCGATGGGTAATATTTTGAATTTTCATAAAAAAAAAAAACAGCGAGAACTTAGTTGTGCACCTAATATTTAATATAAAATTAAACAATCCAACTATTTGTAAGTATTTAATTTATTTAAATTCTTTTATAACATACTTAGTGGCCAATCGTAATTAATTCACTACCTAGAAACGTAAGTTGATCAATTATGCTTACATTATTTGAAGTTTCTATTTCTCTTTCTAAACACTCTCTAATGTTGTGTATTTAATTCTACCCTATACACAAAAACTAGCTAAAAGAAAAATTTGCCATATTTTATCTGAATTTTGTTTAGCAACAAATTTCAGTTTTGCATAACAAATTCATGTACATTTCCTAAAATTAATTATTTTCATTTCATTGCCTACGAACAACTGGTATCTGAAAATTTCGTTCATTATCATCACACCGTCAATTTACGGAAGTGTGAGGGAACAAATGTGCTGCTCTTACCTTAATGAGACCAACAATGCTACTGTCGCTCCTGTGTTCCAAACTACATATACTAAATTGGATTGTTGAAGGCATGTCGAGACGATGCGAAAGTTGTCTTTGAAATGTTTGATGTCTAGTAGGAACAATTGGTAACGTGGTCTGACGCAATACCTGTAACAATACATAGGAAACATTACACAGATCGTGAGTTATCGCGGTTAATTTAAAATTTTCTCTTTTGATCTTCGACTATGTATGTGTGTCTGTATGTGTATGAATAGGAGTGAAATACAAGAATGGAAACGCGGCCCTCGTTAGTGTTTCTAGTTTTCATTTTAAAATTAACTCTCTAACCCGGAGTTGGAAGAAAAGGTATTATAATATCTAGTGAAACAGATTATCTTAAAGCGTTATCTGGTGGGTACAATAGATGTCGATGGATCCTAGTTTCATTAATTTTTGTAACGATTGCAGAAGAGTGTGCTCGCATTATATTTTGGTAAAAAAGCAAATTCTTCGGGACTTTTTCTTTTATTTTTTCACTTACATAATCCAGAAAGGTTGCCTAATATTGTCCAGTTATCGTTTCATCCTTTATTAGAAAATCAATAGAGATTATACCGCGAGCATGTAGAAAGCTATTGTCTTGACTACATCATATTATTTTGACTGTTCCTGAGTATGAGTGAAGTAGAGAAACCATTACACAAGAGACTATAAGTAAATCAAGGGTAAATCCTGTTTCGTTGATTTGCAACCTAATGTGTTGACAATACTTTTAAAAGGAGGAAAGTTTATCTAACAATTGCCCATGATACAGTTACTTACATACTATTTTAGAAAAGTTATCAAGGATTTTCATCTTATTATAGAGCGAAGCTGTTGGAGAAAGCAAATAAGCTTCTTTAAACAAGTGTAGGTTTTACTTGTGCTAACGCGTTGATAGACTTAGGTAGTTAATTGACTTAGGAATATTTTTTAGAGAAATTGTAGACCTATTATTTGAACTATGAAAATAATAATAATAATAATAGTAATAATAATAATAATAATAATAACTTTATTGCAATTAATTATACAAAGAGAAAAAGAAATTGCAAACGTCATGACAAAATACACAATATTACATGTGTTAGAACATATTCTTATACATCACATTCTTGCTGTAGAGAACCAGGATTTATGTATTCAAATACACTGTATGGTTCTAAATCAATTAAGAAATCACGAACTCTTTTTTTAAATATTAAGAATATCTTAATTTATTTTAATGATTCCGGTAAACTATTAAAAAATTTAATGGAAGAGTAGCGAAGTCAACTCTCTATCAGTGTCAGGCGGTGTTTGGGATAATAATAATTAGTTTTATGCCTTGTGGAATAATCATGAACAGCGCTGTATTTTTCAAACAAGTCTTTATGTTTGTAGGCAAAAAGTAGGACCTCGAATATATAAATTCCAAAAACAGTTAACAAAAAATGTTTTCTAAATATTGATTAAAATTCAAGTTATATATTATTCTCAGAATCCTTTTTTGTGTTACGAAAATACGATTCAATATCAGTACTACTACCCCAAACAGCGATGCCATACCTTACTCTGGAATAAAAGCATCCAAAGTATATCATTCGTAACGTCTGTTCACCAACGAGTTTCCTCAAGCGACGAACTCCAAAACATACACTTGAAAGGACTTTAGATAAATCATGGATATGATCCTTCCATTTTATAAATTGATCAACCGTAACTCCCAACAAACGAACACTATTGTGCACGGGATATATGGAATCACCTAGTTCCACATTGTCAGGAAATTCAGAAAAGGTATTGCATCTGAACAGTATTATACTAGTCTTCGATTCATTTACATACAGGTTATTATGTGCTAGCCAGTCCTGAACTGTTCCCAATACAGAATGAACGCTGTCAATTACCTGATTTAAAGAGTCGCCTGTGACCAAAAGCGTAGTATCGTCGGCATAATTAATTGTCATGCATTGCTTATTAGGTCCATGATCGAGATAATGGATATCATTAAAATACAATAAAAACAGAATAGGTCCGAGAATACTACCTTGCGGGACACCTCTGGAGATCATTAACTTATCTGAATAAGTGTTATTACCATCGATATTTAGGCATACTGATTGTGATCTATTAGTAAGCTAAGAATTAAACCAAGAGAGGGCAATGCCTCGTATACCATAGCGCTCGAGTTTACTTAAAAGCAATTTATGATCCACAGTGTCGAACGCTTTAGATAAATCTAATAAGCACCCACATGGTAGTTTTTTGTCATCTAAGGCAATCAGAACTTTTTCAGAAAAGTCATATAAGTAACTTAAACAGAATTCTTCCAACTATATATTTGATCAACAAGTATAGTATAAAAAATGCGCAACGATTCTAAAAGAAAAGCAGAATCCGAAAACACAAGATACTTTAGAAGAATCTCAAGCTAGCTTTGAACAAGAACAAGACTAAAATTTTATCCTGAGGCAATTAAGCGAAACGGCAAGAAGATATGGTACAGAAACAAGAATTTGCTTAGTGGACATTAAATGAAAAAGCCATTCACACGACAAAAAGAGAGCATATGGATCACATAGAATGTATAAAAAGTTTGTATAGAAATATGAAATTATGTAAGAATAAGAAATCAGAAATCAAGGAGCTTTATAAGCACTGTAGTATTAAAACATGGTTGTATCTTAAGTCCGTTGCCTTTTAAACTTATTTTAGACGAGGCAATTAAAGAACGCAAATAAATTGTGTTATGTTGATGACATGACCATATTTGGAAATTCTGAAAGAAACGTAAAATATAAAATTGACGCGTTTGATGAATGTTCGCAAGCGATACACATGAAAATTAATATACAGTAAATAAAAATTATGGTTCTGGGAAACAAAAATATAATATACAATATTAAAACAGAGCTACACAGAATCGAATAGGTGAATAAATTTAATTAGGAGCAGTCATAAACAACCGAGGAAGTTTATAAGGCGAAGTTGACCTACAAATAGAAAGAGCAGGAATATTATTTACAGCCAAGAAATTACAATTTTCAGCAAAAAGGAAGTTCCCAAAACTACAAAAACAGAAGTAGTATATAATATTGTGAAACCAATTTAGATTTCTGGATGTGGATGCATGGATTACTATGGACAGCTACGGAAAAAATAAATACAGCAGAGACGAAATTCCTCGGGAAAATTGAAAGCAAGACTAGAGGAAAAACTAAAAGTAACAGATATCACGAATACAATACGAGAACAATTACTGTAGATGGAACAGCCTAATTAAAAGGGTGTACGAAGCAAGAGATTTCGGAAGACAGAAGAAAGGAAGATCCAGAATGATATGGAATGAAGAGGTAAGGTTGGCTTTAGCAAAAAGGGATGTGAAATGAGAAGAAATACGAAAAAGTTTGTAGAAAAATGCATACTACCTTACACTAGAAAATTTCAAGAATTAGGTGAATAAGTTGATGTATCCAGAAGTGGTGGTCTTTATCTCAAAGAAATTTATGTGATCAGGCTACCAAGAAAAGTTCAAGTCTTTTAATCTGGTAATGTATAGGTGATGTATTCGTGACCCATTTTTAAAGAATAATTGCAATGGTTCATTATCTAAATGCGTTACCTAAATATTTCAGTGTTTCTAGACAATAAGTGTTCACAAGCTAATAAACAAAATTTTATATGGTATAGGCTTTGCAAAAATATATATAATGCTCTGTGTGATAATTCGATTTACTAAATATAATTTAATCTACAAAATAAAATACAATTTTAAATCTCAAAGATTAAATTGATATATAAGGAATTAGTGTGATGTAAATACATCTTCTGTGAATGTTCGGCAAAGTAAGATTTTCCAGAATTTTAGATAACGAAGTAACACACAAAGAATCATTACAATTGCTTTTAAAGATACATCGTTCAGAAGGGAAGGTACCAATAAAAATTATTGGGGGAGATGAAAGTTCGTTATTATAGAGGTGCCATTTCTCTTTCTTGTCGTCGAAAGGGACTCTCTTCCTAGTATTGAACCGCTTTTAAATCATTTAAAAAGTTTTTTGTCACATTGCCAATTTTTTAGTATACCTGTGCTTTTAACTTTGGGAAATAATAATTCATATTATTATAAGTAATGTAATTTAATATGTGTTCGTATGAAAAGCTCTTTATGATATCCTTTGCACACTTTGAAGTATGTTTAAAATTTAACTCGCTACTTAATATTCAAGGTCATTTATATTTCTGTATTTTCGTATATAATGATAAAATATTAATCGTAAACGATTTTAGAAAATTCGGAAGCTAAATTATACTGGAACAGAAACATTCTTCGTAATCGCAGAGTAACACAGAATAGACAAGATATTACGCTAAGCCATAAAAATACTAATAAAGAATGTCTAATTGATGGTTTTTCCAAAACTTCAGCGAAAACGGACTGAGAACTGTAATAAATATACCTCTCTAGCAGAAGAGATACAGTACCTATGATATTAGAAGCAGGTTAAAATTATGCCAATTCTAATTTCTACTACTGGAGTAATTCCTAAACACCTCCAAATTTTAAGAATTTGATCTCAATCCAGATGTAACATATGGCCAAAGACTGTTAATCTTGAACATCTGCTCAATAGTCAGATGATTTCTTGAATTAATACACTATAAAGAAAGATCTAACTTCATCTACATCTAAATGGAAAGATATTATGATTACACATGTCAACCAATAAATCTTTTTTAAAAACTTTTTTCAAAGTTCAACCTGTTCCTTATGTATTTTGGTGTGCTGAATCCAAATTTTCAATCAGTTTTTTTTTTTGTTGGGTATGATAGTATTAAATGTATAGTTGAGATTTAAAGGTACGTAATTTATTATCAGAGAATAATTGAAAAAATTAACATTTTATTATTGCAATGGTATTGTAAGGTAAAATATGAACAGTTTTTTACTTATTAATCTAAAGTTTTGTATTTCGTCAAGCTTCACGGTGAAAGTGTAGCTTTTCCTTTTACATGATGCTTCTGGAGTTGCGCGCACAATTAATGGCCAATTATGACATAGGAACAGAAGTTCATTACAACCTTTAAACGTGTTTTCAAGTTAGAAAAATTCTATCACCAACTATACAATGTTGTCAAACTACTTTTTCTCAAATCTCCTTCAATTGGGACGGATAAGTAAGTATGATACATAACAAGTGTCCGAAACATATTGTGATCTGTGACATAGGACGTATTTCATTGCTTGTTGTGTTAATAACTAATTATTTTGAAATGTTATAAAACATATTACTTATGACATTTATATCGTAAAAATATTTACTTTGAAAACCAAACATTTTTGTAGTATTGGAAAGTTAGTTTCAAAGCGGCACAAGATTACTGAAGGGAGATTGGAAATATTCCAAGAATTTATAAAATGTTTTCCGAATGTTACCCTCAATAATTGTCAGTTTACAGCATAATTGACGAGAAGTGTTTATAATTTTTAAGAAATAATATCTGCAAATAGAAAGTACAGCGCAGGTAGGCCAATTATTCGTACTGCGAATATTGTAAACATGGTTAGTGATATAATCCGACAGCAACATCTTTATTTTTCATTGTCCTATTTAAAAAACTCAGTTTTTAAAGCATCTGTTTATACAATAAACGATTTAAAGGACAACAGTCAGCATCAGTGCGAAGGAATTGACGATAATATGCGAATAATTAAGGAATAAATAAATTGTCTAAGTTTCACACTGTATTATACATTTACTGCGACTAGTTTCGTCTGTTAGGACATTACCGAGCAAGTAAATATATAATATAGTATGAAATTTAGTAATGACTACAAAAATCAACTATGGGAGTAATCCTTGAAAGCATGAAAAGGGGAATAAATTTGTGTTCAGAAAAACGATGAACATTAATAATATCTTTTTATTAAATGACTAAACCATAAACTTGTGATTTTTTTACAATTATCATGTTTAAGTCTGTCATTTATTATGTATTTGGAAAAGAAATACGTTTTACGAGTCATGGCGTGATCGTTTCTAGACACTATAGCATATGCAATTATTACATGACAGAAATAGTTGTAAAAGGTATTTTTGTGTTAATTGTCTAGTGATTAACAATAATATTTAATAAGTATTAGGGCTATTTGTGAACAAATTCAAATCGTTAAATACTGTCCATTGTTGAAAAAAATCAGAGAAGAATGTCTTGCAAATTATTAACCAGTTGTAAATTCTATTTGTTTGCAACAAAAGTGAAACGTGATAGAAGTCCAAAGTAAAAATGCGTTGGGTCATAAATGTTAAATTATGTACATATGTGTAAGGTGATTTAGTCACACTTATTTCAGAAATTTCAATTTTAACTATGACGTACTGATCGTTTAATCAACGACCGAGAACGACAAAATTTGGATCAAATTTAAGATGATCGCCAATTAATCAACCATTCAGCAGTTGCAAAGAAGTTCTGTTTTCCTCACAAGTTGTCTGAAAGAGATTTCTTGGGTCATATAATTTAATTGGAATCCACTGAAATAGAACTTATTAGAGAAACTTCTGAAACGTATAGTCGAGAAACAAGAAACGTTTGATTGACTATTATACTAAACGGAAATGCTGAAGGTGTTCTCTTGACTAATAATCGCAGTTGGTCAATGCTCAATATCTTAGCAAAGTGTAGTTTTTTAATCAATTTCATAATATATCAAGCCCCTGACAATATTCGAAAATTCAGGTTTTCATTTGTACGAGGGTAGCCGTTTATATTTCGGGAACAGAAAACAAAAAAAAATTTATTATTGAAAATAGTTTTATCGCTTTTCAAAATATTCTCATTGAAAATCAATGCACATTTGCATTCGTTTAAACCAATCCGAAAAGCATCGCTGGCACTGTGAAAGCGGTATCTCCAAAATATGAGTTTTGTAGACCACAAAGTCTATGCTTCACGTGTGGGAACAAAAAGAAATCACAGGGTGTTAGATCAGAGCTGTACGGCGGATGGCTCATCAATTCAATGTTTTGCCCCGTAAAATATTCAATTGTTTAAACCGACCTATGAGAGCTTGCATTGCCATGGTGGAGAATAATCTGTCGTTTTCGGTTTGTTTTCCTTATTTCTTCAAAAACTATTGGCAAACAAATAGTTGTGTACCATTCGGAATGGACCATTCTAGAACTCTCTAAAGACGCGGTTGCAACGTGACCAGTTTTGCCGAAAAAACAGGCGACCATTTGTTTTGATGTGCTTCGAGCGAGAACAACCTGGTTGGTTTTGGCTCATATTGGAATACCCACACAGTCGACTGCTGTTTACTATAGAGCTCATACGCATAGATCCAAGATTCATCACCTGTGACTACTTTATAAATGTTGTTTGAAGCACCGCCATTGAAATTTTTGTGTATTTCTTGCCACAGATCGAGTATTTTTTTGAACGGTTGTCAAATTATGTGGTACCCAATGTGAACATAGCTTCTTAACGGCTAAATTATGTCTAGAGATGTGTCGATCTCATGGTATGTCACATGACGGTCTTGCATTATCAATTCAGACACTGCATTAATGTTTTCCGACACATCGTACAAAAAACGCCGTCCAAGTTTGAAGTCACTATTCCAACGATATACTGTAGTTTTCGGTGGTGCTTCATCACCATATAAAGAATTTAGCTCGTCCATGCGTTCTTGTTGAGATAATCCACGTCGAAAGTTATGAAAAATAATTGCACGAAAATGTTCGCGAGTTAATTCCATTTTTTCGCTGACATAAAATTTTCACGTTACTGTCAACAATAGAAATAGCGACCGGATATTAAAACTGTAAGGTAATTATATTGTGTAATATCACAAATTTCACGATGCAATCATCAGATCGAAGGCAACACTAACACTGTTGCCAGTTCCCGAAAAATAAACGGCTACCCTCGTATTGCTCATTTATTTATGTTGATTATTTTATTTCCTGTTCGAGTTTTATTTTAAGATGCTTCAGATAACTTTTTTTTGATCCGAAGAAATGTATTATCATTATACGCCAGTAGTTGTAAATGCAGTTAAATAATTTTCGAAAATATTTGTTCACTTGTTGGTCGTTAAATGGATTACGTGTCAAGAGGATATTTTAAGCCCTACGTGATTTTAACTGCATTGATATATTGCACGATATGTGTTAAAATAATTACTATGCATTTTTATTTGAATATTTTTTAGAGCATGTATGCATGTTATATTTTCTGCAGTGTATGTATCTAGGCAATAAATCTTTACATGAAATTACAACTAATAAGACTAAATTACGTAATAATATTTGTTTCATATTGTGTTGATAAGAATCTAAGTTATTAAAATGCTATTTAAAGAAGGGAATTTATAATACATATACATAACATATATATATGTTAGTTGCAATTTGTAATAAAATGTTTTCGTGAGAATTTTATAAATTCCCTTCTTTAAATAGCATTTTAAATATGGACTTAAGATACTTATCAACCTTTGGTATATGGAACAAATATTATTACGAAATTTACTCTTATTAGTTGTAATTTAGTGTAAAAATTTATTGCTTAGATGCACTGCAGAAAATACAACGTGCACACGTTCTTTAAAAAATGTTCAAATAAAAATACTATTAAAGTAGGGTTATTTTTCAAGAATCGGGTGATTTATTCGCCTCTACTATATGCTATATTAGACAGTGGAGTTTTAACGGTGCCAGTCGCATGGTATATGTAGAGTTTGTTCGTTAATTGCGCATAACTTTATTTTCCTTGCTACCTTCCTGTCTTACTTTCGTCATTTCTGTTTTGATTACTAACATCTTTATTAACTTAACAAAATTTTCATTAGATTTTGAAAAAGAACTACATATAACTTGAACTTTCGATATTTATGAAAACTAAAAAAAACTATGTAAAATAAAATCGAGCTAATATATCTATAGGGACATACCATTTTATTAATTAGATCTCTAACTGCTCCTATACATACACTCTACTAATAGTAGATAGTATTAAAGAAAGAACCGATAATGCAATTTCAGCGCGAACCTCTTGAATACAATGAGAATTGTTTTGTAATCAATAGAAAGAAGTATTTGATCTGCTTCAGTATTAACACTTCATAAAGCCGAAACGCTCGCCATAGAACTCTTAATAAAATATTATGTAATTTATTTGTTGAATTCTGTGTAAGTATTAAGTAGCCAGAACAGTCATCATGTACTGTTTTTTTGTTTTTTGTAGATAATTTATTGGGCTGGCAACTAAGTTCTTTCGGTTTTGTAGTATAAAATAAAACATTTTTTTTGAACAAAGAATAGTTTTTAATCAATTATATATTTTCCATTTTGCTCAATGACCTTTTGCCATCTTTCTTTCAGCTGCATGATTCCGCGCTCATAAAATTTCTGGTCCTTATCAGCAAAAAACTGAACCAGGTGCGAGTGAAGGTCATCGTCATTTGTGAAAGTTTTACCATTCAAAGAATTCTGCAAACTTCGAAATAAATGGTAATCAGATAGTGCTAGATCAGGGCTGTATGGGCCTTCCCAGGTAAGCTCCAATAGTTTCCCACGAGTTGCCAAAGATGTGTGAGGCCTTGCATTATCTTGGTGGAAAACTACACCTTTCCGATTTGACAATTCTGGCCGTTTTTCTTTGATTGCTTCATCCAGTTTTATTAATTGTTGACAGTAAACATCAGAATTGATCGTTTGGTTCCTTGGAAGCAGCTAAAAAACACAACACCTTTGTTATCCCACCAAACTGATAGCATGATCTTTTTTGGATGCAATTCAGCTTTCGATGTGGTTTGAGCTGGTTTATCGTGTTTGCTCCATGATCGTTTTCGAACTATGTTACTGTACAGAACCCATTTTTCATCACCAGTGATGATTCTTTTTAAGAAAGGGTCGGTTTTATTTCGTCTAAGGTGCATATCGCAAAAGTTGTTTCTTGGTGTTAAATGAATTTCTTTCAATTCGTGATGTACCCAAATATCAAGCTTCTTAACTAGCCCAAGACATTTTAAATGTTTTTCAATTGTTGTGTGCGATACATGTAGCCTCTCCGCAACCTCTCGAACAGTTATATGACGATCCTCTTCAATTATGACTTTGATTTGGTCATCATCAACTTCAGTAGGCCGACCAGAACGTTGTTCATCTTTGAGGGAAAAATCTTCAGAACGGAATTTTTTATACCATTTCTGACACGTGCGCTCTGTTAAGCAATTAGCACCATAAACTTCACATATCTTTTTGTGAGCCGTAGCAGCTTTCTTTCCTTTACGGAAATAAAATAGTAAAATATGTCGAAAATGTTCGATTCGGCACTCCACTTAAAATTAACCCACAACTAATAGCTTTAATAAAAATCACGCACTACTTGCTTCTGAAGTTACGTCAATGTGACTAGTATCACGCGACAAACGGTAAAGTACAGCACTAACATACGTTATACAAAAAATAAAGCAACGCTCTTTATCAGTAAAAACCGAAAGTACTTAGTTGCCAACCCAATATTAATTAAAAAAAAGTTCTGTGAATTATGTATATTTCCCGTTTGTTTTGATAACCTTTTATTATTTTTCGGTGAGCTTTATAATTCTGCGTCGATAGAATTACTTTCATCGGCGAAATATTTTACAAGGTTCACTACCTCATCTAAATCAAACATTGCACCCTGCAAGGAGTTTCGAAAAGAACAAGTGGAAGGTGCACGGTTCGGTGATTTTGGTAGGAGTGGCAACACATCTCATTCAAGATGCAATAATTTTTGACGGGCGATCAAACATGTGTGTGTTCACGCTTTGTCGTAATAAAATACCTTTGCAATTAACTACCTGGACATTTCTGGATAATGCATTCATTCAAACTATCAAACATCCGACAGTGGATTAATTGAATTAATTCGGTAAGTACTCAAAAAACACGACGCCTTTCAAATTTCACCACACTGAGATCATAACCTTAAATAATTATCGCTTTCGATGCATTTAAGGCTAATATTTGGGCCGGAACTGTGGCGCAATCTTTAATGTTACAACCCTACATAGAGAAAAAATGTAATTTGAGTTAGTTTTGAAATTTAAAAATATAATTTAATTTTCAAATTAAATTATTTATGGGCTGACACAAAAGAAACTCAGCTTGTTGCTCAGTTTATTCTCTGACCTTCTATTATTGTTTTAACTGTTCTTTCTTCTTTAGTCTTTTCTTCAGTAATTTCTATTACATTAATTCGTATAAAGTTTTTTTGGACAATATTTATTTAGACGTTTCATTTTTTTGCATTAAGTCGCGAAAATAATATCGGCCACAATTGATACGCATTCAGGCTCGTTTCCCAGTATTTTTCATATTTAAGGGTCCTCTTGGATATCTGTAGCCACAGCAGCAATATTTTCAGCCGAATGACTGATTCTGAGCTGGCCACGTCTGTTATTGCCTCGCGGTTAGTGAGTCTGCTCGATGTGATCGTCGACGATGATATTCGAATTGATCCAATACCACCGACCGAATATTTGTCAAAAACATTGACAAATTTATTCTGCGTTCATGCGAAGTATACTCTTTACTGAACAAATGACAAAGCTGTGATACAAAGCTGTGATGGCATAAGACGTCATTTGTAAATGAGAACTTCTTCTGGTAGGTTGAGGAATTTTGCGCCATCTGTTCAATTAATATGAATTGATCAAGGAAATGTTAATTAAATATTACAAAATATTTTTGAAACTGATTGACATAAAAATATCCAAAAAAACCGACATAAGATCTTTTTTAAAACTTTCGTAAGCTAACTATAATTACATTTTTTTTCACGATATAACTTTGTATCATTAAATGTGCCGCCACAATAAACAATTGACTCGTCATCAGTTATCACTCGCTTCAAGAAAAAATATTTTTTTTCACATATGGTAAATGTTTATGCGCGTTATCTTCTACGAGTTCATAGGGAACCCAAATATGGAGTTTGCTGACGTATTCTAGCTTTTTCATCAACAATCTAATACAATATATAAGGTAGAATTTTGAGTATGGTGCTTTTTCATATATTTATATACACTTTTATATAACTGGTATAGAATAAATAGTCTGTTGTTTGAATAAGGTGTTACAGCTTATGTGGCAAAACATAATAAAGTATATACTCGTAATGAAGAATTTTGAGTTTGGTGGTAGTAGATTTTTCTCTCTAACATTATATTATAGCATTTATTCAGTCAAATAACCTTATTGGTAAGAAAATGAGGATAAGTTCAAGTCGAACGTTTTACAATACCTGCTTGCAGTGAAAGGGAGTATAATTGTAGTATAAATTATATTATTTCATGACCAGCAGATAAAATGTCTTAAGTGCAAATACTAGGTTCTCATTGGTTCTCATTCTTTAACATCCTCGTGCTATAAATTTAACCTATAGTGTCTGTGTTGGTTTTGTTAAGAAATGGGAAGCCAAAAGAAAAGAGTATATTAAATCGAAATTTTTATTTAATAGAATTAATGAAAATACTGCGATCGTGAAAAAATACACCAGCATTATTGGTGAAATAGTTTATATAAACATATGTGTCTAGAGAAATAGAATTGTTATAGAATGCTGAAAACAGGTATCATTGATAATTCATTACTGAAAGGTGAAAGTTGCAATACGAAAGTTTTTTCAAAATGTTAACAATGATAAAAGTTAATTTTTGTTACTGATTTTATAATTTTCAAGTTAACTTTAGATATTGATTGGAGTGTGTAAACTGTTGCATTAAGTGTGAAGTGTTGCATTAAACGTCCCACAAAAGACCAGTGGATGGAAAAGAAGAAAACATTTTAAATTGTAAATATTAGCGTTACTATAATTTATTTGTTTCTATTTTATGCTTTTAAATTTATTAATTTAATTAATTAAATTTAATAAATCAGATCTTGTGCTGTTACAGAAGAAACTTTTGAAGAAAGATCACGAGCAATTAGTGAAGTACTAGTAAGAGAAGAACGAGTTAGAAATTGAGTTTTAAAAACCAAAAATGGACAATAAGAAATATTAAAAGGTAACACTTTCAAAGTACTCTCCATTAACCAATATGTGCTTCTCTAAAACGTTTTTTTCATTGTTCAAAACAGTTCTGGAACTCACTTACTGGAATGTCCTTTAACTCCTCCAGCGAATTTTGTTTTACCCCCTCCAAGCGTTTCCCTTTTAGGTTCCTTTTGAGTTTGAAGAACAAAAAAAAGTTACAGAAGATCAGGTCAGGTGAGTGGGGGATTGAATAAACTGTGTTATTACGCTTTTTCAAAAACTGCCTCGCACATTGTTGTCATGATGGAAGAACCAGTTCCTTATGCGCCAAAGGTCAGCTATCTTCTCCTAGAAGCTCTCTCTCAGCACTTTCAGTACCTCTATGTAAGAGTGTTGCAACACATCTAACATCAAAACAACGAATGAACATGGTCTTGATGCAGACCTCTTCCATTGGCTTGATCGTTCCTTGGTTTCGGGATTGTGGCCATAACGTCGTGGTTCGCTGTCAGTAATAATCTTGGAAAAAAATCTGGGTCTTCTTCCAAGTGATTTTTCGTCTGATGACAGGCCTGGAGGCGGCACTCCTTTTGATCCTTAGTGAGGAGACGAGGAACAATTTTGACTGCAACTCTTCTCATGTGAAATTCTCACACAAAATCTTAAGAATTGAACTCCATAATATTCCAAATATATCAGAGTTGATCAGTTGTTTGGCGACAATCTTCACGGATGAGGATTATCATCAGTCCATGAAGTTGAGGAGCACCCGGAACAAGTTTAGTCTCGAATAGTCTTTCGCCCTTTTAAACATCTAAAGCTAATTGTAAACTCGAGCTTTACTCAAAGCATCATTTTTGTAAGCTATTCGAAGCATTACAAGAATTTCTGCGGCTGTTTTCTCTAATAGAAAACGACTAGCGTCAGCTATCCACGTTTTCCTAACGTGGAAAAGTTGTTGAAGTTAAAAAAATGCTACGCACGAATTCGTGGACTCAGGGTGACGACATTTCGCTAACTGACTCAAAAGCATGATAATCTTCTCCAGTGACCGAGTCTCGTTTCTTTTGTGTCCTCATATTACGCAAAAATAATGAAGTACATTTACATGAATAAGTCTTTTGTAACCTCTAATTTAATGAAATAATAAAGAAAATTGAAGAGAATTGAAACTATTTAAATTAGTTTTTTATTTTTTATATAATAAATTTATACAAAGAGGTGTTTCTCAATCAATTGTTCGTAAATTTGTCTTTTATAGCGAATATATGTAAATTTTGTCCATCTTTTGGAATAACTATAGTCTATTTTTTAACTAGGAGGAGCGATTAGTGAAGTCAGGTTTACACTATAAAAGTCACTAGATATTTTTAGGCGGCAATTTAAATATTACATAATTATAATTTATATTATTTAGTTATAAGTCAATACTGATTCATGATTAATATAAAATAATTGATAATGTTTAGTAAATAAGAAATAGTAAATACAAGCCCAATGGTTAATTAATGAAAAAATTAATTTTATTTACAGAAAAATCTGATTTTCAGGTTAACGTTTGTATACAAATAAGTTTTAGATCATTTATATATTTCAATATAATATAAACAAGAAAGTGCATATATTTGTAAAATTTACAAGCTTTCACATTATATATAACTATTTTTCCCAAAAGGGAAAATATTAACAGAAATATAAATATTCGTAGACTTAATTGTCATCATCCGAATCCTCAGATGAACTACTGCTACCACCAAGAGAAATTATAAATGGATCTATGAGATCGTCTATTATTCCATCCAATTTACACATTTTTTCTTCTTCTTTAATAACGTGACTAATACAATTTGTCCAGTCAACACCTGTAACATGCTCAATTGCCTGTAGAAGAAGTTGCTTCACTCCTTGTAACTTGAAAGAGCAATTTCTTGATGCCACTTCATTTTTTATTTTTGCCCATATTAGCTCAATAGGATTGAGCTCACAGTGATATGGTGGCAACCTCAACACAATTTTATTTTTTCTCTTTGCCATTTCATCAGTTACATATGAATCAAATTCATGTCTATGCATGCGAATCAAATGTAAAAGTTCAGAACGGACCATGTCTACATCAAAATCTATATTTTTGGATTGTAACCATTCCTGCATTTTTATTTTCCTTGAAGACGATGTAGGAATTTTTTCTAACTTGCGGCTATGGTATGGTGCATTATCCATAACAATAACAGCGCCATCAGGTAAAATTGTTAATAATTTATCAAACCATTCTTCAAAAACATTTGCGTTCATTTCTTCGTGGTAATCAGCAGTCTTCTTACCTTCGAAAAGCAACAGTCCCTCATCAACAAAACCACACTCAGACCCAACATGTAGAACAATGAGGCGTTTTCCTTTCCCCGAAGGATTTCTAAGCCCTGTAGATATACCTTCAACGAATGCCTGTCTTCGATTTTGGACACTGTTGTCAATCCACACTTTTTCTTTAGTATGGCCTTCATTGACCCAAGTTTCATCAAGGTAATAAATGGGTCGCCCTTCTCTTCTGTATTGTTTCATTGTTCCAAGATATTTTCGTCTCCAACGAACGATATCATCACGCTCAATTAATATACTTTTTCTGTTTCGCTTCATATATCTGTAAATAAATTACCAATAAGCATAACATATTCAATAATCAAGAAATTAAATTTCAGTTAATATAAAACTGAAAACTTACTTGAAATTAATGTGCTTCATTAGTTTGTAGAGAGAAGATCGACTCATATGTGGTAGATCT
The DNA here is from genome assembly GCA_031893035.1 of Dermolepida albohirtum. Lineage (NCBI taxonomy): Eukaryota > Metazoa > Arthropoda > Insecta > Coleoptera > Scarabaeidae > Dermolepida > Dermolepida albohirtum. Next base: position 471,935 of record JAVIWB010006329.1, on the reverse strand, counting down.
GGATGCTTCTGCACTTGGGTCATAATTTTATCAAGCGTTGGTATCTCATTTCGTTCGTAAAACGCGTGTATTATTCGCCGGACTGAGCTATTTGTAGTTTCATCATATTCGGTAACTACATTTGGCCGACCTCCACTATGCTTGGATGGAGTAACAGTACCAGTTTCTTTATATTCCTTTATAATTCGATAAACAGTGGATTTTGCAACTCCTAAAAATATACATTTGAATTTAATAGTCGAAATAACTATTAAGTGCTACGTCTTACCTGCTGTCTCAACAATTTTAGCAATGACAGTTGTCACTTTCATTGCAGGTTCCTTACTTAATATATTCTTGTACATATTTAATATGTGTTGCTTCTCAGTTATAGATAAATGGCTCACATCTAAACACATACGTTTCCTTGGGGGCGAATTATTAAACATTGTACTTATTTTAAAATAATTGATTTAACGGCGTGAAGATACAAAGTTGACAGAAGTACTACAACTAATTAACAAACAGCTGATACTTGAATGTCAAGTGTCTGATTTTGCGAGAATTTTTATGGTGTAACACGGGCAGTACGTCAGCCAATCACGAGTTCAGATTTTTGCGCGAAAATTTCAAAACTGTCCTCCTAGTTTAAAAATAGACTATAAACGTATTAAAGTCCTAGCAAGTATAGATTTTGGAATATAACACATGGATCAATAAGTCCCGAGACTAACAATGAAAACAACATTTTTTTTGCAAAATTTTTTTTTATTCATCAACATAATCACCTTTTAGGGTGATACAATGGTTCCAACGCTTTTCCAATTTTTTAATACCATGTTTATAAAAAAATTTATCTTTAGCTTCAAAATAAGCTTCAGTTTCAGCGATGACCTCCTCATTTGAGCCAAATTTTTTCCCTGGAGCATTTTTTTAAGATCAGCAAAGAGCCAGTAGTCACTGGGGGCTAAATCTGGCGAATATGGGGGGTGGGGAAGCAGATCAAAACCCAATTCGTTCAATTTTGCCATTGTTTTCATCGACTTGTGGCAGGGTGCATTGTCTTGGTGAAAAAGGATTTTTTTTCTCGGCATGTGCGGTCGTTTTTTTGCGATTTCCTCCTTCAAACGCACCAGTAAGTCAATATAATAATCACTGTTGATCGATTTACCTTTTTCGAAGTAGTCAATGAAAATCACGCCATGTGTATCCCAAAAAACTGACGCCAGGACTTTGCCAGCTGACTGCTGCGTTTTCGGACGTTTCGGGCGGCTTTCGCCAGCTGTGCGCCACTCAGATGACTGCCGCTTCGACTCTGGAGTGTAGTGATGTATCCATGTTTCGTCCATGGTCACGTAACGACGCAAGGAATCTTTTTTGTTGCGAGTAAATAGCGATAAACAGCTTTCTGAATCATCGACTCGTTGCTGTTTTTGTTCCATCGAGAGCAATCGCGGCACCCACTTGGAAAAAACCTTTTTCATGCTCAATTTTTCATGAAGGATAGTAAATACACTTCCATATGATATCTGTGTCATCTCAGCAATCTCACGGAGCTTCACTTTACGATCTTTCATTATAATTTTTGTCACTTCACTCACATTTTTCGGTGTAACGGTTTCCACAGGTCTACCCGAGCGTTCCGCGTCATTTGTGTCGGTACGACCACGTTTAAACTCAGCAAACCACCGATAAATCGTTGCTTTTGATGGACAAGAGTCCGGCTAACATTTTTCAATCCATTGTTTTGCTTGCGTGGTGTTTTTACCCATTAAAAAACAATGTTTTATCAGAACACGAAACTCGGTTTTTTCCATTGTTTAAACAAACTACAAAACGACTTTACTCCAACCTCGATAACTCAGCTGTTTCTGGTCCGATCGACTTAAAATTTTGACACGTTTCAAGCAAAGGTTAGTACTCTAGAAAGACGTGGTTACTGGTTTACTAAGCGCCATCTATGGGTTAGTCTCGGGACTTATTGATCCATGTGTTAAGAGGAAATAAGTTAAAATAAGGGATAGTCAACTGAATTTTATCATGGGTAATGTAGACCTGATCCTTCGTTATACTTCCAAACATAGAATAAATAATATTTTGTTTGAGTAAGACGGCATCACAGTGTATGCGGTGAAACAAACGACGAAATCTGAAAGGTGTGTTTTCGTTTCAGATTTAACAAATCGATTCTATAGAATGGTTCGGTTATTTTATATATTTTCCATTATCTTTGTCTAAAGCACAATGAACAAAATACAATTCTATGTAGAATTCCGAGTTCTATTTAGAATGGTGTTCCGTACTTTGAAAATACAAGGCACAATTTCAGAGTTAAAATTAAGTTATCAAAATTAATATCCAAAGTTGAACGACCGAAACAACATTCTGAAACTCCATTGCTTAATATTTTGTTATATAAATACTTTCTGCATAATTGCTCGACATTTCTTCCCTTTCTCATTTACATTCTGAATTCAAATGAAACATTATATTAAACGATAAAGTTTTAATTCAATTTCGGAGGAAACGCTATAAGCCTAAGATGTGCGGCGATAAAAAATTTTCGGTAAATAAAATTAAACGTCGGTTAAAGAATTAACTCGAATTAGAACAACTCTTTTCTAAATAAAAGTCCACTAAGAAAAAAAACTTGTAATTGAACATTTTCAAATTTCGTTGTGCAACAGAATTTTTAATTAATTTAGGTAGAAAAATAAATAAGTTTGTTTAAGCAATCCAAGTTTTTGAAGGTATTCTTTCTCTTTATACTGAAGGAGAGCTGGAAACATGTTTGTCTTTTTAATTTTCTTCCATTATAAATTAACAAGTCCTAAGAGAACCTAAGAGAATTGTCCGGTAACTGAATAATACATTTGCTTCAATTTTTATGCACTCTACCGAATCTTATTTCCGTTAATAGAATTAGTTCGTAGAATGTGATTACGAAGTACAAGGGATATTCAATAAAGACTAGGCTAGTGCTATCAATATTTTATTCATTAATTTTAAACAATGACCTTTTATCACGTTATATTTAATCCTCTTTTAATTTAAAACCTTATCCTAACGTTGTTATTAATGCATAAAGACAACAGCTTTATTTACGGGTATAGATACAAAGGGTACTAGGAAAGTTTTGCAATATGACGCAACAATGTATCGTAGGAATGTGCTTGTTGCTGCATGTTGAGACATGTTCATACGTGCATAGTAGATGCCGCGCCATGTCGATGGGCTCAGTTATTCATTAGTAGTGAAAATGTAAAGTGTTTTCGATGGCATCGTGGTCACGAAACGAGATAAGGGCAGTTTCGAGTTATAATTTCGTACGTGGTTTAACATAGACCAGTGCTTCGAAGACATGACTTGCACTAGGTGATGTTTGTCCACATCGCACAACGATATTCAGGAGGTATTGAGAATTCCAAAAGAGAAATTTAACTGTGGAGGATGCTGAGAGGCCGGGAAGGCCACGAACGTCAGTTACCGAAGAAAACGTTACTATTGTGAGGAAAATGCTTGGCGAGGACAGACGCGTGAGCTACCAACTGATAGAGGGTAATTCAGGGCTAAATGCATGAGCAAATCGTTCGATTCATTATCATTTGCACGTGAAGAACCTTTGTTCTCTCTGGGTGCCGCATCGTCTGACTGAAGAGCAGATGACACGACGTGTGACTTGGTGCCGGGAGATTCTAAAAAGTTTAATAAGGGACAATCTCGGTAGGTGAACAATTTCGTGACAGGTGACGAGACTTGGCTGTACTATTACGATGTGCTAACCAAAGCTCGAAACAAAGTTTGGGTCTTTGACGATGAAGACACACCTATAGTTGTCAGAAAATCTCGATCTGTAAAGAAGAAAATGATAGCTGTATTTTTCACATCGAGTGGAATTATGGAATGCGTTATTTTGGACACACAGAAGACAGTCACATCTAAGTAGTATACTGAACAGTGCTTGCCTAAAGTCATTGGATCTATGAAGAACCTTCGGCTATCACGATAATGCTCCAGCTCACCGCGCCAAAGCCTGCACCGAATATTTGACCATGACAGGATCGAAACTTTTCGAGCACATTTTCTACAGTCCAGATCTTGCTCCCTGCGACATTGCACTGTTCCTGTATGTGAAAGTGAAGCTAGACGGGAAGCGGTTTTCAAGTGACGAGGACCTTCTGCGGGCTTGTGCTAACGAGTGTGATTTACTCCCTAGTGAAACTTGACAGAACTGGTTTAAAGATTGGTTTTCTGAGGATGGACAGCTGTATTGAGTGTAGAGGAAATTACTTTGAAAAAATTAAATAAACAAAACTGTATTGCAAAACTCTCCTAGTACCGTTTGTAGAAGTCGCACAAAACTGTGCTAGAACTATACATAGGCTACCAGTTGTAATTTAAATTATTTATCTTAAAATGTTGTTATGATAATAGCCACGTACAGGCGAGTGTTATTGTGGAGTAGCTTTCATTTTCCAATCACATCATGTCGTTTTCTGGAGATGTGACACCTCATCATCTGAGATAAAATTTTATAATAATTAGCTGTTACTGTAGTATCTTGTAGGTTCTTATACATATTGCACATAGTACCTTTCGTAATCAAAAAAGAGGAGTTTTAGCAGTAGTAATAATAATAATAATAATCTCAGGGTACACTTTTTGACAATGAGAATCAATACCCTTCATAAAATAATAATAGAAGCAGAAGAATATATAATAACCAATAATAGTAAAATAGAAAAACGAAGTAATATGTGTGGCGCATATTTACCAAATAATAACAAACAGTAACAGTCAACAAATAGATGAAAATCGGAAATATTTACACAAAAACTGAAGGTTTCATGACTGCAATACCGGATCATGTTGTGAAATCTGGAAACTATAGTAAATATATTGAAGACCTATGCAGATAATGTCGCAAAACATCTGAAGGAATTGAGCATATCATAGGTTTCTGTACAAAATTAGTTCAATTCTGAAAATTGGTGATGCTTCTGTACCTAAGACTTTCAGCAAAAATATATAGAGAAACGCAATAAATATATCCGTCTAGCGCGGATGAAATACAGCAATTACGGAATCAGAAGCATGCCAAAATTATACCAATTATAATTTCTACCACTGGAGTAGTTACTAAACAATTCCCTGAAATTCATAAAGAAATTGATCTCAATCTTGATGGATGTATACATTATAATGCAAAAAAATATTTCGAACATGATAATTAGTCCTTGTTATAAAGACACAAGGCATCATAAGGCATATGAATATGGGTTAAGTGAAAAGTGTTTCGGCAATAGGAGGATGTACAAATACATATTTGAAAAATGTCAAAGAAACAAAGTTACTAATTACATAAAAAGATCGTTTAAACCATAGTAATTAATATAACAATTAAGATTACACTTCGCTCAGTTTTTCAATAGAACAAAGCTTAAATTTCTGTGGAATATTAAAGAACTTTCATCCATTACAATAAGCTCCTTTTTGAAGCATTACCGTTTTATGGGAATAGTTGGCACTGGAAGCTTTAGGTCAGTGGCCTGTATTTCAAAGACGTGCAAAGAGTTCAGCAGGTAATAAATGTATGTAAACACTTACTCTTTTTAGCGTTTTCAGTAAGCAAATGCTGAAAGTGGAAAAGATTGCTTAAATATTTGCAACATTAGGTATATTTGAATATTTTCTTCATGTAACCGTATTCGCCGTGAAGAATAAATGTTGTTATATGCAGAGAACGATCGTTCGACATCTAATGATGATAAACCTGCACAATTAAAACACGATTCAATTAATGAACGATTCGGATTTTACAGATTAAAACGAATTTTTCTAAATAGTGGATCTATATATCCGTTAAGTATTAATAAAGATTATTTTAATTATTAAGTATTTTATCGTTGGATGTCGAATGGTTCTTCGCATATGAGAACACTTAAGTCCTTACGACAAACACGATTACATGAAGAAACTGTTGAAGCAAATATTTAGCTGAAACTTTAGCTGATATCTAACAAATTTTGTGTAACAATGCTCTTTCGAAAATCATAATTTGTACATGTGGTGATATGAACAAAGAAGATTATGTGCGGTTATCATTTTGAAATTGAAATAGAACTAGGAATAATTAATAAAGCTAATGACATTGTTTCCAACGACTAAAGAATTGTAGATAACATATCGACTGAACGAGTACATTACATTTTGTACCTAAAATTAGGTTAAGTTGTCGGGAAAGTGGTTTTACAGCTGTTTAAGAACCATTTTGATTTTTTAAGAAGATTTGTATATGAAACCAGATATCACCATTATGTTCTCGAATCCATGTAGCTATTTCTACAGTGAACACATCAAGGTAGCTCTTCCCTAAAGAAATCCAAGAAACTTTAACGATAAGTAAGGCAATGGCCTCTATTTTATGGAATTTGCAAGGATAATTTTTCTAGGCTATTTCGCAAATAGACATATTATGCCGCCTTTATAAACAAAATGGGACTTCTGGTTGTGCCTCACCTTCTCTCGCAGCTCTACGTGACTTATTCCCAAGATACAAGCCCTGCTAAGAAGAAGTTTCGGTCGGATAAAAATTGCACTAGCGAAGCAATATTTCGAAAATCTTGAGAAAGACCATTCCGAAGATAGTATAATGGTTGATTTAAGTGCGTTGAAGTTTAAGTGAAATACGAAAAATAATAAAAAACTTGATAGCCTGCTGTAGGTTTTTAATTGCATATAATGATGGGCTTTTACGATGTGAAAAAATCTCAATTTTTAACGATTTTTTGAAAAAATTCCCAGCTCCCTAATGAGAGTTGAACTCATGATTTTATGCTTGACATTCAACCACCGATAACGATGATATTCGGGTCTGCTAACATGCTAAAAATTATATTTTGGCATGTTCGAGTCTCCTAATGTGACATATTACATTATGGCATGTTAGTAGACTCGAATATCACTGTAAGAGCAGAAAAATTTTCCAAAGAATATCGGCAACGTATATGTAAAAGAGGTGACAATTAGAATATTTCAGTAAAAGCTCATAATTATATGTAGGATAATTTTTTTTTGAAAAGCTATAGTAGGCTATAAAGTTTCGGTGGTTTAAGTAGGTTTAATATCTGATACCATAATGTAATTTATGGCATGTTGGAAGACTTAAATATCACCGTTCTTTGTGGTCGAGCAATAAGATACATGCCCGGTAAGCATGAGACTGTGAGCTCAAATCCATTAGAGAGCAGGAAATTAAAAAAAAATTCTATATCGTATATGCAATATAAAAGGGGCCTAAAATTAAAATTTTTTAATTTAATACACTAATTCATTTGTTTCATTTCGAGTCTCACTTCCCATCAAATCATTTTCGTCTATTTACGAAAACGAACAATAGTGTGGTAAGATTAATTACATTCTTTATATATTAATATCCTTTCAAAAATTTTCTGCAATGAAGAAATGATAATACGCGGGTGATTTCCATTTGACAGGCATTTTTTATTTTCCTGGTTGATACAAACTATTATATATTATATAAATAGTATGTACATACAACATTTTTCTATGTAATCACCCTTTTAAAACATGCTTGTCCCATCGCTCCGATAGCTTCTGTATTCCCGTCGAAAAAAAAGTGTTTCAGTTGACGACGTAGCCAATATTGTACCACATTATTCCAAGTTTCTTCGTTAGAGGTAAATCGCCTGCCTCTCAAGAAATTTTTCATTAGCTCAAATAAATAGTTACCCGGGGCCAAGTGCGGAGGCAGTACTTCCAATCCCAATTTAACCAATGTATTGTTTGTTAGATGGACGCATGTGGGCGAGCGTTATCATGTAAGATAATTTCGTATGTGCTTAAGGGACGTCATTTGTTCGTATGGCCAGCTTAACTTATCCAAGAAGCTCACTGAAATAAACTAAATTAATCGTTTTTCTGTTTTCGAGAAGATGAACCCTATTGGACCCATTTAGTCCAATAGTAATCCAGAATAGAAAAGTGTTTTGAATCTTTTGGGCGAAAGTACGTTTGAGTGATGCCATTCCATGTTAACATTCTTGCTTCTTGGGAAATTATAGTGTACCGCAGTCGTTTCTGCAGTTGTTCTGCGGAAAATACGTGAAAATGCGATAGTACGTTTGAGTGATGCCATTCCATGCTAACATTCTTGCTTCTTGGGAAATTATAGTGTACCGCAGTCGTTTCTGCAGTCGTTCTGCGGAAAATATTTTGGAAATCATTCGGCGGTAACTTTATTGCATTTAAGCTTGTCCCGGAAAACAGTGTGACCGCTAACAACACTAACATTTACAATCCTACTAATTTTCTTCACAGATACTCACTTATATATATATATATTCAAAGTTAACGTGCAAGGTGTTAGCATAAAATCTGTTGGTGAAATATATTTGATTTTTACTAGTGTTAAAATACCTTTTAAAGTTGAAATTTATATGATTGGATAGAGAAAATTTTGCTCTTTCCAGTCATCTAGTTATCTCGTTGCTCGGAGCTGCGGTGAATTGTCAAAATATGTAAGTAATTCATATTTGTGTTGAGTTATAATAGTTCTTGTGATCGCAGCCGTTCGTAAACTTTTTGTCAGTTCTTTTTCTTTCTTTCTTTTTTTGCTGCTTTTTCGGCTGGTAAATATTTGCTAAACATAATATACAGGTTGGTTCAGTGTTCCTACTCATACGTTTTGTACACTTTACCTATTGTGATCTGTCGGTGTTCCTGTCCGTTGCCTTTATACCTTTTTGTCTGTTTTTGTTGAAGACGCTGCGACAGGCACCGCTAGCCCAGAAGTGTGTGTCCATTGTTTTGTTTTCCTGATGCCTTCCACAATTAAATGTTTCTGTTGTAATGCTTCGATTGAGGAGCATAAAGCCGCATATTGTGTGATTTGTAAAAAATCGTATAATCACGGTTGCGTTGATCTTAGTACATCGGAGTTGAGATCAATTAAATCTAAGCGTGGGTTGGGCTGGACTTGCAACGAGTGCTCTGCCATTGGGAATGATATTAATGAACTCAAAGCAGTTATTGTGGGACTGAGGAATGATGTCCGTGAATTAAAGGCGTCCTCTTCTGGCATTGGTGCAGCTGTTGATGGTGATACTTTTGAGGATCTCCTGTTCGAATTGCGTGAGCGCGAAAGGAGGAGGAACAATGTTGTAATTTATGGAATTCAGGAGGTCGGTGAATCGTCTGCGGCTGATCGCGCGGTTCGTGATGTGGAGTCGATCAAACAGGTCCTTGGTCACCTATCTGTGGCTGCAGAAGTTAAACCATATCGCCTTGGTAAGTTTGACCCTAATAGAACTGTACCACGACCAATTAGGATTCGGTTTGATAATGATGGGATTGTTCGGGATGTTATTCGAAGGTCCGGACTTCTGAGGAGTGACAGGAATTTCAGGGGAATTAGTTTGTCCTTTGACAGGACTCCGAGACAGGTGGAGCATTATCGTTCGGTCAAGCGGAATCTGGAGGACCGGACTCTTAAGGGAGAAAAGAATCTCAGAATCAAGTATGTTAGGGGAATACCTAAAATCGTGTCGGAAAACTAATCTTGCCCAATAGAGACCAAAACAATTCATTGTCAATCTATTATCAAAATGTTCGAGGTGTGAATACAAAGGTTGAAGAACTGTTCGCGGCTGTTAGTGATTGTGAATTTAACATAATTAGTTTATCTGAGACATGGCTTTCCGATGATGTTTCCAGCGCTGAGTGCTTTCCAGACAATTATAATGTGTTCCGGTCCGATAGAAGGTTTCGTGAGGTTGGACGTGCGAGGGGTGGCGGTGTGCTTCTGGCAGTTGCTGCTGATTGTCACGCTGAGCAGATTAACATTACAGACACTATTTTCGCTCCAATTATTGATATATTACTCTGCAGGATAACATATAACTTTAGCACGTTGCATATTTTTATAGTTTATGTTCCCCCTGACTTATCTGTAACTGATTTTGAACTTTTTATAGAAAGCTTTGAATTATTAGTTTGTAACTATGAGCATGTTATTATTTTAGGAGACTTTAATATTCCATTTTTTAATTCTCGTAACGTGAATGACGGTAAGTCTCGAGTAATGCGTGGATTTTTGGAGTTCACTGATCTGAAACAGGGAAATGCTATACCTAGCGCTAATGGTCATCTGTTGGACTTGATTATTACAAACTTGCCATGTGAGGTGCTGGAGAATACGGAACCCCTGCTCTCGGTAGATATTCATCATCCAGCTTTGTCTGTCGATTTGACTATTAATAATGTCGTCTCCCCAGCTTTTCAGACTGATCATTCTGTTGTATCTTATAACTTTAGAAAGGCAAACTATCTCGCCTTGTATAGTGCACTCATGAATGTGGACTGGATGTTTTTGTAAGGATTTAGCAACCCTAATGAAGCATGTAGAGTATTTTACTTGACTCTATATTCAATTTTCGATGAATTTGTGCCTCGCTTCAAGAACAGCAACCCTAGGTATCCTAGTTGGTATACGCCCGAAATAATTTCTAATATCAAGCTAAAGCTTTACTATCGTTCAAGATACAGAAAACATAAACATGAGGCGGATTTTCTTGATTTTAAGCGTATGAGAAACTTAGTGAAGGCACAGGTTTCCGGTGCTTACAAAGACTATTTGTCACGTGTTGAGAATGCCATCGTGACGGATCCTAAGTTCTTCTGGTCATATATTCACGGAAAAAGGGGCACTAGTAGAATTCCTGGACGAATGAAGAATGATGACGTGGTTATTGATGATCCAGATTTGATTGTGAATGCATTTGCTGAATACTTCAAATCCACCTACTTACCACCTGAGGATGTACCAGTACGCAACGCTGGTGTCTCTGATGTTTTTCCGAGCATACACATCAATTTCATTGAAGCTTCCATTATTCATGCATCCATGAGGAGGCTTCTTGATAAGGTGACCGCAGGCCATGATCAAGTCCCAAGCTTTATTTTGAAGGATTGTGCTGATGTATTTGTCACTCCCCTATCCATTATATTTAATTTAGCACTGAAAACTTCTTCTTTTCCAAATGTCTGGAAGCTCACTCGTGTTTGTCCTGTGCTGAAGAGTGGTGATCCTTCTGTCGTCGCAAATTACAGACCCATATCCATCTTGTCTAATTTCGCAAAGGTTTTTGAAATGAGTTTATATGCTTACATTGCTCCGCCTGTGTGTCGGCTTATCCACAGCGATCAGCACGGCTTTATGGAGAGGCGTTCTACCGTTTCCAACTTGCTGTGTTTTACACAATATGTATCACATGTATTGGATGACCAGGGCCAGGTTGATGTGATATATACAGATATGCCTAAAGCCTTTGACAGGATTAATCACTCGATTCTGATGGGCAGATTGAGATCGTTTGGCATTAGTGATTCCCTTCTAACTTTTTTTGAATCTTACTTGTTTGAGAGATCACAATTTGTAACTTATAATGGATTTTCATCTGAAGTGTTTTTGGCTACTTCAGGGGTACCTCAGGGTTCAAATTTGGGTCCGTTACTTTTCTTAATCTTTATTAATGATTTACTATCTGTTGTCGGTTCCGAGAAGCTGCTATTTGCCGACGATCTCAAAATATTTACACGCATTAATAGTGTGGATGATTGCATTTACTTGCAGCAACAACTTGACCACGTCAATGATTGGTGTTGTAGTAACTCCTTAAAACTAAATATTTCCAAATGTAGGGCTATGACGTACACGAGAAGGCTGCAACCAATCATCTTCAATTATTCCCTGGCTAACGAGACTCTTCTACGTACAGATTTACATAAAGACCTTGGTGTTACGTTTGATTCAAAACTGTCGTTTGTCGATCATACTGCGGTCGCTGTATCCGAAATTGTAAATCTTTTTCTAATGTAACAGCCCTAAAATCACTGTTTTACTCTCTTGTCAGATCCAGGCTCGAATATGCGGTTCTGGTTTGGTCGCCTTATTACGGGGTGCATAGGCAGGTTCTGGAATCAATTCAGAGAAAATTTGCAAAGTTCTTATGGTATCGCGTGGATGGTCGGTATCCCATTCGGGGTTCGGAGCAGGGTGAATTACTATCGAGGTTTGGCGTGATTTTTTTGGAGCAACGGCGGTTTACCGTTGGTGTAGTATTTCTTTACAAGCTTATACACGGTAAAGTGGATTGCCCTTCACTACTCTCGCAGATATGTTTTAATGTCCCTCGTTTGACTTCTCGTCAGAATGTTACTTTTTATTGCCCCGCTGCTAGAACCAATGTGCTGATCAAATCGCCTCTATTCGTAATGTGCAACAACTTTAATATGATTTCAGACATTGCAGATATAAATCATGACACGCTAAGATCGATTATTGCAGCGGTATCCGAGTATTTCGCTCGTAAGTAGTGCGTTACTGGTTATGTGTTATCTTTCCAGATTTTTTTTTTCTCCATTCCCTTTTTTTTTCTCTTTTTTCTTTTCTTTAAGTAACTAATTTTTGTTTAATTACGGTAATCTAAATTTGATTTATTTTACTTGTACGTATTAATGTAGTAAGTTTTGTCCTGTAATAGGAGCTTTGGCTCTGTTGGGCAATAAAGAGATATTATTATTGCTCCGGATCAACTGGTGAACCTTTTGTTCCCAAGATTCACAGCAGACACTGGACAGGCAGCATGCGGCAAGTTCGACACGCGTTGACGACTATCCTGGAAGGATTTACACTCCTCATAGACTGTTTTGAGTGATAAGCACTTTTCTCAAAACTGCTTATGAAGTCTCTGATGAATATCAGTCTCTTCGACACCTCCAAAGAAAGTGATAATACACGTTGTGTAATAGAAGTTGACATATTGTTGCACGACATTGTTAATACAATTAATAGTATTGCCACAATCAAACAAAGTTGCAGTTGTTTATGGCGTTACCTAATATACCGACTTCGATAAATATGAAACCGCTTCGCAGTACCTCTTCTATTATATTCAGACAAAATAAAATGTAAGTCAAATTCGAATTACCCTTGTAGATCTAAAAAAATGTTGTCACGTAGATATAAAATACCTGAAGAATAATTCTACAATATTTATAATTAAGACATAGTGCAGAAATTATAAATGAGAACAGGTAATTCAGTGTGAAGTAAAGAGCAATTTTTTACTACGATATTAAACCAGATGTAACGCAAACTAGTTGTCATGTTTTAATACTGTCGTTACTAAATAATGTTAAAAGTAACAACACAAGTTGGAAAATAGTTTTTGTTTTAAAGTAATAAAGTGCTAATATTAGCTTAAGACGTTGCTTGCTTTAGTTTCGGTACATTTATTAGTCTTAATAACTTTAGTTTCTTTTTACTTTGTTTTAGTAATAAAGCGAACTAGAACACGTCCTGATTGAAAGCTCGTTCATTCCGCAATCTCGCTTGTAGCACATTGATCCTTGCACGGTAGCTTACTGCTGGTATGTGTCTGAGATTCCTGGTAGTATTTATCCTGCAGCTATTCAAACCCTTGTTTCTGGTAAATTTACGCGATACCGTTTAGAGTATTGTTCGAAGAATTAATTTACAAATTTTACGTCGTGTTCCACTTAATATTATAAAACAATGGAGAATAATATTTTAAAATAAAACCCAAAATCGATTTACTTAACATTGAAACATACTTTTGTATAGTTTGTTTTATTTTGATTTATTTCCGCAACATAACGTTTGATAATTTAATGGGACTGGATTGTGCAGTAATTCTACATTCATCCAGTGACTATTTTTAAAACAAATTGTTTTTTTTAACACAGAGGAAGTTCTATGGATTAGTAGCCAAATTTGTAATTTAAAGGTTTTTTGAAAATATAGAGTAGGCAGTCGTTCTTACGACGTATGGCTGCTATTCATATTATAATTTATATATAATATTCTGATACGAATAATGCACTGCTCAAATGCAAGTTCATATTAAACATAAATAAATAAATATAAAACCTAAAAATATTTCTATGAACTAGTTTCAACCTTTTTAAAGAAGAAAACGAATGGATAGACATTTCTTAACATTTTGGTCATATGTTTTAACACGCTCCTTGCTCAGTATTCAAAAATTCATATCTGAGTAATGAAGATATGCGATTTTGAGTGTCGTCCGAAATGAAACACGTCGCGATTTGTTAGACGTAGAGGTTTAGAGAGCCATAGCTCAGTTTGAAACTGGAAGAAAACAAAAAAGTTTTGTTGAAGTATTTTTAGTGAGTCAAAGAGTAATATTTAGCTTTGGAACCGTCTTTTTGAAACTGATGATACTTGGCGAAGGCAGGGTAAAGTCGGCCAATATTAAAACGCGCTATTAATTCAACCCAGATTTGAAGATAGCTTAATGTAATCAACCTTCAGTGATTAAGTTAATCAACCGTATTCTCCATTAAGATTACCTTCTTACTACGGAGCATAAAACGATCGTTGAATGTGAGCAAATGAGAATATTAATTGCCTCATAATGAACTAGGACAATTGTTATTTTACCATAAATCCAGATTTGCGTTGCTGCCAGAAAGTAATCGTGTTCTAATTTGGCATGAAGCAATAATCCATAGTTTGTCTGAAAAAGATTTCAATATGAAGGTAGTGGCGTATTGGTACGAACCGGGATAAGTACTGGAGGGCACATCGACTGTAATTTCATAGAAAATAGAACTCTCACTGCTCAGAATATCTGAATGAGATTCTGCGATTCATCGTTCCTCCGTATGCAGCAGCAATAGGGGAAGAACTCATTTTTAAGGACGATAATGCTCGTCACTATGAAGAAAATATTGTTAACAATTAGTTTGATGAAGTTGGTAATCTAATAGAAAACATTAGATATATAGTGAGAAGACGTGCAAGAAATATGCCACCAAGAACGCTATGGGTATTACGAATTACCGATAGAGAATAGTGCTAATTCGGTCTGTGTCATTATATACTAAACGTTTTTACATGTAAAGTTGAATATTATTATATTTTTCCTACACTAAAAACGCAACATTTTATGCTTTCCCAACAAGATCACCTTACAGCTTATCCAAAGAAATTAAAATGGATTAATTAATTGGATCGGATTCTTGCCGATAAGCTCTTTAAAATCATAAAAACAAGTGAGAACTATTTTATATTTTGTCTTTAACCAATGATATTTTTGGAATTTATTTCATCTGGTTACTGGTAATCAATACTTTGATGCTTGGCTTCTGGGTCGTTCTGAAAATACCACGGCTCATCACGTGAATATTATTTTTAATAAGTTTTCACCACTTTGAGTTTCTTTAGTAATGTGTTTAAAATGCCTAATTCGGTATAATTTTTAGTAATTTGACAGTGTGGGACGGTGTTGTCTTTTTATTTTCAGTTTCATTTCTAGTCTTAAAGTTTCCGTAATTTTTACAAAATCTAGCATTTTTTCGACATTTGCATTGATTATCGTTTCAATTCTACCAAAATTAACGAAAATCTGTTTATAATACGAAAATTACTAAAGATAGGTATAGGGAATACTATTACTTGTTGATGAAGAAATAAGAAAAAAATATGGGGAATTTCTTTGAAAAAAGTTTTGGTGGTTTAAAGTTGCACCGACTCAAAACTATTTCATGAACGGCCTGTATAAAATTTGTCAAAGGATCAGAGTAAAGCTTGAAGATTTTCTATTTATGTGGCAAATATCATCATTTCCGGTATAAAAATGGCTACAGCAAAATAACTTGTACAATTAAAATATGCACTAAAAAGTACATCCTTTTACTTAAAATAATTGAATTCGTAGTTACACTTCCAGTTTACCCGGAAGCGTAACTATGACGAAAATGTTTCCTTTGAATAGATTTATCCTAGAATTTTCAGAAAAAAAGCAAAGTAGTTTTCTCAGTACTTTTAGCGAAAGGTTTCAATCAATTCCTTTGTGTATTAATACAGTCACGAAGGAAAGTAAATTGAGATATTCTTATTCATCTTTTCTCTGTTATTTGGTGCTAGGTTTTTACTTTTTTGTTCGTTATAAAATAGTTTAGTGGGAAAAAAGTTCGTAACCTTAGAGAGTAGTTGAATTTGATTGACTTGATCAATAAGGTTGATATATAACCCCTTTCCACATTAACTTTGTAAATTCTGTATACGCATTTCGACAACTAAGTTGTCATCATCAGCAGACAATTGCAAAGTGTCGCACCTGGTGAAACATGGCGAAAAACAACCGCACGAAAATCAAACCCCGTACGCGATCCACACCGTTCAAAAAATGTACACTAGTGTACATCTTGGTTTTGATTTTCGTGCGGTTGTTTTTCGCCGTGTTTTACCAGGTGCGACACTTTGAGATTGTCTGCTGATGATGACAACTTGGTTGTCGAAATGCGTATACAGAATTTACAAAGTTAATGTGGAAAGGGGTTATATATCAACCTTATTGATCAAACCTTAGAGAGTATACAGTAACTACATAAAATATGATAGTTTTTTAACAACTTAATCAGCTTTTACTACAAGATATTCTATTTCCAGGAATACGCGTCTTTCTTTGTTTTTCTGTGTCATACGTCAAAATTTTTAGTTGTCCGCTTTATAATGTCAGATGAATTGCAGTAAATATACAATATAATATAGTGTAAAATTTAGACAAAGTATTTTATTTATTCCTTAGTCATGTTATAGTGTGAATACTTATTGTGTGATATTTAATACTTAGATACTTTAAGATCAACTTTTGTTTGTAAGGTTAGCAGGTAATCTACATTTATTCCTTTCTCTTTTGTTTCTTAAACTATAATGTATACGAGGGTGGTCCCATAAGTACCCGGCCTGACCTAAAGATGGCTGTAGTTGCTTGAAAAATATCACTGTATTAGAAAGTACATAATCTATAAAGAATACGTTTCAAGCTTGAAGACGCCACGTTGTTTAGTATTTGTTTGGCAGCCATTAATAGTGAACGTTTTCAGTGAATTTGTGAAAATGGAGAAGATTGGTCATCGCTACGTGATACAATACTTTTATTTGAAAGGCCTCAGCACAACCGATATAAAAGCTGAACTGGATTCTACTCTTGGTTAGTTTGCTCCTTCCTTTACAACAGTGAAATATTGGGTAGTAGAGTTTAAACGAGGCCATACGAGCTGCCAAGACGAGCATCGCAGTGGTCGACTCCAGAAATGGTGAAGAAAATCCACGAAGCGGTGCTGGATGATCGTCGATTGAAAGTGCGCGAGCTAGAGGTACATTGCATATTAATTGAAAATTTTAACATGAGAAAGCTGTGTGCAAGATGGGTGTCGCGTTTGCTCACACTCGAGAAAAAACAGTGTCGTGAAGATATTTCAATTGAGTGGTTACCGAAGTTTCACAGCAACAAAGCAGCATTTTTGCGCCGTTTCATAATCATGGATGAAATATGGGTCCATCATTTCACACCCGAGACAAGAGAACAAACAAAACAGTGGACGCAAAAGGGAGAACCGACTCCGAAGAAGGCGAAAACCGTTTTATCTGCAGGAAAGATTATGGCATCGGTTTTTTGGAATGCGCGTAGAATAATTTTCATTGACTATCTTGAAAAAGGAGATACTATCAACGCAGAAATTGCCGCATTTGGCTAAGAAGAAAGTGTTGTTTCATCAAGACAATGCACCAGTTCACAAATCCGTTATTGCAATGGCATTAATGCTATTGGATAATAGAATAATAAACGGACATTTACATATATTAGTAATTTCTTGTGGGAAAATAAATATTAATTTCTGCGTTTGAACAACAAGCAAGTTGGCTTAAGAAAATTACCGTGCTTTTTACAATACCAATCTCGAACTTATCTCGTTTGTTAGGGTTTGCGTTTACTAGAATTTAATTCACAAAATCAAACCTGACAAACGTTGAAATGTTTTGATAACGTATTGAATCTTCCAAGTTTCAATGTCATTTTATATTGATATAGGACGTGTGTGAATAATATTACATTAGATATAATCAATATTGACGTTCATTAGCTTCTCCCGGGCAAGTTAATTATAAAAACACCTAACTTCTACATACAATGTTGGAATGTTGATATAATTTTACAAGGTCACTTTTATCAGTTTATATGTCGGCAAAGGGGCGCAGTATTCACCGTATACTAATCTAATATTTCAATGCGTTGTACATCCTTTCCAATTAATTCAGCAGCGTTAAATTTCAGAGATAGCTCTTGTGTTTTTGCGTGGGCTTAAACTTGTTCACCGTTTCGTCGCCAGAAATATGTGAATATTTTGCAAATGAGATGATATTAATGCAAAGCTTTAGTTAAACTATTCTGAAAGCGTCAAATAAGTATAATTCTGTGTTTTGAGAAAACATGTCAGTTTCCAAATATTAAGATAAATTACAACACGATTTTATAGTATAAGCGTCGTGATATTTTACTCATTTGTTTTCTGATAATTTAATGCGAAGTTTCAGGGTAGCGAAAATTCACACGTGATTCAAGAGAAATCAATACATTCCCAAAAATTTTCTGGCTGGTGAGCACTATGGTCTGGGGGAGTCATTGGCCCCTACGTTTTTGAGGATGAAAATGGCAACACTGTCACTGTCAATGGTTTACGCTATTGGAAAATGCTAACGACTTTTTTTTTATTGAAATCTATGACTTGATTGTGAATGACAAGTATAATTAATAAGATGGAGCCACATGTCACGCATCACGTGAAACAATCACTACTTCAAACCAAATTTCTATCGCCGTATTATTTCTTAGAGGGATGACATCGATTGGCTATTCTGGTTTTGTGGTCTAACTCTACTAGGTGTTTTTTATGAGGCTATCTAAAGGAAAGTGTTTATGGTAATAAACATGCTTCACTTTTAGACCTAAAAGAGAACATTATATATTACAGTAAAAGAATGGTGTTATGTCAGCGGAGTCGTGGAGAGCATTTTCCATATCTAAGATCTCAATTTGTACTTCATATTGATAGTAATAAAATTCTAATTTATCCCATATTTCGCTTTTTTTTTCAGAAACCCTGATGTTCAATTTGGATCTTCCTTTGCTTGACTAAAAACGTGAAAGATCACATCTTTGGTCAATATTTAGAGAATGCAGTATCCATTTTGCCGACAGCTTGAAGATAAAAATGTAATATATGGGTTCAGTTGAAATAGTTATGATATAAGTTATCTCTTCAACTTTTCATATGTCAAAGCAACATTATGAAGTCGATCGTTTATTTCTGGAATTATTACCGCTGTAGTCTGAAATCTAGATCAAGCTCCTTAAGAAGATTGGCACTTGTAAAATACTCGAAGGCATTACGATGGAGGAATGGATATGCAATGGACAAATGCTGTTCGAATAGCATCGATCGCTGGAGAAATTAGCGTTTAGTAAATCTAAAGTCAATACGGAGAAATAATTACGCTTATATGAATACATTTTCTTCAATTAATATAGGGAGTATGTAAGAATGGAGATACTATTCAATACATGTATGAATGTAAATTAACGCCCAATGCTTCTCAGCAATAACCGGGCTGAAGGTATTTTACTTTCCGCTGTTTCTTTATTAGAAGAACAGGTTGTAGGGGAGGAAGTTTTTCAATGATGAGAATTTTTTGAATGACAAACGTGCGCTGCTTTCAGAAGAAACGTTAAAGTTGATTTCATGACTGGTTTCGAAAAATGAATAAGTGCATAGACTGTAGTGGAAATGATTTTCCAAAATCATATCCCTACTTGAAAAGGTACTTTTTTTATTAATTTTTTATGATTGATAAGTTGTTAATAATTATCGGAGAAAAATATAACTAATAGAAATGTTGTAGATGGTTAAGATGAGTAAAACTTTACTATATACAATGTGAACTATAGAGAAAATAGAACTGCCTACAATGCCAAACTACCTGACAAGTTCCGCAAGTGAGCGAAGTGATCGTCGTAGTCATTGCTTTACTCGATAATTGTTATTAACTGAGAAGATCATTGAAAAAAGTACACACATATATTGGGTCTGGGAAAAAGTTCGTGGCGTTTTTTCAGTAAAATTCAACTGGTCCCCGCATGGCGCGTGGACGAATTCATTTAAACCGAATATGCTCCATTATTATCGACAATGTTTCGCCATTTTTTTGGTAGATCCATGATCCCATCGGTGAAAAACTTCTGTGGTTTCTGGTCGAAAAACTGAATCAAGTAGTTTTCACAGGCTTCTTTTTAAACCAACTTAATTAAATTGAGAGATTTATGCAGAGATCGAAACAGATGATAGTCAAAGGGTGCTATATCCGGACTGTAAGGTGGGTGCATATCTCTCAATTTTTGACGGGTCATCAAAGAAGTGTGTGGTCGGGTGTTGTCATGATGGAAGACAACACCTTTCCTATTAATCAATTCGGGCCGTTTTCTTTCAATCGCCTGGCGTAATCTCTCTAGTTGTGCACAGTAGAGTTGAGAATCAATCGTCTGACCAGTTGGAAGTAGCTCGTAGTGGACGATTCCCCTCCAGTCCCACCATACACACAGCATCACTTTTTTTGGCGTCAATGTTGGCTTAGCGAACGCTTGTGACGGCTCACCATCCTTTATCCACGATCTTTTACGCTTCCGATTATCGTACGTAATCCATTTTTCATCTCCGGTTATTAAACGTTTCAGAAACGGCTCGATTTCATTCCGTTTCAGCAGCGCATCGCAGATGTTAATTCGGTCCATCATGTTTTTCACGCTCAACTCATGAGGAACCCATACGTCAAGCTTTTTTTTGTAACCAGCTTTGTGTAAATGGTTCAAAACAGTTTTGTGGTCAATGCCTAGCTCCATGCCAATATCGACACTGCTGATATGCTTATCTTGTTGGACTTTTTCAAGAATTTCATCAGATTTTTCAGTGATTGGACGACCGGAGCGTGACTCATTTTTCACATTGAAATTTCCAGAACGAAAGCGAGCGAACCATTTCCGCGCAACAGATTTCGATAAAGTACCTTCACCGTACACAGCACAAATTTTATCACAAGCCTGCGCAGCGTTCTTCCCCTTATCATAATAATATTGCAGAATATAGCGAAATTTCTCATTATTCTTCTCCATTTTCAAGTGCGAATAACTTTCCAACCACTGCACCGATTACAATGTTTCTACGCTCAAACTAATGTTCGGAAGGTCATCTAAAAAACGAGCCGTCGGTGGTGTCGCTGTGACTTGTTGTTCTTTAGTTATCGGCAACCAATGCCATCTATCGGGAAAAACGCCACGAACTTTTTCCCAGACCCAATATAAGCAAATAATTGAAGGAGATTCGTGTTCATCTCGCACTTTGTAAAGACAAAAACAGGTTCATTTACATTACGAATTACCTTATTTTTTTGCAGATATCTACCCATTGTTTCGTTACTAAAGGAAATACTGGAAATATCTTAATTTGTAATGATAACTGATTAAAAAGAATCATTCAGTAAAAGTGTATATTGTTAAATCGAATTTTGTAAAAATGTTTACTGTTTTGAGAATAATAAATGATAAGAAAGTAATAAATGTTTGCGTCGGATTTTGCTGAATTGAATTTCAGCACCCTATATGAGTCTCAGGAAGGTATCAATATCGTAGAGGAGGCTCTGAATAACCTGGAAGACTTACTGAGCGGAACGATAGGAGACTAAGATTGCTTACCCATAGAGATCGGCACAGTAGTTCAAGGTCTGTCGGAGGTTTTTCTTTTTTTGGTAGAGATAAGCTATAGAATAATAATGTGCCGCATTCGTTCCTTTGGGGTAATTTCCAATCGTCCAAGACTAATACCGTTTTTCACTAGCTAGTATTGTGCTCTCAGATGAGAGTGGTATAATGTACGGGTAGATTTAGATGAAGAGTGGAACAATATGATTTTTTCAGATAAATCTCTTTTTTGTTTGTTGGCCCATGGTTGTAGACGGGTCCAAAGTCGAAGAGGAGTAGAAAGTAGGGTTGCACATATTAGAGGATTAATTGTTTAATGTGGAATTAGCGTAAGTAGTAGGACTTCTTTAGTAGGCCATTTAATACACAAAGATACATTTACAAGTTTTGGATTCATCCGTTATACCATATAACGAAAGACTAAATAATTCCCATTCTAAGAAACATATAGCTGTTATATTACGATTCCTGCCAGAAGCCAATACCAATATTTTCTATTGGCCTACGTGATCGCCAGAACTATCGCCCATAGAAGATAATCTGGTACGTAGACTTCCACGGTCGTTTCGTACCCATTTGTATGGGACATCTTTAGGGCTCAACTACTGCACTGAAACTGATGTAAGTCGATGGTGGACGGGTTTATATATGAGTCATGGGTCAATGGAGCATTACGGTTTCGTTTGGGTAGCTTGGAGATGCAGATGCAGGATTGTCAGGCGTTGTGTAAGGGGCAAACGTCGGCAAATATACAAGTGATGCGGTTCCAGCCCGGAAGCCCAGAAGGAGATAGCTCATAGAAGATGTTTGGGATATGATAGGTCGAAGGGTTCGTACTGTTTTTAACCAATGAATTTATAATAGCCACATTATGCAACTTGTGTAGAATGAGTTTCTATAGGAGTCCAGAGCCTCTAGGCAATAACATAAAGATTTCATGAAACGCAATATTCGCCCAATATGACCTATAACATTTCGAACCCTTGACATTTTAATACAACAATCCACAGCTGCAGACTGTTATTGGAAGCATGCCCGGATAAATAGCAGAATGTATTCGTTTATTTGGAGTAGAAACTCATCATTAAATTTTCTCTATAAAAGGCACGAATTCTTCAATGAAAATTTAATCATTTATTACTCTCAACACAGTAAATATTTGTAAAAGAACTTTTAAAGCATGTACTTTTACTGGGCGATTGGTTTTCTTTGCCGCATAGGATACATTATTAATTATTAATTAAGTTGATGATTAGTACGATCGTATAATATCAAAGTATCATATATTTTTTATTTTATCATTAATGTAGCGAAAGGTAAAAAGAAGTAGCAAATATATATTTTGTTAATTATATAATAGCCACCATTTAATAATTCTTTGAGTCGTTGAGTTGTATTATTGCTATAGAATACACACTTTGTACTTTATATAAAAGGAAATTTAGTAGTTGTCGCAAATTAGTAAGAAAATTCGAGTTTGTTAAATACATACTGACGATAGTCGTGGCGAATTAGAAATCCTCAAATATGAGGTCTAAGTATCTAGTTTGCAAGCATAAATAACGTGTGGCTGTATAAGTGCTATTGTATAAATTTATTTGGTGCATATTATGAGAGCGAGATTAGATTGAAAGAAAGATAATAAGATTACTAATCTATATTGATCATGCAAAACTACTGAAATATGTGCATTTAGATGGCAATGCGCTTTAAATGAGAACACATACTTTACCAAATAT
Source organism: Dermolepida albohirtum (assembly GCA_031893035.1). NCBI lineage: Eukaryota > Metazoa > Arthropoda > Insecta > Coleoptera > Scarabaeidae > Dermolepida > Dermolepida albohirtum. The sequence goes on along the minus strand of JAVIWB010006329.1, from coordinate 448,555 downwards.
TGACGGTCATGTACAGTCTAGAAAGAGAACGCTATTTTAATATTTGTTTAAAGAAAATTTAACAATTTAAGTAATATTAAATTAGATACATGGGCATTGGAAAATTATGAGACAAATTTCTTAATTTTATTATTATACATATGTACATGTTATGAGTGAATCCTTGATAATAAAATATTTTTTGTTTTTTTTTTTAACAAAATACGATTGGTCAAAAGTAGCTTGACAAGCACCATTAATAATATATTTTAATATTTCCTTTGAAAATATATTTGAAATTGTTCTGCTTAACTTGCCAGAAATATTTTATAAGTTAGATCTTCGCGTCGGCATTTGTCGAATTTCTAGCAAGTTAATGTACCATATATACAATATCTTGTAACCCAAGAACACCGTGTTCGTCTAAATTTATGAAAGAATTGAAAATGAAATTGTTTGCAGTTTAAATCTGAGTTCAATTAAATAAATTAATTTCTATTTTATTTATGCTACTTTTATTAATTGTTGGAATTCTTCGGCAAGTCATTATTTGTAACATATGCTAATGATTTAGTAGTAACAGATTGTATAATATAATTGTAGAAAGTAATTTTACATTGATAGTTTTAATATGAATATGCTTAAAAATTTTATTCAGAAATTCATATTTTCTTCGATACACAAAAACTACCCAACGCTGCTTTAGTTTTCTTATCTTCTTCCTGTAGCTCCACTTGAAGCATATGTATTATGTCATACTTTTATAAGCATGAGGAACTGATGATAGAGATGCTAGTCTTGCACATGGTTGGCTCGGTGTTGCATTAATATATCTGCAAGTACGTATCGAGTCAAACACACATTCAGTGTGTGCTTAGCTTATGGCAGCGAAAGTCTGATACGGACTTGCATCTGTGCGAGTTTTGTCGTGGATCTAGATGCGACACTATTGATTAATTATCTACTCGTGATGACAACTTAGTTGTCGAAATACGTATACAGAATACGAAAATTATCGTGCAAAGGGGTTTCTCATTAACCTTTATCGATTAATTTAATCAACCACAGTCTCCATTAAAATTTACCTCACATTTTCTTAATTTGTGTTTTGTCAATTTTTCATATTTAGGAATCGCAAAGGACTTTTGCCATTGATATAAATACTTTAAGCTTTGTTCCTCTGCTCATATTTTTAAAACATCAAATTTTCTTTAGCATGTTGAGGGCTGCGCATGTTTGTCTAATTCTTCGATATCTTCTGATCCCTGTATGGCTTATTTATTATTATTGTTACTGTTGTTTTGAAGTGTGTTGAGGGGAATTATAAGAAGAAATGGTGTACACTGTTTAGAAACATTAAGAATAGGCGAAATTCTAGTATATATAGATCATGTAGTACTGAAATACTGGACAGAATAACACATGAGCAAATACAACTGTAAATGAAAGTATTATAAATTGAAGCATATAGAATTTGGGCTATCGAAAGAATCACATAATTAAAAACCGTAGACCTTGGTGTTCACTTAAAAGCAGTTTGTATAATAAGAAACGCAGGCTAATACTTTTACCAAAAAAACATTCTGCGCTATCTTTAAATCATATTTTTATCGATCTTAGAAGCCTTTTTTGGTAAAATTTTAACATTCCTTTCGTGTTTAAAGTGGCGGTAAATATGCACAAAGTTCCGAAACTACGTGCGTTAAAGCAACTATAGATTTTAACTCCCCAGGGTATTTTACAGTGCGTTGTATAATCCGCTGATTATGCCTTCCTTCCAGTTGATGGGGCTCAGAAAGATAATTCATCTGTAAACATCGTCGTGTTACGCTTCACATATATAATAATTTTTATATATATCACGCTTTTAAATTAATTTATTTTAATTTAAATACAATTCGATTTCGAATGTATAAATTACAATTTAGACATTCTTTGTGCTATATTCAGATGTGAAATCATTGTTTTTTCATCATATACGGTTAGGCTGTAATATAACTACCGTCGTGGATTTTCAGAAAATCAAATAGCTAGAACTTTTCAAATGTTCTTCTTGGTTAGCTCGGATTGCTCTTGACGAAGTGTTGATAGCATTTTTTTCCAGCTTATGTGGTTTATCTTATCGTGTTGTGTTAGTATGACTTTCCCGTATCCTGGAAGACCATCTACACTTTGGGTTTGCTGATAGCGCCCTACCCATAGTCTGTCGAAATCTTCTGACTTGTGTAAGAACCTAGCTGCCATTTTATGACGAAGTTAAAGAACAGAAATTAGAAGGATGGTTGATAAAAGGAGACAGGTGTGTTGGTGCATTAAACAGAATAATATAATGGAAAGGAGTATCTAGAAAAGCCAAGTTAGAGCAACTAGACTAATACAAAATTTGTGAATTATATTTGAGTGTCCTTTCACTGCTTTGAATAGTTAATTGAGATTTTAAAAATCTCCATCGATTTTCCTATAAAACCTGGATAATTAATCCCCAGATAAAATAGAATCTGAAGTGAATAGATCGGGAGCCTCTGTCGTTTTATTCTTCGAACAGTTTCGTTTTATTCTGTTTAAGTATATAAAATATTAAATATTAGTTGAATGCCAAATTGCTCCGCGTTTGAAATTTTGTAGTTAAGCTTTAAAATACATCAAAACAACTTCTTTATAATTATACGGCTGTTACTTCCATTGACGTTGGGAACTAAATCTTCAAATTCTGTGTAGTTTCGGGAATGCGTTTATCGTTGGGGTTATAAATTAAATGCACTGTATTTGCCTTCTGAGCATTATAATTATATCGAATAAAATTTCTAATGTGCTTTCATAAACTGTGTAGTCATTTTTGCTTCATTGCGATTCAAATATATCAATATTATTAATTAATAATTAACACGAATGCCAAATGCTGTAAATAACAATAATTTCACATTTGTTTGCTTTGGCGAGACTGACAAAAAGTGCCGTGTTTCAATTTGCAAATAAATTAAAACTTTCTGGTTCTTTCGAAACATTAAAAAAAAGGATACGGTTGTTTACAAAATAAACTTACTTCACAAGCTGTGAAAGCTGTGAGAGAGATAATTGATTTATATTTCATACAGCGTATGTATTGTCTATTGTATAATATAGGTTAATTACTATTGTAAATAAGTAAATAGCTCCTGGGCAAGAGAGGCTTAGAAAACAACATAAATAGCATAAACAAATAGAAGAACTAGAGATTACTGAGAATAAGTAGAGAGTATTACGAAGTGCTGCTAACAGAAACAAGAATTTAAGAAAGTGAACTATGACCCCCAAAGTAGAGAAATTAAATGTAAACCTTTTAATAGAGATTAAATGAAATAAGCTTAAAAGAATGAAAAATAATAAGGCGACCCGAAGCTGGAGGTTTACTTATAGAGCTATTTAAGTTTACTCCAAATATAGTATTAGGAAATTTAACAAACATTTTTAATGGCTGTTTGGATGGAGGACCGATACCAAGTAAGTAGAAAATTACTTATATAAGCTCTATTTACAAAAAGAGAAACAAAGAAGATTGTTTAAATTATAGAGGTCTTGGTGAGGGAGAAGACATGTATTTGAGGATTGAGGAATATAGTGGCTTCAGAACAGGAAAATCGTATATTGATAATATGTTTTGCATTAAACAGATAATAGAAAAATAAATAGCTCACGATACGTAACTGTGCTTAATGTTTGTGGATTTTTAGAAGAACGTTGAATAGTGTAAATAAACTTTGACACAGTCTGAATATAAATGAACTACATCCACGATATCTGAAAGTTTTACGTTTTACACTAAGACGCGACAGGGATACTCTGATTATTTGCTCGTAAACAAAGAATTAAGACAGGGTTGGTTTTTGACTCCTGCTTTTTTTTAATTTATATAAGTTCGGTGCTCAAACACTGGTTTAAAAGACATGGAAAAGTAGAGGAGGATAAATGTTCACTTTACCATTTGGGAATGACTAGGTTGTTATGATGGAGGACATAGAGTATAGCACTTATGTATATGAAAAAAAGGTATATCTGCAAAGTTATTACCAATATTCGAAGACCCATCCATTATTAAGAAAAGATATGGAGAAAAACATATTAATTAGTAGAAAAGAGACTGGAAGGATAAGGGAAGCTTTTACAAAAATTTAATTTTTAAATGTAATGAATAAATAGAATTCGTAGTTTTAAATGAAAAAAATATGGTATTATTGTGACTGATTTATCTTAACAAGAATAAGAGGTTGTAAGAGGTGTTAATGTTACAACTAGCATTTAAGGATAATATGTATATTATTAACCTTAAATTCTAGTTGTAACATTATATATATATATATATATATATATATATATATATATATATATATATAAATATATACATAGTTACATATATGTACATATATCCAGTATGCGAATAGCATTTATAATCGCCCGACACTAAGTGGTATCAAGTCGATATAACTAATAAAGCAAATACGATCGTTTAAAGTTACATTGAATATACGAGTATAATAAAATTGAAGCTATGCATCAGAGGTAATAATTGTCAATATTTCCAATTCTACTTGTATATATTCCACGAAAATTATAAAAAGGGATGAGAAAAATTGTATTAATATGTTATAAATTCGTCTGGTAGAAAAAAAATTATTCAACCCCATACGTGGAAGTAACTGTCGTTCTTTAGAATTTTGTTTTATGATATAGTTTATAGTAGCAACGACTGAATTCCCTCAATAGATATTTCAATAGTTTACATTTGCTTACTGGATATTAAGATTAAAACACTATGTCTCAAATTCATTGCACTAATTAAGAATAAGGCATTGTAGCTCTACAGCAACCTAAGTTGAAATCTTGCAGAATAAAGTGGAAAGAAAAATATATTGAGTATATATGTAATTACCATTGTTGTACTAACTTCTACTTAAGAGCTTGTCACCGAATTTAAAGTATTTATGTAGAATACATCAAAAAAATCAAACTGCATAAATAATAGTAAATCGGTTTTGATTACTTTCTATAGAACCTTGCATTGAGCCTAAATTTGAATATGGTGCAAAAATTATTAAAACGTTTTTATTGAAAATCTCTTCATATAATTATAATCTAGACAAAAATAGATATTTTCTTGTGGATTTCAACAAATTGTAGTTTACGTTGGGGTTTCACTGTCGATAATATTATATAAAATAATGTATTTTATAAAAAATGTTTAATCAATATATATTACTCATTAAAAATTTTAAGAAAACACTTATTGCAATTATTAAAAAAGTAATTTAATATCTTAGTGGGTTCCATTTCTTGCATTTTAATTGTATGTATATAAGGCAATACTTACATTTAACTTTAGATATTTCTGGTATTTTTGCATTGATTGAGTTTATAACGATGTTGAATTAGTATTTCAAGAGAGAATTTCAATCGAAATGAAAGAGAAGAACGAGTTCATATAGACGTGCATTGAATATTGGATGTATAATTTTATTTTCGAATAAAAAAGTCGTAATTTTCGAATAAAACATGAGCAATCTTCGGTGAAATAGTAAAAATCATGTGCGTTGGAGAGAGATGGTGGATGTTTCCTTTTTCGAGGACACGAAGGCTTTATATGTACTGATATTTTACATAACAAAGAATAATGAATTCTGCTAATGATTTAAAGAAGAAAATGACGTTTGCATGTCGGCATTATGTTGCCAACCTTGGTGGGATAGGATACAATTTTTTTTTGCAAAATTGTTTATTAAGGTTTTTATATAGATGTCAATAAGACAATTATACTTAATTTGAAGATAACTGAAGCATAAAAAACCTTATTGTAATACTTTCTTATTAAGTTAAATGAACTTTATGTCTATAACTAGGTAATCAGAGATTTATATTTTTCATAAATGTTTTTTAAAATAATTTAAAAGTTGTTACAAAATTTAATTCATGTAAATGTTTAATTAGCTCTTCTTATTTTACAAAACATTGACTATGCTTGATAACTGCAGGGTATTATATGTATACAATAAATGATCATAGATTTTCAGATCCGGGTTTAGTACAGAGTAAATACATATACGTACTTATGTGTTTACTTCGGTCAGCATGTTGTTATATATAGTTTTATGTCAGTAATATGATAGGTATCAAAGTGGATTTCTTTTCAGTAGTAAATTCCTTTATAGCTTGTTCTTCAAAAAAAATTGTAATTCTAAAGAAATATCTTAAAAACAATAGAATCAGAATATTTGTTGATATAATAAGTGCAAAATACGAATAAGCACATTAAGTGGATAATAGTTTTAAGTTCTAAATTAAAGTTACTCTAAATAGTCAGAGAATTCAATGGGTTTGAAAAGTAAACATTCACTTATTTTTATATAAATAAAGCGGGGTATAGGTCCCTTTTTCGTAGTAGCGCACATGATGAGTATAAAAATTTACTTAAAATATTTTTTTATATGTCACGCAAGAATATCAAAAACTATTTATGATTTATGGTGATAATGTATAAATTGTATATTTTGTTTTATGAATATAAGGATTGATAAGCATTGTCTGGGATGCTAGTACAGAGTGTAGCAAAACGGTTGAAGGTAAGCTTTCAGTCTAATTTTCAAATAAGTTGGTAGTTGCAATCACGTTCTTCTTTTGTAGTTGTTTGACACTCGTGCTGAATGATTTGATTAAAGTCATCAAGAATATAAAGTCGATTTTTAAGTATTACGAGGGAAGCTAAAATATTTTTTTTGATTTACAAAATAGGTACTAATTTCCTCTTTCAGTTGGTTATCGTAGGTAAAATGAGGTGCTTTTATAAATTTCTAAGTGAAATGAAACCGATCGGGAAAAAATCCTGACTATATTGCTAGCTCAGCTCAAAGACAAATAATATTCATACTCATTCATGCTTACACATGCACCCAGGTTGGAAGATTACTAACAATTTAAATGAGAGTAATCGCAACGAATTAGGGAGAATAGCTTTAATATGAGAAGTTAGCCACACAAACCAAAAGGTACTAAGTACGATCAATTTGGCAAGACTAAAATTTTAAACAAAATCGATAAAAACTTTAAAAGAAATTACAGGTAAATACAAAGACATAATTGAAAATAAAATTATGTTGGATTTCACTGCTGTTGTCGTAGTACAAGCTCCTTGAAGTTTTATCGCGTTGTTGTAATTTCTATGGATGTTTTACTGTTCGAGCTGCCAGCTTCTGCAAGATTTGCTATTACATCGACTCTTTGTTGCCATTTTTCCTTATATATGCCTTATATGTCTTCAGTATACCGGTGCGTGTGTTGTGTTCCGTTGGTCGTGAAGAATTCTCGTAATAGGCTCTTCCACATATTGCTGAGTGTATAATTGTCCTCACGGTTGAAGGTTGGATGCTTCCCTATCTCTATGACGTCTCTGATGATTCATAGATATTGGTTCTGCATAGTGGCTAATACTTTCCCTTCTTCCAAGTTTATGTTCATTCTCGTTAACATGTTTTGCAACTGCTGATTGATCATGTCCCTCATGTACTGCTTTGATATTTCTTAATTCTTTGTTTGGCTGATCACCCTGCTTGTTCGACATATCTCTTCTTGCATTCGAATATTAACTTGTAAACTCCTCCTCCTTTTGTTCGTAATAATTTGTTCTTGGTTTCAATATCTTTTCTTTCTTTTCTGGTATTCCAAATATATAATGCAGATGAGTGAATCTTCTATCTGGTTTCGTTCCTGCTGGTGACGCTTGCGTTCTAGCCTTCGTTTGGGCTCCTTTTATTTCTATATTGCTATATCCGTTCATCTCAAATGCTTCATTGACATGTCCGTTTTCTATTTCCAAATGTTTAGCATCGCTAGTTGTTCCTGCATTACAAGATCTCTTCTTGTATACCCCATGCTGTGGAGATTCTGACTGTGTGCGGTATGTCATTACGGTCAACAATGGTAGTCTCTCTTCTCTTTCGATTTCCACTGGAAACTTTATAGAGGCGTGTTGTTTTTATTTTACATGTAGCCAAATCAATATAACTTTTCCGGAGTCAAGGACAAATTACCACGAATAAAAGGAACATGTTCACGAGAATGGACATACAGTAAACTATGAAGAAACGAAAGTATTAGCCACCCCAAAGAACAACCATCGAAGTATCATCAAAGAAGCCATCGAGGTGGAAATATTTAAACTTTATGAAGCATGAAACAGCTATGAGGACAGTTTTGGACTCAACACATGGAAGAGCCTACTAAAAGAAACCATCACAGTTAATGGAGCATGACGGCATGGACTAGTGAACTGAAGACATATATAATTAAGAATTAATAGTCCAAAGTTTGATAATAAACAAAGTTAATTTCATTAGGCAAAACTTTAGGTTAATTATAATTCATCAAATACAATAATACGACATAAACTTAGAAAATAACTATAAATAAGTTAACCGAAAGTTATTTAAAGAATAGTTAAAAAAACATTGACAGAAATATCTAAAGAAGAACTTAAAAAAGAAAGAGAGTGGGAGGAGTTCAGACATAGAATGGAAAGAGGCAGTAAAGGTAATGCTAAATTGCTCTAGAGGACGCTGAAGTATTTAAAGAAAGACAAAACAAGCAAAGTTAAATGTATGAAGGTGGAGAAGGGAAATACTAATCTTAACGGAACACAAATAATGTATAGATGGAAACAACAGTTTATGGAAATACTGAAACCACATAATGAGATACAACCACTGAACTTACCTGAACTTGTAAATGAAACAATTACGACATATCGGATAGATAGTAATACAAATGTAGCATTAGTCAAAGATATGGAAGAAGATGCACTGATGCTCATAATTATAATGGAAATATCCTGGAATAGTAACTGTATCCCGAAGGACTGGACTCTAGCAACCATCGTCACAATTTTTAAGAAGGGTGACTTAAAAAATGTACATATTATAGAGGAATTTCTATACTTACAGTAAAATAGATGAAAGTATTCTTGAAAACCAATCGAGGAGAGTAGTAGAATTCACAATGGACGATAATCAATGTGGCTTCAAAGCAGGAAGGGAAACAACAAATTTGATCTTTTCAGTAAAGCGATCAGCCTAGAAGACACTAATGTACAACGACAGTCTACACCTGCGTTTAGTCGATTCGTAAAAGGTATTTGACACCATACCAAGACAAATATTTGGGAAGTACTGGTTAAGAGGCTAGTGGATGATATTCTAATCCAAAATATTTAAAAAAGTATATAATATCACACAGAATATAATAAGAATAGACAATCAAGTACCGAACCTCCTACGTGTCTCATTGTTTAAAAAATCCAACATATTATATTTTTTTAGTAATAGGTAAAACGAACTAAATTTCTTCACGCATAGTACACTCATAATATGATTCTGAGTGAAATAGTTTTGTTTTAGAGAAAGAGATGTATAACTTTGCTTACCTTCTTGACGACTTCCTTGTGCTCTTGGACATATTCTTGTTTTAATGGTTCAGTCTGTAGATCCGGTAATGAGTGGCTGATACGAATGGCTGCTTGCTTGGACAAAGCTGATTCAGTATCGGACGTGTCGCGACATGTTTTATCTAAAATCCATCTCCAAGTAGCAGCGCATTGATAACTGACCGCCGCGAACAACACCAATGCCATGACTATGATAATGACGCCGGCAGTAATTTGGTACGGCAATGTATCTTTCCACTCGTCGTCACCTGTTAACAATAGAAATATGTCTGTAGTACTTTAATTTATTTTCGATTAAAGAAAATTTTAATTTAATTAGTCAAAAAGTATTTCTAAGCATCTGTGCAGAGATATGTAGGTATTATTTATTAAAACAGAGATTTGCTTAAAAAGATATGTAATAAGCGTTTCATTATATATTAGCATATTAAAGGCCTATTCAACATCCTGTTATACTAAAAGAAGATCACTCAGGGCTCCCAAAAATAATAGATAGTAGTTCTAAAGACATTAGCGAATTACCTATAGAAGAAAGGTTTGATGTACTATAACAACAAAGAAAATTTATCTAAACTCTTTTCGCGTTAAAGTTCTAACTGTAGAACATGCAAAAGAAAACATCATACTTTGTTACAAATTCAACAAGCTAACAATCCAGCGCGATGGCCACCAACATCTTTGAGCAGTAATTCAAATATCACAATTAGTAATTATGTTTCTGACAAAGTAGAGGTATCACAGACAATTCTGTCAACGGTTTTTAGGTTAGTTAATAACGCTTGGGCTCATTCATAAGAGTGCAGAAAATCTATTTCCGTTTTAGGTATTAATTAAGTGTCAACTAATGTTACCAAGTATGTGTTAAATTATCCTCTAAAATTAATGTTTATCAAACTAATGTAAAATGTCTTGTAATAGGTAAAATCCCATAAGACCTACCCCCTTCTTTAGTAATACTGAAGAATATTAGATTAGTCGATTTTGAATTTATTATATTAAAACCAATTGATATGTTGATTGGGGTTGACCTTTTCTGAAATCTCGTATATACATGGGGAAAATGATTTGTTACATTTCGTATAGAAGATTAGCTTGGCCAGTTGAAGTATTTATTATAGAATTATTACTTATCTCGCTATTGTAATTACAATTTTTTTTTTTACTTATGCAATTACAATGTTCGCCTATGAATGTTTCATTTCTTTCTTCTTTTTTGTTATTTGTATTGTTATTTCCACCTGTACCTGCTTTTTTCCATCTACAAATTGAATTATAGTTCGTTTTGACCAAACCGTGATCCATTTTCAGTGTTAGACGGCGTTTGGAGATTCTAAAATACTATGACGTCCATAAAACATCTTTATTAATTATTAAAAAAAAAATTTTCTCCTTCCTGCACATCGCAGCACATGTTTGTATTTTATATTGTATATACATATACATATATACATTATTGTTAGTCGAATTTGTTTTACTGGATTTGCACGAGGCTTGCTGTGTGTGGGTGCTTATTGCTCTGTAATTCTATATAGTTTGTGACTTGTTTGAAGGTCAACAGAGATTACTTAAAACTATTTTTATAAGAAAAATATATAGTTCTACTAGTGTTACACGAAAAGACATCTTCGAGTTTAAGAGAATTAACAAATTTCGACATCGCTTCTTTCTTCGTATGTTTTGAGAGCCTTATTTTAGTGATTAGCGTTAATAAATCAAATTATCAATTTAATACTAGTCTTATTTTTTCTAATATACCATCGCCGAACAAGTAAATAATAGTGTATATACGATTGTAGAAGTCGGGGATGGCGAAATCAAGACCACGGCTCGTTCATTAATCAAATCAATAACAGTGAACAAGCGATTTATTCTTAACAGGCTTCTATAGAGAAATGTAAAACAGTTTTGCAGTTGGATCAACAGAATGTAAGATACTACTCGAAACTCGTCATTATAAGTGTGTTATTATAATGTCAATGTGGTAATTTTTTTTACAGGTTGTGAAGAATTGAAGTGTTTGTTTTTAATCTCAATAATAATAAGAGTAGCTCATTTATTTCATTATATATATATATAACACAACAACACTTTCTTCTTAGTTAAATGCGGCCGTTTTTGCTTGATTTCTTGGCTCAAACGTTGCAATAAGTTCGCGTAATACTCGCCGTTGATAGTTTTTCCTTTTTCAAGATAGTTAATGAAAATTATTCCACGCACATCCCGAAAAACCGATGCCATAACCTTGCCTGCAGATGAAACAGTCTTCGCCTTCTTTGGAGGCGGTTCTCCCTTGTTTTGATTATTCTTTTGTCTTGGGTGTGACGTGATGGACCCATGTTTCATCCATGATTATGAAACGGCGCAAAAATATTGTTTTGTTGCTGTGAAACTTCGCTAAACACTCAATTGAAACATCTTCATGACACTGTTTTTGCTCGAGTGTGAGCAAACGCAGCAACCATCTTGCACACATCTTTCTCATGTCCAAATTATCAGATCATGTACGTTGTACCGCTCTTTTTGAAATACCTACTATGTCTACTAGCTCGCGCACTTTCAGTCGACGATCATCCAGTACCGCTTTGTGAATTTTCTGCACCATTTCTGGAGTCGTCACATCATTTGATCGACGACTGCGATGCTCGTTTTGGCAGCTCATACGGCCTCGTTTAAACTCTGGTGCGCAATATTTCGCTGTTGTAAACGAAGGAGCAGACTCACCCAGAGTAGAGTCCAGTTCAGCTTTTATATCGGTTGGACTGACGCCTTTCAAATAAAAGTATTGTATCACATAACGATGACCAATTTTCTCCATTGTTACAAATTCACTGAAAACGTTCACTATTGATGGCTGCCAAACAAATACTAAACAACGTTTCAAACTTGAAACATATGCTTTATAGATTGTGTGTTTTCTAATAGAGTGATATTTTTCAAACAACTACCTCTATCCCTACGTCAGACCGGGTATTTATAAGACCACCCTCGTTTAGTATATGCTCAGACAAATTCGTTAATTTTCCTATTTAAAACTGTATGTGTAACTAGGGTAACGGGATATTGCTTTTTGTAGTTATGACAAAGGTAGGACTAATTTAGGGATGCCGTCTTGCCCACTCAAGCCTTGATCTTTCCTGACCAAGGAGAAATCATTTCTTAACTATTTCCTCTACACTTTCTCTATCATCTTGCAACCCATCTGACCAAGCTTTCAATTAATGGTAAAATTTGAGAGAAGTTTTTGGGCCAACAGTGGACAGTATGAAATTATGGTGGTTATAATGTATATTTTAATAATATTCATAAGATATACGTTCAGGCAAATTCGTTAACCTCCTTGTTTAAAGTTATAAGCTGTAACTAGGGTAGTGGGTTAATGCTCTTTGTAGTTCCCACACAGGTAGGGTTAATTTAGGGATGCCACTCTGTCCATTCGAGTCATGATCTTTCTCCCATTCTCCTTGCCAGGGAGAGATCATATCCTATTTTTAAATGCCTTTTACAAACCATTTCCTTTATACATTCTCTGCCATTTTCCAACTCGCCTAGGTTTTTGTCCAGCTGTGGACAGTATCAGACTGTGGTGGTTATGATGTATGTTGTAATAACATTCAAAAGAGACTGATCACTTATAATATAAATATTGTTTAATGTAAAAACAGTTGTAACGGGAAATTCTATAAAATATAACTTTTAAATAAGTTGATTAGTCCAAGAAATGATCTCATTTTATACGGTCATATTTTGTTTCAAAAATGAGTGTATTTGTACAAATAATCAAAGGATTCGGAATTGACGAATTCAAATAAATGTAGCTAAAATATGTGCATGGGAAGTGAAGCGTGTAGATACCCCATCGCGCTGAAGTTAAAGAAAATTTGTGAAACTTGTTATCGAACAAAAATTTTAGGAATTGCTTTTATTAAGTAAGGACGACGTATATTAAATAAGTTTAAAAGTATTGCCCGATGTTGCCGATTACAGAAGCAAGAGAGTTACGAGTATCTAAAGATCTGTAACTTAATGGCAGTTTTCAAGTTTCTTGGGGTTGTAAACCAATAATTTCGACTTTTAAGTTACCAACCATAAATTTTTAATTTTCTTGTGAGCATGTACTTACATTTCAATAATAATAATAATATTTACTAAAAATTTATATATAAAGGCAATTCTTTTTAAAATTGTTCACACTTTTATAGAAATTTCTTATCCGTTTTCCCTTACATCGGCCCCCCTTCAGTCTTCGCTCCATCTGCTTTTTAGCCTTGTATAGATTTTTTATTATATTTATCTGTTCATTGTATACATATTTTTTACTATCTGATCGAAGAAATGAAAGTAAAGATCAACGTAAGTCGCTGTATTGTAAAGACAATGAAAAGACAGGACTGGCATAATGAAAAGAGAAAGATGGAGATGGAGAAGCGAATATGAAATTGTTGGCCAAAATTCAAATAGAGCTATGCTAGTTGAAGAATATAGGCTTAAATAATAAAAAAATAATCGTTTAAAGACATTACAAGTTCAGATAGCGACAATACATAAAACTAGGCAGGAAACAGCGTTGTAGTTATGGAATATATAATCTGTGGAGGACAAATAGTAAGAAATAAAATATTTCACATGTTAGGAGAAATTTGTGTTACAGAAATCATACCAAGCGTGTGGAATAATGTTACCATTCACGAACTTGTACAGTTATATATGCATCTATACATCAGTAAGCGTAGACTTTATAAACAAAGATTTGGCGTTGCCATAAAATAAGATTAAAAATAGAAACAGAATAATTTTAGAATATATCACCATGGTTTCAGAAAGGGTAAATGAATAATTTTTTAGTTAAGCAACTATTGGTTCTAGTATATGTATGAACATACCGCCTTCCAACAGGCATCGAAGCAATTTATGACGGTAAATAGGAAGATAATAATAAACATCTTGAAAGGTTTTAAAATAAAGGTAAAATAAATCTATCTAGGATGGCACGAAACAATATAATACCTGCAGTAAATATGGTAGATCTATCTTCTGCGCTTCTAGCCACAGTTAAATAAAAAATTAGCTACTGAAATAGGAAGTAAATCTTTGTAAATCAAAGAGAAGTTTGGTAATAGTTAGAAAAGACGCACAAACGAAGAATCATATGAAATGCATAATACTAGCTCTAAAAGTGAGGGTGAGAGCAGTGATCATATCAATTGAAGGGAATGGAAGAGGTCCTGATGAATATAGTCTGGAAAATCCGAAATTATAAAGGGAAACAGGGGAGACCTATACGAAAAAGGACACTCTTCTCCTCCGGGAAACAAAAAAGAAAATAAAAAAAACTGACAGAAAATGACAAATATATAGAAAAAAGGTGAAAGGATATCACCAAGAAATAAACGTAAATGGCATGTAAATTCTTTAATGTGTGTATGTGAATGTATATAAAAGTACAGGAGACATAAACTAGAAAGTTTAAATATATGTATGTCTTTGATCAACGTAAAACTGATATTTACATACTTCTATAATATCATAAACGTTATATAAGTACTAGTTTTTTTAAGCGAACTCTTCAGCAATGACTTAGGTTTCCTATTGTTAACTTATTTATGAAGTAATGAAAGCTAATGCTGTCAAAATTAATCGAAAAACTTTTGGAATTAGCGTATGGTCAATCAACGAATCATTTCTAAAGTAGTAACAGAAGATGAAGCACAAAAGAATATAAATTCTTTTTGACAAAGTGCAGACCGATCAAGAAAATTGAGTAAAGAACAAAGAAAATAATATTTGATATTGAATGTAATATACGATTTCATAAAAAAATATAGAATTCATAAAAGTTATTATGCTAGAATCGAAGATTGTTACAAAATCTTGTTACCGATGAGAATTCTGAGAATTCAGAATCCATCATTACAACACCTTTTGCTATACTGTATTAACGTCTCGAGAAAAGATAAAGTTAGAGAAATAATATTTGATGTATACTTATCTGATTTCCCAATGTGTTCTTTTCAGTTATTTTTAACTTCAGAAATAATTCATTTGGTAGCCATGTTTTTTCTAAACCCAACATAGTTTCGAAAGTTTTTTTGATTCTGTTGGATCTAGGAATTCAGGTCTTAATACTTCATTGCCACAATACCTCTTCCTATACTACTGCAGTAATGTTAAATATTTCAACTAAAGTCAGTATAAGATTGCCTGAGGTTTTCTATTATTTAATTCTTTACGAAGCAACAAAAGTTAATGACAAATGAAAATTATAGCAGAAGATGAATGTCTCTATCAAACATTAGCTTCGTCTTCGGCTATAATAAATTTTTCGATTAATTTTGGCGTCGTTAGCTTTTGTTTATTCGTAAAGCATTAGACAATAGAAAACCTCAGTCAATCTTGAAAAGTCTGCTTTAAGAAAACCTTGTATTTATATTATTTAGGAGATTACAGAAGTATTCAAATATCAGTAATTTACGTTGATGTATTTATATCTTTTAATTTACATTGACATTCAAAATGAAATGTCAATCATTTCGAGTGTTCACAGTTATATAATAAATCAACATGTATATACTAGTTTCAGTTATCTCACATGAAATATCATAATTATCTATCTTTGATCTCTCGACCAAACATTAAATGGTATTAATCTTATTGAAGGAGATATAACTTTTGTAGGAGTTTAATGAAGGTAGAACATGTAGCATTAGTTCGTATTGATATACAATCAATCAATAATTTGAAACGTATTTGTAACACAAATAATGGAGATATTATGTATTTATTCTTTCCATTGCAATGAAGCTATGAAGATAAGGATAGAATATTGAATATAACAGAATTTGCTTATGCAATACCTCTGTGCATATAGAAAATACAATTTTTGTGTTAAGATTCTAACAGAAATATTGTGACAGAAATCTATTATAAAGCTTGACAAAAAATACAGTGTCGTTGTAATAATTTTTTTCCTTAAAACACATTATTTATTTAATAATTGGATATATCCGTATTACCAGTACAAAAGCCTCTAGTTTGGAAAATTTTTATCTTGGTATACTAGTCATTTTTCTGCTTTTTCGTGCTTATGTATCAAAGAAATATTCTAAGTATTTATTTGTATGTTATGGCTATTAATGGTTAGTAGAAACCAATAGAGACAATTTTAAACAACAAATGAAAAATATTTGGATGTCGTCATTTTACACAAAAAATAACATTGAAGAATTGTAAAAGAACTACTAGAGTGGATGGATATACAAAGTCTCCAACTCTATAAAATAAGAACAACAAAATAAGTAAATTTATTGTATTTAACCAATAATGAATATATAAGACTTTCAACTTTGTTAGAAGAACATACAATGCGTTATTTAGTTAATTTGCCAGTACTTAATCACGACAGTTAGTCGAATGGTTAGAAGATTCAGGGGAACCGGATCGCACTCAAAAAGACGTGGTAAATGTAGACGACTCACAAGTGCTATAGATGAAATTGGCGAATAACAAGCACAGAACTCAGTAATCAGCTGAAGCAGCCACAAATGTCAGAGTTTCTGCTTTAACAGTAAGGAAAATCTTCAGGAAAGTAAGATTGAGTGGTAGGAAGCACTTGAACTATCACTTACGATAGCACGCAGACTACAACTTTTGAGATTTGCCAGACATCATGCAGATTGGACGGTTGAAGACTGGTTTGTTTTCAGACTAGACCAGAGTTTAAAGTCTCCACATGATCGCGAAAGAATATGGGGAAGAACTGGGGAAAGATATAATGACTCCACGATTTATCAAAGGGAGTTATTTGGTGGTGGCTCAAGAATGTACCGGGGAGGTATTTGCTTTGACGCCTGCACAGAATTTATTCCTACTCGACAAAAGTTAATAAATACTGAACACTACCTAGAGAACTTTATTAAGAACAATTTAACGCCTTTCACACCATCATCAGTGACTATTTCACTTTCATACAGGGTAGAGCGAGACCTCAATCGCTAGATAAGTTTTGGATTATAATATTAAAGTCGTAGACTGGTTACCACGAAGTTCAGACTTAAATCCAATTGAGCATGTTTGGAGGCCTCTAAAAAGATCGGGAAAGCGACATTTACCAGTTCCTAGTAATTTCCAGGAATTATAACAAGCCGTTCTTTTCGAGTGGAATAATATTCTCTGGGAACTAATCCAAAGTTTCCAGTCTGTCACTTGAGCTCTTGTAAGTAATCCAAAACTTGTTTAGTGATGTAGTGCCTCACATTTTTCTACATGGACATGAAATTATTCCCTAAAAATTGTGCGAAAAGCATTAAATGGTTGTAAATAACGTTTTCTAGGCACTATGTGGCAATCATTGGTCTTTCGCAAATAGGGATTAACTCTGCGCAGGCATTAAAGCAAATATCAGAACATTCTTGTTCCACAACCAAAGGGCTATCTTTGAGAGATTGTGTAGTCAAAATATTTTTCGCCAACGACAGTGAGTTTACAACGGCGAATACAAGTAGTTATTAGTGTTAGGGAAGGTGTCACGTGTTAATAACTTTTATTCTTTCGTTCCATTTTTTTTGTTTATAGAAATTTTTAAATCTTCCAATATCGTTTTGCTCCTGAATTATTATAATTCAATGGATTTTCTGTATTTCTCCCATAAGTTTTCATCAAAAACGAACTTAATTGATGCACCGATGTTTAATTTTTTTTTGATGATGCTAAAAAAAGATTCACCAATGACGCAATTTTTTAAAACTTATATAGAATTATTCGAGCGATTATTTTGAACATGAGTTTATATAAGCTTCATGGATTAGCAATCTCCAGTCTTTATTAATAATAATGCGATCTCGTTGTATATTCTTCTATATGTTACTTAGTTTCTGAGATCTCTTGGCTAAAGTTTTGACAGGGTAGAAAACTATCAAAATTTAACCCGAAAGACAGTTACAAATCTAGTAATATTTGAATCAATTTACTAAAGAGTGCGTCACAGAACTTCTATTTTTATAAAGAAAAGTGGCACTGGACAAAATCGGTTGTAGAGTAGATCCTAAAGAAGTAGTGGGTGGTATTTTATATTGAATATCAACTTTATTTTATCAGTTATACGGAAAAATAAAGAAAGAGGGTTTTCGCTTTCGATCTTTAATAATTTTCTAAATAGATGAACTGTTCTGCTTCATGAGCTTAGTGTCTCCGTTGCCCGCTTTCTAGTACGCATCAATTTGAAGGAATCTTGTCAACTATTCATATCAATACATAAACACGTAATTAATTGCTTTAACAGAACCACTTCATTACGTTAATTCGAGTAGTCACTTGTTATCGGGGCCAATGATGTTTTGTCACATTAATGTCGAATTTGATATTAAGATATTAAGAGAGTTTAATATTTAAACAAAATTTGTAGTGGGTCGATAAAATATATAATAAAAAGTAAATATTATTTGTCAAATGCTATATCTGCTTTATATTTGTTAATAATAATTTAATAAATAAATCTACAAATAACAAAATTGTATATAATTATCAAATACGTGCAGGCTTAGGTAAATGTATAGCTTGTTTAGAATATCTTTGATACGACTAGGTAAATTTTAATAAAATATTTCAGGTGTTTAAGTAAATGCAAAGAGGGGATTCTATGAGTATATTTATAAATAAGACTTCTAGTTTAGTCTGAAATGATGTTAACTTTTTTATTTTAAATGAAACACTCAGTACAATTTCGAGAATTTCAATGGACTTCTATTTTGAGAGTTTAGCAATAATAATAAGGTTCAGCACACTTTTGTTCAACCATGATAAAGAAATTTAATCAAATTTAATAAAGCAAATTTTATTGCAAATAAAAAAATTAACAAAAAAAAATGAGCAAATACAAAATCAGTTCATAAAGTTTTTGAAATGACGACAGTTCACTTCCAGAAAATGTGAAAGTCTGTGAACAAATTCTTGAATGACATTTGCTAATGGCTTTCACTAATTAATTGCATTTCCTCAATTATTCTCTAGGGGGATTTAAATTTAAATCATTAAATGAATCCTCTACATCTAATCCATCGATTTGGAAATGTTTCGTTCAAAAATCATCTAACGTTATGTGCATAGTGAGGGTGTGCTGTCTTGTTAGAACTGTTACATTTTGTATATATAATAATCTTTTATCATGTCTTTTAAAGTATTTACTATAATTTAAATTATTATAATTATAAAGACACCGTTCATATTTCAAATATTGTAAGGGGAAATCTCTTTGTTCGTCAATATCGGTTAAAACTAAGTGCCTGTCTTTCGAGAATAAACATATTTCGGCACATAGGGTCATTTGTGAGTATTACATTCAATATTATTTCTATTTTTTCTAATTTCAAAGTAAAATTAGAAATTCAAATATTCATCCTTTTTCACAAAGTCAGAATACTACATGTGTAGTAAGTTTAGTATTCTGTCCGACACAATCTGGTAATCAATACATCGAGTTTCTTAATTAATTCTAATTTCAGATGCGCCTTTTCGAGTTTATCATTCGGGGATTTCAAATGTAACCAGTGCACTTACCCTTTGTTCCTCTGATTTTTTTTAAAGGACTATCCTCTAAGAAACCACCCTTTTGTTCTTCTAATAACGATCAAGGTTACTGTATACACTTCTCAATGGCAAAAGATGTGCACGTTCGTGAGTCAGGTTTTACTGTAACCCGTACATGTAGTGACCCACGTATTTACATCGTAATCGCTATATATATATACATACAAAGGGTACTGGTAAAGCTTTGCAATATGACACAACAATGAATCGTAGGAAGCTGCTCGTTGCTGCATGTTGAGACATGTTCATACGTGCATAGTAGCCGCCGCGCCATGTCGATGGCTCAGTTATTCATTAGCAGTGAGAGTGTAAAGTGCTTGCGATGGTATCGTGGTCACGAAATGAGGTAAGGGCAGTTTTGCATTATAATTTCGTGCGTGGTTTAAACAATACTTCGAAGAAATGACTCTTGCACTAACTAGGTGATGTTTGTCCACATCGCAGGTAGTATAGAGAATTCCAAAGGAGAAATTTAACTGTGGAGGATGCTGAGAAGTCGGGAAGGCCACGAACGTTGGTTACGGAGAAAAACATTACTACTGTGAGGAAAATGCTTTGCGAGGACAGGCGAGTGACCTACCAACAGATACAGGATACTTCAAGCCTAAATGCACCAGCAATTCGTTCGATTCTGCATGATCATTTGCATGTGAAGAAAATTTGTTCTCTCTGGGTGCCGCATCGACTGACTGAAGAGCATATGGCTCGACGTGTGACTTGGTACCGGGAGATGGTAAAAAAGTTTAATGAGGGCCAATCTCGGTATGTGAACAACATCGTGACAGGTGACGAGACTTGACTGTACTATTACTATGTGCCGACCAAAGCTCAAAACAAAGTTTGGCTCTTTGATGATGAGGACACACCAGTAGTTGTCAGAAAATCCCGATCTGTAAAGAAGAAAATGATAGCTGTATTTATCAAATCGAGTGGAATTGTGGAACGCGTCGTTTTGGACACACAGAAGATAGTCACAGCTAAGTGGAATACTGAACAGTGCCTGCCTAAAGTCATTAGATCTATGAAGAACTTGTGGCCAAAGTCGAGAATAGACACTTGGTTCCTCCATCACGATAATGCTCCAGCACACCGCGCCAAAGCCTACACCGAATATTTGACCGCGACAGTAAACTTCTCGAGCACCCTTTCTATAGTCTAGATCTTGTTTCCTGCGACTTTTCTCTATTCCCGCATGTGAAAATGAAGCTAAAAGGGAGGCAGTTTTCCAGTGATGTGGATCTTCTGTGGGCTTGGGGCAACGAGTGTGCTTTACTCCCTAGTGAAACTTGGCAGAACTGATTTAAATATTGTTTCGGAGGATGGAGAGATGTATTGAGTATAGAGGAAATTGCTTTGAAAAATTAAATAAATGAAGCTGTATTGCAAAACTTTCATAGTACTCTTTGTATATATAACAAAACGAAAAATCTGATCAAAGATATACACTCATGTACATCACGTATCGTTCGGTTCTTACTTTTATTCTAATCATTGTACATTTTACTCTAGTTTTATTACACTAATTAATTAATTACCGCGTTTACAATTCCTTATATTTCGCTTCTATCTATTGCTCTCGCTTATTAATTATTTATGTTTAATATAGTCAAGATTTGAGAATTTATTTTATTTAGATAAGTAAATAAAATTTTAAGGGCAATCCTGTTGTTTTACTTCTATTAATAATCTTTCTTTCAGCTTGACATACCCTGGATTTCTCATGCATCATCATTAAATAAAACAATTATTAACTCTTTTAACTTCTTTTCTTATTTGAAATTATTGTAGCGCTAGAGCTAGCCAAAAACCCGTTTAATAAGATAGACCACCATGTGCAAACCAAACACTTAAGTAAAATTGCCCACCCTGTTCAATAGTAGGAACAATTTTTTCAAGTAAAATATCTAAATATTTCTGTCTAGTTTATATACCATAAGTGAAAAATGGGCCAATAATATGGTTCCTGAAAATACTAGCCCAAACGTTTAATTTCTGTTAATGTCGTGTATGCACTTTTTGCATCCAATGAAGGTTATCTGTTGACTATTGCACGTAGCATTGTCGGAATAGCAAATTATATGAAAAATATCGGTTGCTAGAAATCCCTATTATTCTTTGACAAAATTTGAATGTAATTTATACGGATGATATTTTCCATACTTCAATATTCTGGCAACTATGTCATAGTTTAGGGCGAATGATGTAGTAGAAGTTTGTGATAATTTTTCTAACGCTATAGTATACTTTAAATTACTAAATCAACTCCATACTCCTTCATGAGTTCTGACGCGATCACCACAGTTACGAGTGTAACCAATCATCAAGTTATTTCTAGTGCTTCAACAAAGGGCTTTTAACAAATAGAATTGATTCCTCATTTTTACTTGCAAAAGTAACTTTTTTGGTAGCAAGTTAGTTATGGCACTAGATCGTCAGCTAGCTTCTCAATTCCTCATGCTGAAACGAATATACTAACAAAGGATCCGAATAAAACTTAGATACCTTTAGTTAACTCAATAGGTTGTTTTTTATGAAAATAATGTGTAGGTTTTTTTATTTTTAATTTTTTTCTTGATTATATTTGCATTTTCCTTAAAGTGATATGTACAGCTGTTGGGGAATAAGAAGTATTATTATTATTTAAATTTCAATATGTTCTTTTTCACCTGATTGGACTATGTCTAATATTTGGACATCTGGAAAGTTAATTTTGTCAGATTAAGGTAACCGAATTTTAATTTCGTCGCCTCCTAGACATAAACATGATTTTGAGGTATAAGTTTTAATTAAATATCTCAATATGTCGCTATTGAACAAAACAAGTTCTCAAAAATATACAAGCTTATAAAATAAAAAAGTTAACACAATTTTCTACAACAGAAGTGTGATTGAAATATATGCTCATCGATATGATATTCTATTTGCACTCACTTAAATGTGGAACATTTTAATCAAATCTAAGTGGTCGTATCATAGACATTCTAAACCCAGTATATGTAAGTGCATCCTTCACATTAATTCCATAGTCTTAAATTGCAATGAAATGTGGTTTATTTACAACAAAAAATACTTTAGTTAGGTCGTATTGTATGGTGTACTATTCCTTTCTTTTTGCAGAATTTACGAGTTAGTACGTCCTACTTAATGTTGCGTTATGCTATTACTTCTTATTAAATAAAGTGTGTTAACTAAAATTAGTTGTCTTTATATATCGTCATTTTCATTGCGTTTATTTTCTCTTTTCTGTTGTACGATACTGTATTTCCTTTTTTATTTTATATCAACGCTTCTTTTAAATTCTTTTTGTAAAGTTATACACATATCATCGTTTACTGCTCGAGTAAGACACTGTGTAGCGAAACGATTGTTATATCCACTAATTAAAAAGTAAAAATATGTGAAAATTTCAAACAACTTGCGTGCTTCTATTAATGGTTATGAACATTAATTTTCAATAAGTAAAAGCCGACAAACTGTTAGTTTTTATTCATTTACGAATTATGTATACAACTTAAAACTTCACAACAATTCGTTATTCCAAAAGAAAACGTATTAATACGTCATTGCATTAGTTCAATAAACTGTAATTTATGGAACATCGAAAAGCAGTAAATTAGTAGTAAATATTTTAGTAGATCGATTAGTACAACCAATTATGTTCTTTAATGAAGCTTCTGAGTGGTATTCTCTTATCTACTCTTTCTCTCGCTATAACAAGCTTTAAAATATTACATCATTATGTTAAGAATCCCTGAATGCAAAATCGAATGGCACAGGTCCAACATTATAATAGGAGCCGATGTAAACTCTATTATAAATTTTAGCAAAACGGATTCACGAAGTTACACGTTTTCTTCATCTATCATCAGCTCCACTGGCTTCACTGAACGCAATGGAAAATTGATGAAATCTCTGACTCGACAGATGTTAAAAACACTCGATGGCGGTGAACACAAAATCGATCTTGCGATGCCTTATTTTCTTTCCTATTTAATAGGAATGACATGCTAATAAATCATTTAAATTGGCAGCCTTTAATAACGATTCGGTAGATGTCGTAAAAAATAATTCTTCCTCGTGAAGGAGTAAATTTGCAAATCATGCGGAAACTGTTGAATATCCACATGATATCAGATTGATTTTTGCAAAGTGGGAAATTTTTAGATTTGATTTTGCGTTTTTTACACAGAATTATTCTCATTCTAATTGGCAATTTGAACTTTATTTTAAATCTGTTATATCTATTTGGCAAACTCAACTGTTTAAATATATTTCCATAGACAAACGTTTAATTTTTAATTTTACATATTTAATATAATTCAATTGATTTGGCTGTTCCTTGATGAAAATTTATATTGGCAACTTAGTAATTTCTAGTTCTAGTTCCTTTTGACATTTTTGGACGAATTTTTTGATTTAATGTATTGTCATTTGTGGGGTCCCGAGTTTTCAAAACATGTACATATTTTCAGAAAAGATTGCTTCCCTGTCTTCTCTGGATTGAATTTATTATACGAGGGTAGTTTGACAAGTAGTGAGAAAGGAAAAGAAAAACGAATTTTTTAAATACAAAATAATTTTTATTTTTCAATATATTCTCCTAAAAGAGCAATACATTTATTCTAACGGTGCTCCAATGCCCTTATGCCATCTCTAAAATGCGATTCCGGAAGGCTTGCTAAATACTCATTTACGAAGATGATAAGCTCGTCGTTAGACGAAAATTTTCAATTTTGGAAAAAGGTGGAAGTCGGACGGGGCTAGATCCGGCGAATAAGGCGCATGCGGTACTAATTGGAAATGCAACCCGTGCATTTTGGACATCGCAACTGTGCTGGTATGCGAGGGAGCGTTGTCTTGGTGAAACAGAATCTTTTTCTTTGCCATTTCTAGCCGTTTAGTACGAATCTCAACATTTAATTTTTGTAGAAGTTCTGCATAATATTGTCCGTTTATTGTGGCACCTTTCTGAAGGTAATCAATGGGCAAAATGCCCTTTGAATCCCAAAAAATTGATGCCATCACCTTGTTTGCTGATAAAGTGGTTTTCGCTTTCTTTGGAGGTGCAGAACCACGTTCTAACCATTATTTCGACTGTTGTTTAGTTTCGGATGTACTGTAGTGTATCCAATTTTCATCGCAAGTAACAAATCGCCTACAAAAATCTATCGGATTCCGCCTTCTTGCAATAGGCACAGTTAATATTACACAGACTTTTGGACAAACCAGCTGCATACCTTGCAGATTTGATTTTTAATTTTCTATTGTCAATTGGTATTCTTGCCCTTCTGGGTTTACGTTTTTGGTAGATTGTTAGTAATGGGAGTACCCAATTGATCGAGAGCTACCTTATACATATGTAAATGCTGTGTAAAATATATATATCATACCCTTTCATCTGAGACCTTTACTAAGTCTACTAACTTCTGCTCGTTAATAAGACCGTTTTTCGGCACTGCAATCTGAACTTTTTCGTATAATAATATTAATAATGTTTTATTTGAGCGTATAATAAGAGCGTCGATTGTGGAAGATTTTGTTCTTCTTGAATCTGTGCATTTCTTATTGTTAAGAACAAAGCAGCATTATCGCTGATGGTTGATTTATTCTCAATTTCTATTCCAGTTGGTATTAGATGTTTCAAAACGAAGTATTTATATGTCGCTCGATATCCGATATATAGTGGCTGTTTAATTTAAACTCGGAAAGAAGCTTGTTAAGTGCAAGGAAGAATATATTCTATTACTATACTATTTGCATAAATTATATGGAAGGTGACAACTTGGTATTTAAAATACATGTATTTATTATATTTTTTAAATGATGGAGAAATTACCAGCAATCAGTGATGATTTATTATTACTGACAACGTAATAATGATAAAAAAAATACTGCACTGTGGGAGTACAAATAATCACGGTCATTTGCATCATTTGTGCAAAACAAGTATTTATTATTTAGTTATCGTAATAAGAATTTTCAATATGTTTTTCACTTCTTTTATTTATTATGATATCAGCTATAATCAAGAAAATACTAATACTATAGGAAATTATAAGATAATAATAATCTCTTAGTGACGATGATAGGTGCAATGTACGTCGACTGACTTAATATATGTTGTTTTTATTCATATTTCTTGATTCTAAATGTTTCAAGTATCGGCAGTTAATTTCATCAACTTATATTTATTCTTTGAGTTATGAAATTTTATGTACATTGAAAGAAACAGGTAGGTATTTCCAAAAAAGAAAACAGAAATTTTAAGTAAATTATATTAATCAAAAACAAGAACTAAATAATTTCTACTTTTAAATAAACTGAAAGACATATACAAATTGTTGAACTTACACTGGCAAATTAATGTACAATTGTTGAAGTGTTGATCACCACTTAAGCAGTAATGTTCTGTGTTTTTAAAGTAAACAGAATTTTCGTTAAATCCCGTACGCTCCTTAAAGAAAATGAAGTTTTATTTGAAATTCTAAGTGAATCCACAGTCACGCAAACAAATCTCCTCCAATCTCTTTGAACACCCACGCAATCCTTAAGCGGGTCTAACAAGAAAATATTTGCAATTCTCGTGACTAAAACACGTGCCTTTCAACGCCAACACAATATTTAACTTAGAGCATTGTTGAAGAACGAAGAAAGAATTTTTCTCGATGATTGACGTACAGTTTTTAAGTCGTCCTAAACAATTTCAAAATTATTTGAATAAATAAATATGTAAGTTTTATTTGACCGAAATTTTTATTCATGTTGGTGGAGTGTGACAAAAAGTACTGTGTTAAAATTAATAGATACGCTTAAATTTAATATTTATATAGTGCGGAAGCATCAAAATATACATAGATTTCAGGCATAGTCATGTAGGAAGTATGTAGTAATTTAAAATAGAATCAGAATTTGTTTTTATTGCAAAAATATACATATATATATATAATTAAAAAAGCAAAAGCCACCAAGGAGGATATACAAGAAGTAAGAACGCTATGAAATCAAATGAAACTAAATATTGAAAAATAATAACCTAATGATGATAAAATAAAATAAAAATAATAATAATACATAGTACACAAATAGAGAAGCAAAATATTTTTAAATCAAAAACATTTCATTAAATCATGCAATCATAGAAGCAGATAAACAATATATTTCACTCAATACACATACATACAAAGCCAATACAAAATGAAAAAGATACAGCTTTCCCCGATACAGAAGAATTCGCCCTAGCCATTCTAGATGTAGTAACAGCGACCAGAAACTACAGAGAGTACATAATAAAAGAAAACATAGAAATAGCCAAATACCATCAATATGCCGAAGCAGTAAACCGTATTACAAAAAATTGAGAAATACTGACACGAACAGACTGCACCGATAGACACAATATAGTAGCAAAAATCTAGAGCTTGCAATGAAATATGGTATAATACAGACACAAACGCAAATACCATACTATCAGTACATATCATATGTACATAGTTACACATAGTTAACACACGTGTATTTTGGCTCTTACTTTATGCTGTGTTTTTGGTGGTTTTTAATGTGCATATTGTAGTGAATTTTATATCACGTGATAGGTAACGTTGTCCTTTATCTGTCTATATAAGTTTTTTGTCTCTATATTCTATTGTTTTACCTATCTATTTTTTTTAATATTACGTTTATTCTTATTTGTGTACAGATTGTTTACTCTTTCCGAGTATAACTTTCCTTTTTTCTTTTCTTCTTTTTCTCCGTTACTTTTTCTTTTGGCTTTTTCCAGTAATATTTTTCTTTATTTTTTCTATAATATACAGTTCTCCTCTGTAATCCTTTTGTGTTTTTTGTTTCCGTTGGTCCAGTCCTGTTCGTCTCATAGTCGTCGCGACGGACCCCGCTGACGCAGAAGAGTGACCTTGTGTTATTCCTACACGTTTTTCTCTGAACATATTCAAATACTTATTGCATTTAACACCCACATTACATTATGAATTGTTCTTGCTGTAACGCTTCTATAAACAAAGATGATAGCTACATTAATTGTGCTGTCTGCAAGAAACCATTTAAAACTTCCTGTGTGGAACTGACGAGGAATGAGGTTAAGAAGATCAACTCTAACTGCGGCTTGTACTGGACCTGCAGGGATTGTTCGAAGTTTGCTAGCGACCTGGTCAGCTTGAAGGCAGCTATTTTTGCTTTACAGGAAGAGATCAAAATCCTGAAATCAGTGCCCATTATCCCGCAGCCTAGTGAAGTTAACTCCTTACTCGCAACCGAAGAAATTGTTCAGGAGGTGTCTGAACGGGAAAGGCGTAAAAACAATATTATTCTTTTCGGTGTTCCTGAGACTGCAAATGATTCCAAAGGTCAGCGTGTGGCGTCCGAGCGCAAAGCTGCCACTGAAATTTTTGATTTTCTTGGTGTTTCCGTTTCGGATTTTGAATTTGGCAGACTTGGTAGGTTTGATGCCACAAAGGCTGATTCTAAAAGGCCCTTAAGGATTAGTCTCGCTTCTACTGATGTAGTTCTGCAGGTACTTAAGAGATCTAAATTGCTTGCAGGCTCTGAGAAGTACGCTAACGTCTCGATTTCACGAGATCGTACGCCATTTCAGCAAAAACTTTGTAGAAACGTTAGAGAGGAGCTCAAAAGGCGCAAGAGCGGCGGTGAAGATAATCTTAGATTGAAGTACGTTCATGGTGTCCCTCGAATAGTGTCCGCTTTAAACTAATTAATCCCAACAGATGCTCTCCTCTACATATCTACTATCAAAACGTTCGTGGTCTTCGTAGTAAGACTCATGCATTGCTTACTGCTAGCAGTTCCTCCTCTTTCGATATTCTACTGTTCACTGAGACTTGGCTATGCGAATCGATTTCTAGCGCCGAATTTCTTTCGTCATCGTACTCTGTCGTTCGGCATGACCGCGACGCACTCGCCACTGGCAGATCTTTGGGTGGCGGTGTTATGATGGCTTTTTCAAATAATATTACTTACGAAGTCGTCGATACCTTGACATTTGATATGGCATCACCCTTAATTGATCTATTGATTACAAAGGTTACGGTTGAGGCTCAGTTTTATTACTACTTAGTCTTGGTTTATATTCCTCCTGGCCTGGACTGCGAATCTTTAGAAAATTTTTTTGATTTACTTGAGGTCTTCGTCTCGGATAGGCATGTGGTCTTGGTCGGTGATTTCAATTTTCCTCATCTTGCTTTTGATGAGGGTTCTTACGATCCAAAGCTTAGTTTATTTATGTCTTTTGTGGGATCTATGGGTCTGCGCCAGTTTAATAATGTTCTTAATTCGAATGATAGAACGCTCGACCTGGTTCTGTCTAATATTACGAGCAACATTGAGGTTCTACACGATTCACTGCCGCTTCTTCCTGAGGACGCTCATCATCCTGCCTTGGATATTACTTTACCTAATGCTAAGTCATCCAAACCAACCATTTTCCCTACCAATAATAACATTAGGTACAACTTTCGCAGGGCTGACTTCCGGCAGCTCTATCTTGACTTCTCTGCGTCGGATTGGTCCTTCCTGGATGGCTGGGGGAGTGTGGACGAGACTCTTCGGGCTTTCTACAGTAGGGTGTATGGTATATTGGATTGTTCTGTCCCTAAGTCTCGTTCTGTTCGTGGTCATCATCATCCTCCTTGGTTCTCTTCTACTATCAAAAGGAACCTTAAATTGAAGTCGTACTATCACAAAAAGTGGAAGTCCACGCGGCATGATTACTACCGGATGGAGTTCCAGCGATTGCGTGGGTTGGTTAGAAGGGATATTGGTTTGGCCTATGAGTCGTACCTTCGCAGGACGGAGTGTAGCCTGATCGAGGATCCACAATCCTTTTGGCAGTTTATTCGAATCAGACAGGGTGTTCCCAGAATACCTGGCAAACTTCATGATACTGCTAATGAGTATACTCACCCAGAGGATATTGTTAACGCATTCGCTACGGCCTTTTCTGGAACTTTCCTGCCTGCATCTACTGATTCTGCACTGCCTGATTTGGTGTCTGGTCTTCCTCCTCTGAGTATATTATCTTTCTCTCCGGCTGAGGTTGCCCAGAGTATTAAAAGGTTAAAAAATAAGTGGACCGCTGGGGAAGATGGCATTCCCTGTTTTCTGGTGAGGGACTGTGCCCATGTTTTGGCCGTTCCATTGTGCAAAATTTTTAATCAGGCCATCCGCGAGTCCGTGTTTCCGGATGTCTGGAAGGTCGCTAGGATATCACCTGTATTCAAGAGGGGGGACAAGTCTGATGTCCGGAATTATAGACCTGTCGCAGTGATCTCCACTTTTGCTAAAATATTTGAAATGCTGCTCTATAGGCGTGTGTCTGCTGGCACCAGACCACATCTGTCCATCGCACAGCATGGCTTTATGACTCAACGGTCTACTACAACTAACTTGGCCATTATATCCCAGGATATCGCTCAATCTCTCGATGCTGGTAGTCAATTGGACGTCATTTATACGGACTTTTCCCGTGCGTTTGACTTAATTGATCATCGACTTCTGCTGTGTAGACTGAGTTCCTTTGGTATCGGTGGATCGCTGTTGAAGCTGTTCCAATCGTATTTGAGCAATAGAATGAATTATGTTTATTACAATGGGTTTAAGTCTCGGTTCTTTCATTCTTCCTCCGGTGTTCCACAGGGGTCTAACCTTGGACCACTTTTGTTTAATATTTTTGTGGATGACTTGATTAGGTCTATCGACTGCCCGGTCTTGGCTTACGCCGATGATATTAAAATCTTTCATCGAATTGACTCGCTGTCCGACGTTGATTTGTTGCAGGCCAATGTCAGCAAAATCTATAACTGGTCCTTGTGTAACCGCTTAAGTTTAAACATTGAGAAGTGCTTCCTAGTGTCTTACTCTAGAAGGATTTCTAGAATAGAATCCTGTTACTCAATTGGCGGCGTTACGATTTCTCGTAGGTCCTCGATCAGAGATCTTGGGGTAATATTTGACGAGAAATTTACTTTCTCCGATCATGTTCTTGGTGTGACGGCTGCGGCTTCCAGATCTCTCGGTTTTATAATTCGAACATGCCGATACTTTCATAATATGGACACTTTGAAGATTCTTTTCTTCATGTTATTTCCAAACTGGAATATGCATCTATAGTCTGGTACCCCATCTACAAATCTCAAACTAGCCTCCTGGAACAGATACAGCGCAAATTTCTGAAATACCTCTCATTTAAATGTGATGGTCGATATCCTGCCCGTGGAGTGAATTACAACGAGTTGTTGGAGCGACATGATATCGTATCGCTGTCTGATAGGAGAAAAACTCTTAGCGCTTCATTTATGCAGAGTGTCGTTACTGGGAGTGTTGATACGCCGGATTTACTGTCGCGTGTTTATTTCATTGTTCCACGCCTGGGATCTAGGACAAATCAACTAATTTATGTCCCTACGGCAAGGACCAATATTTTGCTGAAGGCCCCTTTGGTTCATTCGGCGGTGAATTTCAACAATCTGCAGTACGATTTGCTGTGACCACTATTTGTATGAATATATTTTTTTTAAGATACATATTTCATTTTCACAATGTAACTATGGTTTAATTTTTTTTTTGTATTTCTTTGTTTGTTACCCGTTTTGGAGTAATAATCTCTGTTGGGTAACTTAATAAATTATTATTATTATTATTATTATTATTATTATATCCGATAACATATTGTAGATACCTTTGAATGAAAAATACTAACTTTACTGGGATAGTGTTATATCTAATGAGAATGTAAAATCAAAAGGAAACGGAAAAAACAAAAAATACACTCCCTCGCAGTAAAACCAAAAATATATGGAAACAAAACAATATAACAATAATAACTATTATTATGATTATAATCGCAAAAACATTCAAAAACAACGAAAATTCCTGAACCCGTTAGAGAAGATATCTAGTGTGTGAGGCTCTCATCCACAAACATCTCACTTTGCCAAGGTTACACTTCATCCCGGAACCGTTGTTTGCATTACTTTTCGATGGCATCTTATAATTAGCCTTGATTGGCTACCGTCATTGCTTCGATGTCGCTTTCCTTCGTTTTCAACACCTCCAAGACCCTCGCGATTTCCAGAGAGCGATCGTTTCTAGACAACATTATTTTCACAACATTGTCCGGTGTTAAAGGGCCCACTTCCCACTCCTAGCCCGTCTCTATATTTGGTTCACCCGCCGCACTGGAAGAAGGCGTGTTGAGCATCGTCTTCTGCAGAGCTTTGATATTGGCAAGCGGCGACTTCCGCTTAACCAATTCTATCCAAGTATGCATTGTATGCATCCGTAGAGGAACTGGGTAAGTTGGTAGTTTACCTCACTGTAGTCTCGATTTATGCAGTTCGTGATGTTACGGATCGATCTACTCTCGTTTCATTTCCCTAGAGTTCTTTCCTCGCCACTTGAGTCAATGCTTTTTTGTACCTCTTCCAGTATCTTGTAGACTCTTTTCCTTTCCTGGGCCAGTAGGTCGATCGGGGTTACTCCTGCAGTCACCAGCGCCGCCGCTGTAGAAATCGTGGGGTATGAACTTAAGATCCTTAGAGTCCTCCACCAAATACATAGTTATGAATATATATTTTATGCGTATTTTTCGTAAATTAAACTAGTTTTTCTAAATATGTTTACGAATGGTTTTGTTTCAAATTACTGTGTATTACATGTTATTGTAGTGTAATGTAATAAATTCCAATTTCTGTGTTCTATTTTGTTAGTCTAGCTCATATTCTTTTTTTAATATTGTAATGCTCTGCTGTTTGTAAAATAACAAATAATTTAATAATGAGATTCTGTCTCACAGGTATGAGTAACGGGTTTAAGCTCGGTAGATATGCTGGTAGTTCGAAAGAAAATCCTTACCTTTAATCATTTGTACATTGTTGTAAAATCCGTAATAGTATATGAACTCAATATTTAAATTTAATCAGTTACTATCGCCAATTCAATGGTTTAAATCACAGTATGAAAGAACGAATGGACATGAGCAATTATCAATGCACATTCAATACTCATATTACAACAAAACCAGATCAAATAGTCCATCATTAATAGTAAATACAGAGTTAAATTGTATCAAGTCGACAGAGGAGAAAAAGCTCATAAAATATACTAACTTCCATCTTTAATCATTTCTTGGCAAATTGTGGTAAGCTGAGGTCTGCCAGCAATATAAGAGTTAGATTCATGGCAAGTATCTAGAAGCGATTAAAAAGCAATTTAAAAATAATATTTTCTAATCAAATTTGGTGGTGTATGATATTTGGTTTTAAATTTAGAAAAACGTTTAATGCTAATATAATATATTAAGTACTAAGAGAGGTGCTCTAAATATTGCCCCATAGCCTTGATAATCTGTGTGCTTCCGACATGAACGCTAAAGAGATATGTTTTTTTAATTCATTTGTATTTGTATGTATCATTTTACTTTTAATTTCTTGCTTTCTTACTGAAATTTAAGCAGCAAGAGACTAGAAATTTTTATAAAACTGAATATGCTATAATTGTTTCACTTTATGAAGAAGACTATAAAGCGCGGATATTATATAGCGAGACTTAGTGCCATCTAGACGACATACTTATTGTAGTACAGACCGCACGTGCACTAAGTGACCTAAATGCTTCCAGAAATAGACACTATAAGCAGGATGCCCGTTTTTTCTCAATAGTTATTAAAGTAATAGATAAGCATTCAAGTTGCCGGAGCTGTATCCAATGTTAAAATTGAGCAACGCAGTAATCTGTAATTCCTTGGAAATATTCGAAACTATTGCGGGAGTGAACAATAACAACATGATGTTATATACGCGGGTAAGCGCATGATATAAAGAATTTGTCGCTGGTTGGGAGAACGTTGAAGATGAACAACTAGGTTCACCTGCGACGGTTATAATGAAACTTGACATTGAGATAATTAATAATTCGTAGTTATTATGGATTAGGCATTCACATGTGGGCAGATAGGGTGTACACGTCATTAGATGTATTAAGACATAGATTCTCCTCCCACGTTACTGATAATGAAATCAGCAAAACGAAATTAAAGGTAATGCTTCTTTTTTTTAACAACTGTATAGTCATGGTTGACTGGATACGGTTGAATCAGGCAGTCACACAATAGCATTACTTTAGGATTCTGGTCAAACTGAGAGAACGAATGAGGGAGAAAAGGCCTAAGTCATGAGAGAATAACGTGTGAATTATCCACGTTCCAGCCTAAAAGCTTCTGGCGAATACAAAGATTCCAATGTTAATTAATCCACATTATTTTTTCTGTTTGCTAATGTATAATTCGCACGGGGGGCACCAGTTTTCATACACTGGACGTCGTAAAAATGCAAATAGTAGCGTTATCAAAGACGTTTATATATGATGATACGCAGTAATGGAAAATTCGCATGGAACTGTGGATAGGACAGTGGAGTAGGTTGAAGTAGATAACAAAAAAGTTGTAAAATTATGATAATAAACGACACATTTATTTTAGTATTCTATGGATAACACTCTTGAAAATATGGATTAGTTGTATTAACAATATCGTTAAATTTGTGATTTGTATATGCCTCGAAGTGGTATAATTGTATAAATGTCTTAAATTTCAAACTAAAATCACGAGGCTTCAAGTGAGTTAGGGGACAAAAATGAAAAAGATGAAAATCAGTAAACTAATTTCGTATCTTAATTTCCAAACACAATGAAAAATATATAACACTTAAATAGGCGTTCTTTGGGAAACATTTTGATTTGAAATACAGTCCATTGTCATTGGGCACAGACATTCCACTTTGCACGTCTATAGAAGCACTGATTGAAATATGAAAAGGAATAGTATCTATATAGATAAAAGGGCCAATCACAATAAAATGCGCGAAACAAAAAGAAAGAGAAAGAAAATAAAGCGCCTGCACTGACCGACAACTGAAAAAAAGCATTTGGCGGAAAATTAAAAAGTATGGTGGAACAGAAATTCTTTTTTAGAGCGCCGCATCAAAAGAAAAATTTTAAATTGAAAGATGGAAAGCATTGATAGTCGTTTTCGTGATATAACTCAAGTTCATATGGAAAGCAATGTTCACGTAATTGTACTACAATATTTTTTCAATAAAACACAGTTTGGGACAGACGGTCTCTGAAAATCATTTCAAAGTTAATGTCTTGAATAATAATTTCTTACTTTTAACGTTGTCGTAAATCTCGAAAGCGATGTAACTTCAAAATGCAATATTTAAACGCATCGTTTTCTCATTTCAGCGTTTTAAATCTTATGAAACTACAGTTATGATTAAATATCTTCGAGTTAAAATTGTGACTAGTGGAAGAAATATGTCTGCATAGTATTATTTAATGTTTCTTCTTATGTAATTTCACGCGTTGAATAACTTGAACAATTTATCTATTCTACTTTAATTTTTTAATTTTAAATTTAAAATTAAATTTTCTATTATAAGTGTGCTGTAACAAACACTAACACTAAATATACTAATTATCGATAGATGTTATTGATTGAATGTAACTTATATTAGGATATATACGAGAAGTATAAATGTCTGGCTTCCGCTTATACCTTATATCTAAATTTACCTCAGAATAATAATAATACCTCATTTTGTCTATAAAAATAATGACAGTTGGATCGAACATGTTAATGCATGCTATACGATACCTTTTGCACAAAGAATTGTTATTAAATTTGCATGTGTCGAAGCTGAGAAGCTTGCTAATAATCGTCGTAGGTTGAAAGAAAAAATGCTTCTTAAGAAGCTCTGTATTTGATCATTGTAACTTATTCTTAGTCTTAAACGTACGTCAAATTTGCTTCATGCTGCTAGACCCGCTACTGCAGTCAATAATTTGATGATTGGATAAATTGATGAGTTTGTTCCGAAAAACAAGCAAATCAAAATAAAAAATATGTTCGAACAGCTGCGATAGAAAATATTACTTCACTTGCGGTATAGTCCAGAGTCATCGCCATACGGCTACCATTACTTTAGACCACTTAAGAAGGCAGAGAGCAAGAAAGGTTGGACGAGGAAAAAAGTATGTTTTGTTGTCTGGCTCTTGTGTTTTGGTTTAATGGGAAATATTTAAATTTATTCTATGTATATTAATGTATAATTCCTATATTTAAAGTTGCAGCCAACTTAAATCAAGTTGTCCTAGAACTAATTGGATATTTTTGCAGTGTTTAAATGCTAGAGATTTTCAATAAAGTATTAGTACTACCAAAGCTTTATTTATTAATCTAAGCGAAGCATTTATCACATCCTGTAAACAAAGTGCGATTCAAAATTAAGGGCCCATCGTGTATGAAAACCGATTAGCAATATTGCTTTATTCGCGCGTGCGTAGTAGCGTTAATGGTCCGTAACCTCCAAATTCTTGATTATTATCCGTCTTTTGCAAGACACTATGCTAAAATGAGTCAAGTTATAATAAACTCCGTCAGTTGTAAAATTCGGTTAGCGATTAGATTTTTAAAAGCATGAGGACATAATGCTGCTGAAATTTATCGTAAATTTTGCGAAACATATAGGTCTGCGACAATGGACGAGTTAATGCTGTTGTGAATTTAACGAAGGTTCAAGTGTACACGATGGGCAAAGAAGTGGCAGATTTACTAACCGGACTGACTATCTCGTATAGTGTATGTATGCAAAAGTGAAAAAAATCGTAAGCACTTGAATTTCCAAAAGTTTTTGGCATAACATTGTTGAATATTGTGACTGATACTATCGGCTATATGTTCACAAAGATCGTAGTGTGGTATCTTCTCATGTTTTTCTCGATCGTTATAACCATGAAGAAGAGGAATTTCTTTCCCATATCGAAACAATAATCCAACAACAATTTACTTAAATCGAAAAAACAGACAAATTTAGTCTCAAAAGAAGACTATGGAAACTGTATTCTCGGAATAAGAGGGTGTGCTTTTGATTGACTTTATGGAATCTGGAATAACCGATACATTACAAGTCTATTGTGAAACTTTTACTAAAGTACACTGTGACATTAAAAACAGACGACGGGGGTTACTGAGCTTAGAAAGTGTTCTCCTTCACAAAAATGCATGTCCGCACAAGGTTTCGTGTATTATAGAAATAATTGAAAATTCGGACGAGCGATTCTTGATCCGATATATGAAAAATTAGCTTCCGTCTATACAAGTGTTTGGAATAACGTGTAATTGTGTAGAAAATAAATCAAAAATGTAAATTATAAAACCACTAATAAATTTATCATTTTTTCAATTGCTTTGTTAATAATTGGTTTTTACGCTGTGTCTCAAAAAACCTTGAACCGCATCTCGTCATTCCCCTGCATTATTAAATATTTATCCCGAAGGTGTTGGCGTGACAAAACGGAAGTGATTCCATCTTGTTATGGCAATTTTAAAAAGTTTTCAATGAATGATATTTTCAAAATCGCCGTGGAAGCCTTAACAGCATCTTATAATGTTTGCAACAGCTGTCCTTTAAGGCTTTTTGGTATAGAAGTCGCATGGGGTTACATTAGGACAATACATAGTACATACTCATGATCAATAAGGTTGATATATAACCCCTTTCCACAATTAACTATTTGTAAATTCTGTATACGCATTTCGACAACCAAGTTGTCATCATCAGCAGATAATTTCAAAGTGTCGCACCTGGTAAAACACGGCGAAAAAATTGTACGAAAAATAAACTCCGTACGCGATCCGCACCGTTGAAAACCAAGATGTGCACTGTGTCTGTTTCACAAGATTTTTAAAAAATACTTTTACTTAAACTAACATGCACTACATTGAAAAAGGTTATTATGGTCAAAAAGGTCTGTGTGATTTATGTGTGTTTTATGATATTGTTCCTCTTGTCTTTCAGTAGAGAGAAGAGAGGCGTTTGCAGAGGGCCGGCGTCATTAACGTTTACCACATGGCTTGAATTCTTTACGATGTGCATGCTTTCATACGCGTCCAGTTCGCGATAATTGTACACGTTCTTTATCAAATGTAAACAATCCATATTAACACTGTGGTTATTTTCTAATACATGTCTCGCTATACCCGATTTTTCCGGTCGGTTGAATTTTATGTGCGAAAGGTGTTCTTTATACCTGGTTTCGATCGATCTTTTGGTTTGGCCGATGTATTGTCTATTGCACTCTAAACATTCAATTCGGTAGATTCCCGATTTTTTATTCTCTTCAATTCGATGTGCACATCTTGGTTTTCAACGGTGCGGATCGCGTACGGAGTTTATTTTTCGTACAATTTTTTCGCCGTATTTTACCAGGTGCGACACTTTGAAATTATCTGCAGATGATGACAACTTGGTTGTCGAAATGCGTATACAGAATTTACAAATAGTTAATTGTGGAAAGGGGTTATATATCAACCTTATTGATCAAGTCAATCAACCACAGGCTCCATCAAATTCAACTACATACTCATGGGTTTTTATTTCTGACCAAAGGTAAATAATACTATGCCGCGAAATTCAAGTTACGAATAGTCTGATAAATTTGCCTTTCTTTTACTACAGTATTTCTATTTTTGTTACGTTGTTTGCATGTAGATATACTGGTGCGTATACTGGTGCATATTATTATATTTTGTAGATAATAATAATTGTTGATCAATTGTTTAGTGCTTTTATAGAATAGTACCGAATGTGACACAAAAAAATAGGAGAAACTAAAACTGAACATGAAGTGAATCAACAGAATGTTAATTTATTGGCTATAGTTTGTAGATAATATTGCAGGATAAAATGAATAATTCAACAAAATAGCGAGGTAGTGAAATATCTAAGAAGAATTTAGAACGAAGAGAAATTAAATAAAGACAAAGGAGGATTAATACGTAATACGATTTGTAATAACTTAGTTATAAGTTGAAGAAATAGCGCAGAATAGGATTTTAAAATAAAAACGGGAACCATCCGTAAAATGCGATGAAAAAGCTAGGCAGTAGAAATGGAAGGGTAGGCAGACAGAGCACGAAACATGTGCACGGGTGAATGAGATAAGATGGAGGAACTTGGAGTATAATTATCACTTTACAATTAAATAGTTACGCAGAGTGTTGTTACAAGCAAAGAATCGGATAACATGGGCTGAAGATCATGAACAACATGTTAGCAGCGGTAATACCATAGTCAGGGGCCTATCAGAAAAGATTAGAAGAGTAGACAATGATTATAAAGTTAGACCAGCTGTAAAATCTATGAACACGAACATATCGATTCTAATGAAAACAAAATTTTGACGACGAGAATGGAAGAATGAAAAAATAGTTATGTTAATAGGATTCTATATCGATATGATTCACCATTATAGGAGATCTAAGGGCTATGGTCAGAATCAATGAATACCAAAAAATAGCTCGACGAGGAAAAACAGGCATATTGCGTCTGAATTAACATGCTCGGAAGGAAGGACAGAGGATTGCATGGAACGAGACTACAATTTTGCAAAGAAGAACATGACATTAAAGGAAAACCGCAATAATCAACAACATAGGAAAGCAGACATTATAGATGTCTGGTTTCCTATGATTGGAGAATATATCAGCAGAAGATCTGCAATCATGGTAGTCGAGACAGAATTTGAAACCATTCTCTTCGCTCTAATAGAATTACTCATGTACAATTACTGTGCATTCTTACTGCTCATATACCTGTAATATTATATAAATAAAGGCATTAAAAAGTAATTTTTTCCCCTGATAGCGTAGGGTTAAATGTGTGGAATATAAAAATTCGAAATATTGAAACAGGGTTCAAAACTCACGCAAGATATTTTCAAACGATAAAAATTATAGAAAGCACATACAAGACAAACGAGCTGTATAGTTAGAGTAATGAATTTGTCAGGGAATAATCTTTATCAGGACTGCCTTGAAGATGGCAGTAAAATAATATTTGCCGAAACATCGGAATGCCTAAGGGGGAAGTAGCCCCAACAACAACTCGAATAGGCACATAAACTTAAAGTGCGGAGGGAAAAATATGAGAGGGATAGACTTCGAATTAACTACGATCGAAAGAATAATATAAAAGAATAACAATAAAAATAAGGATATAAATTTTGTTTATTGTGCAATGAATAAATAAAGAAAATTAACTAAAATAAAAATGTTATTTGAAGTGAAAACGTGGAAAAGTAACGATTGAAATTTACGTTATTCTGAAATCAAAGATGAAGCCATGAATAAGTTTTCTGAGAACATCACACTTATAAAAAATAAATTTTAGATACGTACATATATTTAATTGGTGAACGCTCTTCAACTAACTTAATTTGTGATGATTTAAGTAATAGTCTTAGGAAAAAAAATGATCTGTTTGCAAATTTTTCATTAGATTATGTTTAGGTGGCACGAGGAGATTCTTATGTAACATCTGCTTTAATATGAATATTTTTTTCTCCTATTTGGGAGATTTGTGAATAGATTAGTCTTGGCACTAATTCTATGCTCATATTCTAGTTTAAAAACTTCAAAGAAACACATTATTTTTATAAATTTGTAAAAAATCAGTTTAATGGATTTTTGTTGTCAACGCTTTATAACTTGTATAATTTACAAGTTTCCATTAAG
This sequence comes from Dermolepida albohirtum, assembly GCA_031893035.1. Taxonomy (NCBI): domain Eukaryota; kingdom Metazoa; phylum Arthropoda; class Insecta; order Coleoptera; family Scarabaeidae; genus Dermolepida; species Dermolepida albohirtum. Next base: position 407,933 of record JAVIWB010006329.1, on the reverse strand, counting down.
GATTATTCGCTCATGTTTATTCAAAATCAAAATTTAGAGGTCGAACTTACCCAACGTTCGTATATTGTTCGATATTCAGTTTCAATCCGCCCCAGGCGTACTAATTTGTTACACCTCAGCGTCGTAATTTTACATTATTGTGCAGGCGGTACCTTGAAATGTTCCATTGAATATGTCAAAGATGACGATTTATACCGAGTATCAATTATTTTACAATAGATTCGATGGGTATTAGTTGCCTCAATTGCGTCCAAGTTTAATTAAATCGATAGAATGTCTTTGATTAATTCGACATACGTTAATACGAAAGCGATTCTATTAAATTGGTTTCTGTAGCTTCCGTAAAGAAGTAATAGAAAAATAAAAATATTGTGTTTAATATTGCGGGAGTCAGTTTCAAAATTATAATAGGTTTCGATGTTTAAAAAGGAATTAGGTCACAAAATTCTGTAAATTTTATTTCAGGATGCGATGGCAAGATTATTACTATTATTCTCGAATTGGCGGTTTATCGATAGTAAGTACATATTTACATTTATATACGTTAAAAAGTGTATCTTTATACTAAATTTTTAAGTAGTAAAATACGAAGCGTAGACTATCTTGAGGATTCGGTTCCGTATTTTCATTCTAATTTATTCACGATGCTTCAACTCTAGGGGTTTTTATAGCTACAATCTTGAAACATGTAAATCTGCAAACTTATGTGCATACATTGACAATACATTGTTGTTCTGTCGCTGCTGACTATATTACCCGTTAAACGATAACTCATCTACTTTGAAAGAAATTTAACTTCAGATTATAATGTTTAAACGCTTAAGAGATAAATCCAGAAGACATTTTAGCATCGTTTTTGATGAAGCAAAGTCCATTTACGTCAATCTGTATTTTGTTAAAGAGATAAGATTTTAATGTTCATTACAGAAGCAAATAGTTTGAAATCCGAAATGTCTTATTATTTGGTATAATTTTCTCTTGATTTATTAAAATATTTTTACCACAATAAACCTGTGACGCCCCTGGCCATTTCAAATCAAATAATCTGCTCTGTAACATCTACAGCTTTTATCATCTCTTCGTTGGTACAGCTTACAGTATCTCAGATTTTCTTTCAGTCGAAGAAACAGGTGGCAACCAGAAGTAGCCAGATTAGATTGATCAGGAGGGACGTTCAAATAATTCGAACTCTAAATCGTAAATTTTCTCCATGATGAGAGGCGATTTGTCTAGGAGGGCGTTGGCCTGCAAAAGAAAGTACCTGAAGACAATTTTTCGTCTTTTCTTGATTTTTTCATAGTTATTAGTAAAGTCGATTAATATCTCAGTAACCGTTACCTTTATTCAGAAAATCAATTATAATAATTACTCCACGGCAATTCCAAAAAATTGAAGCGAAAACTTGCCAGCAGATTTTTGAGTACGACATTTCTTAGGCCTTGAACAATATTTATTGCTGTTCCTTTTTTTGAATTGTAGAAATGAACCCAAACCCCCAAGCTTCATCACAGTAACGATACGAGTTAAAAAGTCAGCATCTTCTTCAAATCGAGCATATATTAAGTGCGATACTTTCATCATTGCTCGCTTTTGATTAACATTTAGATATTTGGAAAATCATTTTGACGAATTATATACATATATATATATATCCGTATCTTTCATCCGAAATGACGAGACAAAGAAATAATCTTCAAAAACTTTACAAAAGAATGACAATTGTTTCACTACACTGTAACATCATCAGAATCAAAAATCTGCTGTTACGAGTACAATTGCTATATATGTATTTGTTAATGAAGTTTTCGAACATTCTTTTTATTATTTTTTCTTTATGGTTATATAAAGTGTTCAAATAGTTACAGGTGATGTCCACTTATTTCTTTGATGTCCGAATCGACCTGTGCTGAACGTGTCTATATTAAATATTCAATGCATCAAATACGTAGTAAATTACATCAATATTTTCAGGAACGGACTCAGAAATTGATCTTCCAAGTCTCTTCATCTTCGATAGAAAATTTACCAAGGGTATTAGGCTGGTCTATGTATATTTGCTTACTTTTTACTTTTTCCAAATAAAAGTATTAACGGTAATTTGATACCCGATACGCCATAACTTTTAGAGTAAAATCTCATAAAAATCCCTAATAAACTACTGCATGTTGCAATGATATCAGAGTACTTTATTTATATAAAAAACGGCTTAGGAGTTTACTTCAAACATCTGGATAACAATATGTTCTCCTTGAAAGCTTTTAATTATTAAAGATTCTATAGAAGGCAAAGTAGAAATAGAAACGGTGTTTAAGTGTTGCAAATTTGTTCTCATAAAGGTTATTCATTTTAGAGTTAAGAATCAGTTGTTATATTTATGGTGTCCTGGTCAATTAAAGTAGTCCCATTGTTGGTTACAACAGATTATAGTAATATTTATGAGATAAGTTTGAAGTCTTTTTGTAAGGTAATGTAAGTGTGACTGAACGATTACGACATTTGTTAAGTACCATTCTTAGATTAAGGTGTTACGAAGTTTCGAAAGCCTGCATTTGATTGCCTGTGGGTGTTGATAAAGTGAGTAAAATCATTAAAAAACATAAAATCATTTTCTGAAGAATGGATAAAATCCAAATTCGAATTACTTTGCTTTAAAAGATTTAACCCCGACGAACATAAAAAAGAGTTATATTATTCAATGAATTCTATTCTAAAACCGCTATGGACGAAATAGTCGAAATAGTAATCCACCACACTTTACATAATACTTAGATATGAAAAAATTTTTAGCTCAAAGCCGCTTTTGTTAACAGTTGACTATATGTAATCAAATGAAGACTATTTTAGAGTGTTTAAACCTATTTTAGTGCTACTCCGCTGAATTTCATTGATATTTTGCAGCAGTAGATGAAACTTCAATTCACCTTTGTTCGCTAAATACAGCAGCAGCTTAAACAATGTATGGAAGCATGTAAAAGTGCTCCAAAGAAAATGAAACGGTTGCATATAAGAAGGGTCATATATGTAACTGTAATATTTGAGATATGGTGCTCATTCACTATTTGGAACAAGACAGATCCATTGACGAGGAGTTTAATCTTCACTACTGAACCATTTAAAGGGTACTATTCAGACAAAACATTCATATCTGGTTAAAAAGAAAGCGCCTTTTCTCCATGATAATACACACTGGTCTGGGTTCGTGGCTGCAAAATTCCATGAGTTGGTTTGCAGCGATTACTACTTCTTCCTAAACCTGAAAAATTGTCTAGTTGGACGAGGATTCATTTCATTCAAATCAGCATCTAGAGCTTAATTTTCTATGAAACAAAAGTCGGTGTGTCTTCCAGCAACCCATATCATTACGCTACCGTCTTCACGTTGAAGTTTTTCCCGGATAAAATTGTGTTAGTGCATGTGCTAGGTTCATGCCAAATCGGAATAGGCCTATTCGAGTCGAGACGTAAAGTTGGCTTCGTAAACTGAATGATACTCGACCTAATGATTTATGACTTCAAATGATATGCTTATTTGCCGATTTTCTACAGCTTCTTTTATGCTCTGCAGTAAAGGAAACGCAAACTAATAGTCTTCGCGCATAAAAGACAAAAAATTTCTTCCGTTTGGATTAATAGTATACATCCAGTCGCGGGGGCAAGTTCACTTCGGGTGGCCTTAAAAGCACGATTTCTACGTGCCAATTGCGATATATGTATATCGATCGTTTTTTGGTATTATTAATGTTGGGCGACCATTTCTTTGCTTTGGCGAACACCTCCAACTTCTAAAAATTTAATACAAGGCCAAGAAATTATGCTTTGGCCACTTCAGCAATACTTCGTTTTGTTTTTCTATTTTTCGATTAACATATAACCTTCCAAGTTAACAGATTGTAATGTGTTTTCATTTCAGATGACGTAATTATTAATCTTCACTACTAATCATAGAAGTGAACTTTTGTATACTTACATATGTTACTTTTTGTTACTTCTCCACTGTTATTTGTAGTCAGGACCTAGGCCTTTTACTCTAAATTTGAATCTTGAGTGACTATATGTTTGTACTTGATGGCACTATTGCCTGACTATTCGTCGTCTTCAGTTCTATTTTGATGTGTATTAGAATTTAGTGTTGATTATGAGCGTGCTGAAAAGGGTTTGCATGCATTCCAGCGATTATCAATTTGACGCATAGACATGCGAATTTGTTTTCTTGTTTAAAAAGGTCGAAACTAGTTTTTATTGTTATATTAGTAGATGTTATATTAAGGGAATATTTTAATTGCGTGGAGCTGATATTTAATAGTTTCATGCATGCATTCATTATTTATATACGAATATGTCTGATGAATTAGACATGTTGTAATGCTCACGACAGATGGCATAAATATTATTTTCATGTAGAATGTGACATTTACTTTTAGTACATGCCTACACATAAATATTAGAATGAAGATTTCTGCAAAGAACAAATTACAAAATAATTTTCTTATTTACGTTATGAATGACATGGAAAAGCCTGTTTGATTAAATGTCAAATACTGTTCCTTCCTTACATTTTGTTACAATCCAAACAATCGATGATCTACTGAGATTCAGGTATAACTAGCATAGAAAATAAATACACTTGTAAAAACCAAAATGAAAACACCATTACAGAAGCACTTATCATTTTATGAATGGTAGCCTGTAACATTCGACTAATTTGGACTTCGTGGATTATAGGTATATAGTCAATAACATACCTTTTGGGAAAAGAACATTGTTTTTTATTTCTCAAATCAATTGGAATTGAAAAATTTAGAAGTATTTCTTAAATACGAGTAGTAGATATTAATAACCCGAATATAAATGACAATTTATTTTCGTATTGCTTTAGTTCACAAATATAGAAGAATATAAAGTAGTGTTTTTATCGACATGGTATATGTATATATTAGCATTCACAAAGTTTATTAACTTCGAAGATGAAATCATAAAAACTGATTTAGCTTCAATAATTTTGTTCTTATGTTTGGTTAGTTAGTTAAGAAGGCTAATCAAAAGAGGAGATAATAAGATCTGAGGTGTAAAATTGGATATATATATATATATATATATATATATATATATATATATATACATATTACTAAATAAAGTATTATAGAATATTTCGAAGGTTACATGTTCAAGTAGATATTCATTGCAGATTTAAAATATTGGCATGCGATAATCACTTCAATATTCTGTATTTCTTTCAGTGTGTTCCAGCAATTTTAATATTATCTCTTCCAGTCTAAGCTATAATTCAAAAATACGTAAACGATATAGGAAAAATAAAAGTTCTTCTAATGTATTAAATCAAAACAAATATTAAGAAGAATATTTTCATAAATAATATTCGCATTGCTGACCGAATGAAGCAGAGGCACTCTCTACATAGCAATTGTCTGCGTCGTCATGACAGAAAATGTTAACATGATACGTGGTCGCTAAGTGAAGCACGTACAAGTAAAGCTGTGATAATAAGAAAACACAGTATCACCATAAATCCGGAAACTCGAAAAACGTGTACAACATTGTCAATAGTGATGAATCTTGCATTTACTCATACAAGCCAGAAAGTAAACGCCAGTCGTCTGTTTGAGTGTTCTAAGGCGAAGAAAAGCCGACAAAAGTCATCCGTTCTCGAAGTGTCGCCAAAAAGATGGTCGCGACATTTGTCTCGAAAGCCGGTCATGTACGATAGTAACGATTCCTTTACAAGATTAAAGAACTGTTACTGTCGATTGGTATACAACCATTTGTTTGCCGCAAATCGTTAGTGAGCTTCGAAAAACCAACCCCGAACGACGAATCATCCTTCGTCAAGACAATGCAAGTTCGCACAGCACGCAAGGCAATTGAGTTTTAACGCAATAAATCGTCGAATTGTTGGATCATCCTCTGTACAGTCAGAACGTAGGTCCTAACAATTTCTTTACCTTTCCGAAAATCAAGGACCGCATGGTCGAATATTCCATTCGTTAGAAGGAGCAGTCGATGCCTTCAAAAACGCAATTTTAACTGTCAACAAACGAGTGGAATAACTGCTTCCAGAGTTGGTTCAAGAGCATGCAAAAGTGTATTAATCTCCGTGGAAAATACTTCGAACAACAATGCAGTCTTTAAAAGTTACCTACTGTTTTATTCCAGTTTTATATGTAAAACTGAAAACCCATGTATACAGAAAAGTTTTGAAACACACTTTTCAACTATACATCATCTGATATGTTTTCAGTAACGTTTCATTCAGTGATGTACGCCGTGCTGAAAAAATGTTTTTATACAAGAAAAAAGATTGCTACACATCTAGCGATGTAACATTTGTATAGCTAAAATAATATTTGAAGTTATATGAGAGAACTGGAGAAATTTTCCGTATATATTGGTCTTAATCTGATAAAATCTGAAGTATTTCCTAACAATTTCTTTTAAAATGATTAAATTTCAAATTTGATTTCAGATGAATGACGGAACACCAAAATTTCGTAATGTAGACTCCCAAAGACGTCTAAATCCGTGACGGAAATCTCGATTTCAATTTTTATTTTTTTTTATGAATGCAATACTAAACAACTAAAAATTAATACCCTAACTTGTTTATTTCATTTTCACTTTAACATCCCTTTAAATCTTTTCCATATTTATATATACAAATAGTGTGACGCGAATAGTTTTTCCATTTATTCTTGTCGCAATTACATTTCATTACTTTTTGTTGCAAAAGTTAGAAAATGTGATATTTTCTTTTTGTTTTTTGTCTTAGGAATATATAATTCTGATTGCAGTAACAAACTTATATCGATGTCAGTTTATAAAATAATTGTCCATTATCAAATGGAAAGGAACGAATTCCCTATTCAAATTGCACATGCTATTGCAGATTCTTCTAAACATTTTCTAAGGATAAGGTCCTGTACTACATACGTGGAAAACAACTAGAATGGTTTAGTTATTCAATTTTCATATGACTGAATACGCTACTTTTTTCTAGCTAAAATGTGTAACATACCTTTAGCAGACTGACGATATCAATCAATGCTAGTAATCTTGAAGTTTTACAATATCTTTGCCAATTGGTTGATGGTCTAGAATGGGATACGTTTCTCGTCTCTTAACAAGTGTGTCAACTCGTTTTTAACCCTACAAAATTAAATTTAACTGTTTTACCTTAATAGTTTAGATACTTCAAAAACTATTACTACTATTGCTACTTGTTTTCCTATTTGCAAAAAGATGTAGGCAGATAATTTTGCATTGAAATTACTATATCTACTTGTTCCTGATTTCCTAATTACAATATAACAAAAACGACGAAGAAGTACTTTAAAAACAGAACGACAATTAGAAAAAACATAAACTGATTTGGTCAAGAATGTGAAGAAGTTAAACAGCAGAAAACTGGGAAAAATTGAAGGGAAAGAACAAAGGAACAGCAGAAAAAAATGTGAAAAGTACGGTTCACATGACGAAGGAAATAACTGGCTAGTTACGAGACAGACAAGAAGATAAAGAAGAAAAATAGAACAATTCAAATAAGAGAGATAAAGGATAATAACGGAGAGACGTAGGTGGAACATTACAGAGAAATATGTCTGAATAAATTAATTTGGACGTGAAATAATATGTCCGAAGACTGATACTGGTTTACATCTATACATAAAAAAGGCGGACAGAGAAAAAAAAATGAATAAACTATGGCCAATAACTTTAATAAATGTTGCCGGCAAAATCCTGGCAAATTTGGTAAATAAACGGCCATACCTGACAGATCAACTACAAATGCTATATATTGGTGTAAATATTCCAAAAGATATGGGATCACCACAAAGGAATATATGCAATTTTCATTGATTTTATAACTGCTTACTGGAAAGAAATATTAAATGAACTAGAAATACTAGGTGTTAAGGTTAAAAATACAAGGATCAAATTAAAATTACAAGAAACGATGAACTTATTGATGATAAGAGGTTGATACAAAGGGGCTTAATATCTCCAATAATATTTAACATGTTGAAATGGAAATAAACGAAAGCAAGGAAAAGTATCTAATGTGTTAAACGAGACGTAAATCGAAAACTATTTAAAAATATAGAGATACAATTACCTGGGAGTTTCATAGGAGCAGGTAGAAAAGACACAATGAAGGAAAGAATTTCAGAAGAATTCCAAGCTTGTGGTAAAAACAAATCACTCCCATACAATAAAATACTAAGTAAGAAGAGCGAAACAAAAATGTATAAGAATTTGATTAGATTAGTCATCACTTGTTTGACAGAGGTAATCAAAATAAACAGGAAAGAAGGGGATGATCGGAAAATAATGGAAAGACAAATAATGTAAACTATATTGGCATACACTGAATAGAAGCAATGAGACAACAAACGAACTTTGATGAGAAAAGATAGGCTACATTAAAACATAAAGGTCGCATATAGTGATGAGAAAATCGACTGAAATGACTGGAGAGGTCATATAGTTGATTTCAAAATAGCTCTGATAAAAAGGAAGGACGGAGGGAGATGTAAGAGCGACGGGAGTGTTGGACTGACAGTCGAAACTCAAGATGAGAGGAAATAGAAGAAAATAGCATAGATGACTAGTATTCATAGACAGTAAACTTAGAAATAAAAGAATATGAGGTTTAATCTATCTGGAAATGCCTTGGAGTTAACTATAACTCCCAAAGATTCAATACTTTAATAATAATAATACCATCTTCATTATTAAGTGATTAGTATATCAGAGTGCCTAGCTATTGATATGTACTAGTTATGTAATAGATTCTTTTAGCTGTTACTTTTTTTTGTTTTCAGGACATTTTTACATTAATTTGTAATAGTGTCAAAACAATTTAGGTTATAAATAATTCAGTCGTCGTATTTAGAATGCTTAGAAACTTTTTTTGGCAATGAAAATGTTTATATGTATACATGTACAAAAGCTAATGCAGAAAGCATGATAGACGGCACAAATCGAAGGACAGTTTCGAGTTGTCAGATATTCTTAAGCAGTAGTCCAAGATAAAAATACCATCTATTATTGTATAAACCGGTATGAAGCAATAATAGATGGATTTTGCGTAATCTAAATGGAGCAAATATGTGTAATTTAGTGTGAGGACGATACTTAAAAAGGAGTAGTATCATTTTTCATTTGTGTCATGTGATTCTATATAGTCGTCATAACAATGATGCTTCCAGTCTTTGTAAATGTAGCACATTACCATTCAGCGAGTGATTCTTAAAACACTATAAGTCTTAAAAAACTTTTGACTTTGAATAATCGATGCTCCAACTTTATAACAATTTGCAATTTATTAAATCCTCGAGGATGGTTTCACGGAAGATGTAACTAGCCTATCAGTGTTTATTCGTGAAAAAAATTTATATAATTTTTTTTAAGACAATTAATATGTTTACAATGGGCTAGTTAAATTTTCAATGTCCTCTTACGTTTAGTTTGAGAGACAGTTATTTAAAGAAGACGTGGTTAGCGAAAATTGAAAAAGGGTTTGTGGTGCGATCCAGTACGTCGAACAACGTTGCCATTCGAAAGCCGCGATTTGCTGTTGGGTTGCTAGCTTTAAACCCGGCGATACGTGTTTCGAAAAAGAAGCACGTCCTGAATACACAAAACTTATTATCATTCCAGAAATTATTGAAAAAGTTCATGATATGGTGTTACGTGACAGAAGCCTGTAGACATGTCTACTAAACGTGTACATCACATTTTGCATGTCGAATTAGACATGCCTAAGTTTTCTATCAAGTGGGTGCCGCGTTTGCTGAATACAGATCGAAAACGTGAAAGAGCGCGAATTTTCAAAGACAATTTAAAAGTTTTTAACAGTGACCGTACATTTTTTGACTTCACTTTGTTGCGGTCGATGAATCCATTACTATGTGTCAGAATCAAAATTGAAATGTCAGTAGTGAAGGTATCATGACAGCTCTTCGGAATGAAACCCCAAGACGCTCCTTTCCGTTGAAATTGCAACGATATTTCGAGCTTCGAAAGAGATATTTTTTAAATTAACAACGGGTATATTATACTGGCCTACTGGAAAAAGTGAAAGCTGTCAAACTCTAGCTGTTCTTCACTGAAAGGAAATTCAATACAGATTAGGAAGTCATGGCAGAAGTAAAGCAGTATTTTGATAACCTTGTTGATTATAAAACTGATATGATAGTACTCCAGTGCCGCTGGTCCAAGTATATTAGTATTGATGGGGAATATGTAGAAAAATAAAAAAATATCGTGCCGTAATTCAAGTGTTTCATTTTAAATTTCACCTTTCATCAAATCACTCTTGTATAAATGTAGATTTATTATTTTAAAATAATATTTTAAATTTTGATAGTGATGTAATAAAAAAGCAGAGAAAGCGCAACTGCGAAGATCAACATCGTAAAGAAAATTGATCCGATGTCCGACGAAGAGACCTGATCGGCTAGGTTATCTGGAATATCTAAGACTAAAATGCAAAAGCTGTTGAAACAGTGACAAGCATACGTAGATGCCGAAATAATAACTTAGTATTGAGGCCAGCTTTGTCACGCATATCCAAAGAAGTTTAGATGCTCTAGAGAGAGATGAAGACCACAAGGAATCACAAAAAATTGCAGTGAAGTAGATTTTTTCAATCCCAAGTAATCTTCTGAAATTAACAATTACGAAAAAGAGTATATTTATTGACCCATAAATTAACAAGTGATATAGCATATGCAATCCAGTTAAGAGTAAGGGAAAAATCATGACATCGTGACTGCTTTTAAAAAGTACTTTAGAAGTACGTATAAACAGATATGTACATAATTACTAACTTTTATTGAGAAACAAGAATCACGTATATTTGATACATGACTGCAATATGTTACTTTAAGAAGTGAGTTACATCTTCATTTATTATTTGGGTTTCTTTTTTGAACATGTGAGAGATATTAGAGATGAATATTCTAAATCAATCACTAGGAAATTTTATACACAGATAAACAGCATCACAATAAACATCTATTATAAAGATGAACATAAAAGCCTGTTAAAGGAAAAAAAGTTAATCTAAACCATCGACTGTTAATAAAATAAATGTTTATAAGTTCTTTGTCAAAATTAGTACTTTATTTTAGGGCAAAGTTGAAGTCTGTTTCCTAGTGTTATCGCTCAAATAGGCCATAGAGTAGTAAACTCTTGTTCATAAAACTCAGTCATGTCCCTCATGCTTTCTATAGCACGGCAACGCTCCTTTTATGTTTTCCATTCGCTAAAATAAAATTTTTAAAACTTTTCTTTCATTCAGATATGAAATGAAATTTATAAATTTACATTCATAAGGAATTACTAATAAAACCTTGTTTGACAATTTTTCTTTTTAAATTTTCATCAAAAATTTTCAGTATTCTCTTGTCCGGTATTTGTAAATAATTATAACAATAGGATACTATATAATAAATAACGAAGCATAAAAAATTTATACTGATTTGCCTAGATGAGGGCACATTTTATTAAGAAACATTTGTATTATTTACTATTTTTACCAAGTAATGGAAAACTGTGTTCATTGTAAAGTTAATTGAATTTTGGACAGGTACATACACTCCAAGAAAATTCATAATTTATGGAAGTTTGTTTACCGGCGTGTTTTTTTGTATTGGGTAACGATTCACTAACCTTTCTTTTAATAGTAAAGTAAGGTTAGTGAGTTGTAACTTTACTTTGTAATTAAAAAAGAAAAGAAAAGAGAAATGGCAACCACGAGTGAAAACATTAGAAGCTGTAATAAGAGCTGCTGAGTAGTATTAATGTACGAGGAGTGATTTAAAATTAAGGGCTGATCATTAATAACTTGAAAACAATTGAAAAAAAATGATGAATTTATTAATAGGTACAAAAATTTGCGTACAGCAAAACCTCTAAATAGTGACCAGTAAAATTTACTGTAAATACGAACGTTATTGAAAGAGTAAAAATTGTTCGTTGACGATGGTAGTGGCCATTTTCAATCGATATACATTAAATTATTATAATACATTACACTTGTTCATTCGTTTCGATAAAAGTTTATTACGTATGCGTTTCTTTCTTAAAATAGGTATGAAGCGCGACATCAGTCATAAGACTATAAACTAGGTCTAACTGTATGTACATGTATGTATAACCAAGAAATTTACTTCATATGTTATGTAATTCCATAGAAATGGGGTATATCCACATCATATATACATATACATAAAAGAAATAGTAATATTACATTTGGTACGTAGACTTCCGCGGTCGTGGTCCATGCTATCTTTTTCTGGGTTTCCGGGCTGGAACCGCGTCACTAGTACTGAACTACTGCACTGAAACTCAGTTTCAGTGCAGTAGTTCAGCCCTGAAGATGTCCCATACAAATGGGTACGAAACGTCGGCAGATATACTAGTGACGCGGTTCCAGCCCGGAAACCCAGAAGCAGATAGTAATATTACATTTTCTTATTTTGTTTGAAATTTGTATGCTTTGTTTGAAAAACATGCGATTCATATTTTGTTAAAATTTGAATAATTTCTATAGGTAGCTTTTATCACTAGAAAATAAGAAACTTTTTACATCTCTTAATTTTTCACACACTTTCCTTATATCTTTAATGTTCGACATACTCAGTTCAGATACTTCAAGGTTTTTTCTATATCTTTAAAAGAACTCACTATTTGTGAATGTTCGAAGTCTTTTGATAAGAAATTTTCTCTATGTCGTCTTGAAGTTATGGGTAAATTCTTAATCTGATGGCTAGCAAGAACATCTAGTATTTGGTGTCAAAAAATAATATTCACATTTTCAAGTTTCATTCAATTTGGTTTTCTCATTTCTTCGTCAATTTGTTGAGCTGCAGTGTCATGATCTCTGTTGTCAACTAAGTATTTTTTTTTATTAAATACCCATTCTAGGTGTAGTTTTTTCATGTGAGATCCTTTAAAACAATTAGAGTTTATGCTTTTTTCAATGATTTATGGATTTTCCTTGTCACCTTCCATATTCACGCAAAATAGAATTGTCAATCTTTGTTTTGCAGTTTTCTTTTAGCAGTACATTTATCGCCTTTTAGAGAGAATGCTTTATTTGGCGTTGCACGGTAAAAAAGGTTGGTTTCGTCAGCGTTATAAACATTTTTTGCTGAAAAGTCCTTTAATGATGTTTGAAGATATCAGCTGCCTCTCTGCAAATTTTAAAACAATTTCCAGAGAGGCAGTACTTGCATTATGTCTTTGAGAACATTTTTTAATATTTGAAGCTTTAAAATTCGTAAAGGTCCAGATATTGGGACGTTTTTGTTTTAAACTTTACAAAACCAATTAAAAACAATTTGGTCAATTGCCAAAACTTCAGTTCTGAGAAATTTTCTTTTTTGCTCTGTATTTGAATTTTCTTCAAAGAGCCTCTTTAAGTCAAATTTGTTTTTTATAATTTCGTCAATTTGTGTCCTTCCATCAAACATCAAGGCTCAACTACTGCTACTGTTTGTTGCACTGAAAGCTTCAGTGCAACAAACAATGAGCCTTGAAGATGTCCTATTCGAGTGGACGCGGTTCCAGCCCGGAAGCCCAGAAGAAGATAGTAATTTAAGTCACTGTTTGAATTTTGGGTGGGTGTGGATGAAGAATTTTCTACACTGAAAACAAAAGCGTTTCATATATATTCTATTACCATTTTCAACATCGCACCTTTAAGAAAAAATATAGACAAATATACAAGCCAACACAAGAGTGTCAATTTTAAATATTAAACCTCTTTTCGGAAGACTTGTATCGTCGGAATGCATTTTGCTGCAGTAAATTAAGCAATTTAAAAATAAAATTAATTTTTTTTTTTATTTTTTCGACATTCTCGCGCTCCATATTTAGTGCTATCGTCATCCCCAGAGAAGCGCCCCACAAGTTGACAATCACCGGTTTAACAAGAATAATAATGTAAAATATATTGTTTACTAGCAAATGTTAATTGTTCATTGCGGTTCATTTTGTACGCCTTTGGTACACGACAAAGTTTATTCGCCGTGGCCGTTCATATTTTGTTATGTCAATATCATTCGAAGACATCAATAAAGTTATAGATTTTATTGTTCCATTTATAACGGGAAAAATCGAATAAAAGTTCTCACGTGGGGTAAATGTTATGAAAAAAACCATAAATATAATAAATGCTATTTGTCAAATTCTAGGGATTTATCTTTTCCAGCAAATAAATTGGGATAAATGCATACCATAACTCATTTCAGAGTTCACTGCCATCTTTCAGATACAAATCACATGATTTATGACTAGATTTCGATGATAAACTGGTATTATTGGTAAATATATTCGGAACCTGTATACAATTTAATATTCAATCATAAAAGTAAGTACTCGTGGAATTTTTATTTGCAACATATTAATTTTAATTTTCATGAGCAATTAAAATGTTTATTGTGGAGAATTAATCTTCTTTACACAGTAATCGCTACTGACATTTATATTATTATATTTGATGGTCAGCTGATGAATGCCATTTACTTATTTACATAGCATATGGAAAAGTAATATTAAGACATTCACAAAAAAAGGGTAAAAAGGAGACAATTCTAGAACTGCTTAGTCGAGGCATTATCGTCGGTATATATTCTGTACTTTCAAGGAGGTCCTATGGTAGAAGAGTCTCTATTGCCTATTTTCTGGCCCTTCGGCTTTACCCAGAATGTACTACATGGAGGTGAGCTGGGGTTGTACTCCGTGAACACTATAACGGTAGAATAACAAACTAGTGACTCCGGAACGACAGTTACCTTTTTTTGAAGCATTTTAAAATTGAAATCTATTAGACGGTTTTACAAGGACCAGAACAAGTGATAATCGGATGAAGCCAGGTTATTAGTAAACAAACTGTGCTTAGTTTCTTTTGGTATACATTTCTTAGCATTTTCATGCAAAAATTACGCCTGCTAGTACCATTACCTGCAAATATTCTTTTCCATGTATTAGTTCACGTTGACAACGGTTAACATGTATAGTTTGTCACACCAAATATGTAAAAGAATTGTTTTGAATGAATTTTGGATTTCTCAAGCGATGTAGATCTCTCACGGGGACAAAGCCTTTGTAGTTACTATTGTGAAAAAAGCCCTTCCTTTTATAAAGAGTCGTAGGTTTCTTTGCTTTCAGAAAATATAATACGTGATATTCAACAGCTCTTTTAGTGTACTACTTTTTGTATATTCTTAGTGTGTCACTTGTTAGGTTACTCCTGATTATGTTACAAGTTCATGCTGCGTTTAGCATGAATTTCTGTTTAATAAATGCTTCAATTCACCAATTTCAATATTTTTTGGTCGTTCAGAATATTTCTTATCTTCGAGGAGAAATCTTCATTCTCGAATAGTTGAAATTACTTCTTCTGTATTATTCTATGTCAGTCTCTTTGTAAGTAAAGCTGGGAATTCCATAAATACCACATAAGTGTGAAACTTTCCATTTTTTAAATTCTGACAAAATTTTTCCGCGTAAATGAATAGGAATTGCATAGAAAGTAGTAGGTCTCATTTCTTCGAGGCCATTTAAATGCTCAAAGATAAATTTACGAAGTTCTGGAATTATTCACTTAACAATATATCGACGGGATAAATAATGCCACATTTTGGCACGACGATTTCCGTTCTCATGTTGTAGCTGTTATATTACTATTCTTGCAATATTCTGAACATGTCTGGGTCGAAGTGTTTGTATGCTTTTCAATCCTTAAAGGAACTTACAAAAGCTGCATGATGTATTATAAGTTATTTGGAATGAGCTTCTACATGAGTCCATAGAATGTCATATTAGAAGTATGCCCAAGCGAATAGCAGCATCTATTAGTATGTGAAGCGGTAACACATTATTAAATTTTTACTATAAAGAGAATGGCACTTTAGCCATTTGTTATTTCTAACTCACTAAATATTTCTACAATATTTGATAAAAAAATATATAATTTTACTAGGTTTCGTTTGTTTTTGTCACAAAGTATGCATATGTAAAGGGTGTTTCAAGTTTCGCGTTTTTTTTAAATAATTAATAAAAACATAATTTGCATTCACTTTCAAAAACTTTTTATTGGTAATTGAAGTATCAGTTATGGCATTTATATGGGAAAAATGATATCTGCCAAATGGCGTCCTCTTGCAGCTCCACAGACGTCCACTCTTTTGCTAAAATTTTCAATGATATTTTGATATAATAAAGACTCTATCTTAACAATGATATGAATAATTTCATCCCGCAAAGCAGGAATTGATTGTGGATTGTTTTTATAAACTTGACTTTTCACATAACCCCAAAGAATATAGTCTAACGGTGTCAAATCACATGATCTTGGTGGCCAATTAACATCACCGTTTCTTGAGATTACTCGTCCAGGAAATATTTCTCTTAATAAATTAATTGATTCGTATGCAAAGTGAGGTGTAGCGCCATCCCGTTGAAATCACGATTGCTCTAGATCAATATTTATTAATTCAGGACACAAAAATTCACTTATCATCCGACGATATCCATTACCATTGACAGTTACAACTTCACCAACAGTATTTTCAAAGAAGTAAGGTCGAATTACATAACCTGACCATAATGCACATCAAACAGTAACTTATTTGGGATGCATAGGTTTCTCATGAACAAATTGTGGATTTTCCTAACCCCAGATACGGCAATTATGTTTATTAACATAGCCACCAATTTCAAAATGCGCCTCATCGGAAAACATTATTTTTTGAGAAAAATCAGTTGGTTGTTCATTGTTGAAATCGACAAATGAACGACGTTTTAAATGGTCTAATAGCTTCAGTACCTGTATTATTCGAACCTTACATATATGCCTTCAGAGCTAAATATTTGTGTAAAATACGCCATGTTGTTGATCCACTAAGTCCAAGTTGTTGTGAACGTTGGTGTGAACGACCACTACGACTGTATTTTTCACCTTTTCGATCTTCCACGGAACCGGTCTCTTGATATTTTTTAATAATTCGACCAATAATGCTTTCAGATGGACGATTATGTAAACCATAAAATTCACGTAATTTTCTAAAAACTCTTTTCACAGAACGCTGATTTTCATAAAATAATTCAACAATTTGAACGCGTTGTTGTACCGTGTACGAAGCCATTTTTATAAATGTCATACATCACACTTTTTAAATGCCACATGCCCAGACCAATTCAGTACGCCATCTATATTTTATTTATTTTTTAAAAAAACCACGCAATTTGAAACACTCGTTATATTACAATTAGCAAAATGTTTTAGATAAATCATCTTCCAAATGATAATTTTCTAAGTAAAAATATGTGATATATTTTTGTCAATTTAAGGAAAGCATATTTCAGTAGCAATCCGTATATATACATAGGATTTTCAAATATAATTTTGTTTATTATCTTGTTAGGGGGAAAGATAGATTTATGTTATGCACATTGGCCTTATTTCTTACCCCTTTGTGTGTTTTTGCTCTCAAAGACTATGACTTTCGATCGTACGCAAGTTTATTTATATTTTCCCTACACCTACGCTTTTGATTTGAGGAGCCGTTACAAAAGTTCAAAGAATCTGTTGTTGGCTGCAGCATTTAATTTAAATTTTCTCGAATTGTCATAACTGTTGTTTCATTAGGGAAAGCATTCCTACAAACTTTGATTTCGAAATGGATGAATAAATTTGAATATTTACTCTCTCTTATAGGAAGATTGAATGTGGGCGAACAAGCTAATTTTACACTAACAACATTTCCCACATTGCTATTAATTTTAGGAAAGCTACTTTTAATGAAATTAATTTTTAATTTTAAGTATTGTAAAGTTTTGAAAACATCTCCCCTGGGAAAATTAATAGAATTAGAATTAGAATTTTCCATTAGAAAACATTAATTTTATTACTTTTTATTAGCCTCGCAGGTTTTTCACCGCAGTTATTTCTGGAGCGAAAGCTCCCGAAACGTTCCTGTAGGTCATTTACGGAATTAAAAATCCGGTGTATATATTCCTGAGCCTTTTTCGGGGGCTTATACCAACCCGAGATGTCCTTTGAGGCTATCAACTTAATTGCCTTGTGCGAATGTGTAAAACTGCTGTTTTGGCCTAATTTTATCTTCGGTTCGAGAGTTCGAAATCGAAAGCGGCGTCTGCTCTGCTAAATACATATATTCGCTCTCTCCTACCTGCTGGCTTTGCCGTACCTGTTGCGCTATCACGAATGCGCTGTAGTATCGTATAATACACAGCAACAGTTGATACTAGAGTGTGTTCAAGGTCGGCGCGGGTAAAATTGATTTTACGCACTGTGCTTATATGCACTTGGAGGGGCACGGTATTCTTGACTATGTTATATTTGCCACCAATGCATACTTCGTTTCTGGAAAATTCAAGCTGCACGAGTACGTTGATTGTATTTGTTCAATAAATAGCCTAAGATAATTTTTCAACTGTCTGGTATTTTCGATGTCTAATATTTTTATAAAGAGAAATCTATAAAGCGTAAAATTGTTAGATGTGCCTAACAAGTTTAGGCCAGGTGAACTATAGCTTTAACTAAATTAAAACTAAGTTTTAGTTAACAGTAATAGTAAATATATAATTAAAGAAACTATAAAAAACAACAATTGCAGACAATACAATTAATTTATAGAAACATTTAACAAAGAGAACATTTAACAAAGAGATGTAAATTAATTCTGGGAAGAACTTCACGGAAAGGTAAAATATTGCAGCAAAAATTATATTCCAGAAACTTGCAGTTAAATATCAACTCAAAAAGGAACATTACGAATACTCTCTAGCCTCTAGCCGCAATTTTTAATGATTGTATTTCGAATATACTCCCAATCCTAAAGAATATAAATTATCTAAAATAATACTAATACCTAAAAAAGGAAAGAAGATAGGTCTTAATAACTTTAAACCCATTGCAATAATTTAAACGTTACGAAAATCTTTGAACTGGTATTAATATTTACAGACAATTAGAATTGGTATTAGGAAAGAAGATCTACAACATCAGTTACATTAAGTCTAATGAAAGAAATAACGGTCACATTTAATGAAAAAGATCTGGTTTTACGCTGCTATAACCTAAAAAAGGTACTTGATTATGGAGACCACGATTTGCCTTTGGCAAAATTATTCTATTCTTTTATGATACTGAATAATCTAAAACCTCTACCATGATAAAGGGAGTTCCGCAAGGATTGGCATTAGAGCCCCTATTCTTCCTTTTTTATCTAAATGATGTATCACAAAATGTAAGTTGCAACAAATTGTGTCTGTTGGCCGATGATATCTCAATGCTATCAAGAGGTATTACATGTAAAATTACTTCAATAGATGCTGACGAAGTATTGTTTCACTTGAATTCAAAAAAAAAGACAAACAAACTAAGACTTACCTCAAAATGTCTTCTCGAACATCAAAGAGAAGTGATAAAGTTCCTATATACATACATACATACACACATATATATATATATATATATATATATATATATATATAGAGAGAGAGAGAGAGAGAGAGAGAGAGAGAGAGATGAAATATATATAAGGAGAATAAGGGAAATTGCAACACACGAGATAGCGAGGATTGCCTACTTTTCCTTCCACTCAAAAGCGACGTACATGCTGCTGTTTTGGAGACTTTGTGGACTTGGCTCGGGTGACACTTACAAAGCATAAGCTATATTCTTTAAGCAAAAGCAAGTGGAGAGAATATTAGGCAACAACGGTCATCAAAACTTATTCAAAGAACAAGAAATACTCACCCTTCTATCCCTTTACATACTGGCCTGTCTGGAATACATGTACAGTGAACAGAGTGAATATAATATCAGAAGTAAATAGTTTCCAGAGTCACAACACCCACATTGAGGACATATTTGTGGTATTCTATCAAAATAGAAAACCAGATATCCGGTGAACTATTATGCATTAAAATTATATAATCAACTGCCAAATGATATAAAAAAATTAAATAGATCGTAAGTAAATTTGATGGAGCCTGTGACTAAGTTCGATATATAACCCTTTTCCACATTAATTTTCGTATTTTGTATACGTGTTTCGACAACTAAGTTGCAATTACCAGCAGATAATTAAACAGCGTCGTGTACGGAATTTGTTTCGTGCGGATTTTTGCCGTAGTTTTCAGGTGCCGGATTGTTTAATGATCTGCTGGTGATGACAACTTAATTGTTAAAATACGTATACGGAATACGAAAATTAATGTGGAAAGGGGTTATATATCAACCTTAAGTGAGTAAATAGATCGTAGTTCAAGAAATCAAGTAAAGGTGTTGCTTACAAAATGTGTAATATACTCTATTAGATTAATTTTAATGGAGATTGGTTAATTGAATTAATCTAAAAAGGTAAATAGAACACCTTACTATATCAATATTCGTATTCTGCATATGTATTTCGACAACTAAGTTGTCATTATAAGCAGATAATTATCCGTTGATGATGAGAACTTAGTTATCGAAATTCGTATATATAATACGAACATTGATGTGGTAAGGGGTTTTATTTAGCTTTTTGGACTAAATAAACTCTAGTGACGAATATGACGATTTTAATGTGACGTATCTGACAGAAAAATGTGTTTTGTGAGCTTTTAACTATTTTTATCGATTATTTATTTATTCATTGTCTAATTTACACCTTTTATTTTATTTTGTTTTGTAATTTTATGTACTACCTATCTTTTTAACTTCTTCTTATTTTGATGGACGTATACTCTTGAAAGCTGACAATGTATGTATATGCCCAAATTATAGGTCACTACTGCTTTAATAAATGAAATGAAAAATATACTTGAAAACAATGATAATAAGTTACGCTGCGAGAATACAATACACCATAGATAGAAAATTCAAGCAGCAGTTGAGACATTACATCTCTCAAAACAACAACATGAGTAAACCCACGTAATAGATATTGTGATATCAAATGATACAAACGTTACAAAAGAAGAACCCGGAAAAATAGCAGACTATATAAAACCTGCAATCGAATTAACGGAGTTTTGGAATCAAAAGGCAGTAACAATAGTGATGTTTGTGACAGGTGTTACAGTAAAAAGCTTTTTAAATTTTTCTTATAGCTTTGTAAAGCTTGAATGTCGTCGAACTAAATGTAACGAGTTACTAAAAGAATAGGTTGAAAAACAGAATAATTTTTTGCCAAATAGTTTACGTTTTCGTGTCTTGGCTTTCAGTTACTGATCTGCTCTCGTGGTAGTAAAAAAATGTGGTAGTAAATTTAAATTTAAATAAAAAGACGGAATATGGGACCCACATTTTTATTACAAAGAGACCTATCACTTTTCCATTGATATGAACGAATACTATTCGAAAGCCGTATACTGTAAAAGAAGAGGTAAGATAGAGCAGTGTATTGAGTCCTCTATTTATTTACTTAATGAATGATTATGATAGAAAGCTGCTAAGGGAAATACAGTGGGTCAATTTAATATGTTACCTATAGATATGATCTACATAGTTGTTGACGATATTGTAGAAAGTAGCATATAAATAGGACATCATGAAGTAACCAGTTTATGATTATAAGTGCTGAAAGTGTTTCTAACTGTTGTAATTTGCTCTTTTTCTTGGTTTGTTGTATATTCGTAAAGTTCTTAAATAAAACAATCTAGATGTAAGCAATGCTTTAAAAAGTTACTTGCAGAGGAAAGACTGATTTCAACAGATTTAATGAATGATGAGATAATTAGCATGGATAGGGCTAAAATGAAGAGACCTACTTCTTGTATAACGATAAGATACAAAACAGAGATTTTTGTCGTCGGTCAAAGGACTAAATTTGGTACTGGTGAATATTCAACTTGTATGGTGTTGTGCGTGTCGGTAAATGATACATGAATAATATCACCTTAATAAAAACAATCAGATGCACACTGTAAAATAGATTAATTAGATACGTATGAAAGCACGTACATTTTGAAGAACAAAGTCCATGTGTTGAAAACTGACCTGGGCCCCAATCATAACTCATCTCTTATTGGTCTCTTAAACGACAGAAAAGGAAGAATGCAATAAACCGCATGTAGGTACTTGACTTTTCTTCCCCTTTTTCCCTTTTTTTCTTTGTCTTTTGGCTTAGTTTAAGACTAGAACACAATCTTTTAAAAATTATGTAAAACGGTACAGATCGTGTGTGGAATTTGTTTTCATACGGGTATTTTGCCGTAGTTTTCCAGGTGCGACACTGTTTAATTATCTACTGATGATGACAACTTAGTTGTCAAAATACGTATACAGAATTCGAAAATTAATGGAAAGGAGTTGTATATCAAAATCCAGTGATTAAGTCAATCAACGACAGGCTCCATCAAAATTACCTTACCAGCTCTAACTAAAAGATTCTGTTAAAATTGTACTTTAGCAAGATATAAGGACCATAATACATCTAAAAAGGTTGCAGTGGTATAGGCTCTACTATCATTCTACCATAAGTAATCTCGTCTATAATAATTTATCAAACAAATATGCCAGAACCTATCCAGTCAGTTAAACTAATTGAATCTAATTTAATTTTGTGTATAATACATTCGATTTATATCATACAACGATTTTTTTTGATTTTATCTAGAGTAAGTCTGTGTTGTTTAGGAGAATGAATTCAAATGATTGTGTTAGATTGATTAATGGTAAAACCTGTATTTTGAAAAGTATAGTTGTTCACACCACATTCTTAATTCATTATATTAGTTGGTGGTTTTATTACAATTTGTGGTGAAAGTAATTATTAAGGAATTAGCGCTTCTAACGATACGAATCGTACTGACATTTTCTTCTGGAGCAAGTCTGATTAACACTTGCTCCAGAAGAGGATGCCTGAAACGTCGACCAAATCGCCCTTCTACCAGAACCAAAGAAAGTTTTCTCGCAAATACACAAACATCTACATACATACATATTGTAAGGTTTTCACACTACCTCCACGTCTTTCGCCATAACGGTAAGTAAATAAAAAAATAATATATTTTATTCTGTATCTATTTACTTACCTTCAAAAATTCATGTCTGCGCCACAGCCATTTTATGAGACTCATATCCCAAGCGCACTAAGAAAACGAATTATTTCAAATAAAAAAAAGGGTGAACCGGAACAATAGATAGCAACAGTATAAAATAAATTATTTAATTAGGGTTTGAAATAAAATTCAATCAAATTTGTTTTAACAAGTTAAAAAAGTTAATAATAATGAACAAAGCTGTCTATAAAATCTTTTTAATTGTTACAAAATAATAGAATGTTCATATAGTACAATAAAAATAATAACTTGGAATAATTAAATTAAAATTCTGATTATATAATAATTCAAAACATGTACATATGTAGCTTCAGCGTAGTACAATTATTCTTTAATTGAATCATGTGCAAAATTCATATGCAGCCTCTATTTATTTTTAATATAAATATTTATATTCAAATCATCTAAAGGTAATTTTGATGGAGAGTGTGGTTGATTAATTTAACCACTTAAGGCTGATATGCATAGGTATAATCCCTTTCCACATTAATTTTCGTATTCTGTATAAGTATTTCAATAACTAAGCTGTCATCATCACCAGATAATTAAACAGTGTCGCATTTGGAAAAGTACGGTACAATACTCGCACGAAACAATTTCCGTACACGGTCTGTACCGTCGACAGTGCACTGTGGTTTTGGCTTTCGACGGTACGGATAGGGTACGGAATTTGTTTCGCCGTAAGTGATGATATTATTGAAAAAGTTCCCAATGCATTATTGAATGTTGTCATATAAGGAGTGGGACCTAATGGACCTGATGAAAGTTTTAATAATAAGAGTAAAATATATCCTACATTAGCATTGGCATATAATAAAGCTCTGAGAGAAAAGAAAAAACATCAAAGTCAAACTAGCTTTTACATCAACCCAACCCAAAAGTTGTAAAATAGACGATGGATTAAAGTTTTTGCAAATGGAAAGCTAATAACTATCTTTTGTGGCACATGTGGTGTAGAACTCATCAATTATCTTGAGAAAGAGGGAACAGATGATCATTTTGTAGCATTGCTGGACAAGTCGAACACTTAAATCAAAAGTACAAAATGTGGTCGTTACATATGGTATAGCTATAATGCATCAATTCATTTTTTATTAATAGCACAAGCAAGAATGTTACGATTACTTTTACAGTCATCTTAATCTCTGACTTTAACTCATAGTGACCTTTTTTAATTCCATAAATTAAAAGATGATTAGCTGGACGGAGATTTCATTTAAATTCCGAAGTAATAACTTGGACTTATGCATGGCAGAGCACTGTGTAGAAAATAAGTATTTTCTTTGGTAATAAAATTGTGATTTCGGAGCCAGATAAAGAGTAGTTCAATATACTCTCATATTTTAGGTATTTTTTAATGAAAATTATACCTGATTATTTTCCAGTATTTTTGCGATCGACTTCTAAACGTTCGTTTGCCTTTGCAAATACAAAAACATGTATTTCCTGTATTTTCCAGATACGTTCCAAATCACGACTTCTGATCTCACATAAAATCGTTTCTGTGGATCTTTTTCTATAATATTACAGTCCGTTGAGTTGTATTTATTAATTATTTTTGCCAAGACTTTTTTCAATTCCAATTTTTAAATTTTTGCTCTAACTTTGTCCCTTCTTTAAAGTTAATAGAAAAATTCGAACAAGATATTTTCAATATCTACCTATATAAATCGGAAAAGATTGACAATGAGGATGACGTACGCATTGCATGGTAACGATATTACATTTTTCGTTTATTTCATGTTAAAGCAGTTATTTCAGTTTTGATAAATATGTGAATGTGATGCATCACAAATGATATTAAAAATATTGCTTGTATGTGTAGAAATATTTCCACATCATGAAATATTAAAGATTATTTGGTAAATATTTCAATTTCGAAGATTCTTTCTATAGCGGAACTGCAGTATAAAAATTGTAGGGATATTTAAACCAAGTGCACATGAAAATCGATAACGTTACGTTCAACTTCCGTTGAATCCGAGTTGTATTTATTAGGTCGTTATAGGTATATTACAATGGGATTCGCTTAGGATAGTACAGAATTATGTAGTTTTTAGTGTAGCGGACGCAATTTAAGAGACAGCTAGATAAATTTAGGTGTCATGTCAATATTTAAAATAGTAACTAAAATTTTAAATCATTAATGAAAATTGGTGTACGAAAATTAAAAACTTGAGGTTCTTCTGAAAAATCGAATTTATGGGATTTTTAAAATGTAGTGTTAAAATCTAATCAAAAACTGAAGGGGGCAATATATACGTTATAAATGTTTGTCGACTGAAGACAATTCCAATTTTGTAATAATTTTGACAGTTTGATGGTGGTCTTAAGATAAAATAATGTAGTCATGAGAGTATATACACGTATATATAATTCTCAAATTTTATTTGTATGAGATAAATACTCGTAAATTTCTTTGGTAATATATTTAATAATTTTATATTTTCTATGGTAATTTTCATGGAGCCTGTGGTTGATTAATTTAATCACTGAAGGTTGATATATAACCCCTTTCCACATTAATTTTCGTATTTTGTATACGTATATCGACAACTGTGTTGTCATCATCGGCAGATAATTAAACGCACACAGTGCGTTTTGGCTTTCAGTGGTACGGTTCGTGTGCGGAATTTGTTTTCGTACAGGTATTTTGCCGTAGTTTTCCAGGTGCGACACTGTTGACTTATGTGCTGATGATGGCAACTTAGTTGTCGAAATATGTATACCGAATACGAAAATTAATTTGGAAAGGAGTTATATATCAACCTTCAGTGATTATATTTTCTATAATTAATAATATTAGATCAACCGATACATCATGTCTACTTATTTCTACCCCAGCGGTTAATGATTAGCCTTTAAAAAGTTATATATCTTACGATGTTTAGCAAAAAATATACCACTTAGAACAATTTAGTGTATGAACAAAACATTTTGTTGAAATAACGATTCCGTTTGTTTATTATTATTTTAAACGTTTCCTCTAGTTCGAGAATAACTTGAAGATTTCCCGTTTTCTGCCTTTTCCAAATATGGTAATGTATTGATAACGATTTCAAATATCTTGAATTTCTCGGAAATTTTAGAATAATTATGAGTAAACTAATAAAATAAAAATTCTTTACTCACAAAATAGCACGATAAATTGAAATGAAATCTAACCGATATTTCCAGTGGCAGCTTGTAGTAGAGCGAATTTTTTTTATTAGTCAATCAGCAGACAATTTTACGTAATCCTCTTTCTTTTCAATTCATGCTGAGCACTTAGGCTGTGCACCCTGACAAGCTTCTGTTCGTACTACAGCATGCCATGAATTTATTCTAGCATTGAAAACGTAGCGTAATATTCATTCGTCGCGATAAATATTGTTAATGCAGTAGAGCGAAATATATGATACAATAGCAAAGATGTGTAATGCAATGGTTTTGCCACACATATTAATCTCCATAATTTCACATGAATTCTTTCATGGGTCAAATGACCTGTTGTAATTCATATACCATACCCAGGAATTGAAGGCCATCTCGCACGATTATGCAAATTTGAAAAGTATTATACTCGCGTGGCTTCATATATTGTCTTGCTTTTACGTGTCTGATACTATAAATAGAATATTATCTTCATATGCATTTAAATTAATTGTATATGTTTAAAATGTCACGTTAAACGAATAGTCCACAGCATCTGCTTAATAAAGTAGTTTGCAACATGTACACCAATCTATGTTCTTTATTAAAATTTGGCGCAACCGCGTCGACGACTTCAGACCACTAATCTACTATTTTCCTCGCGTCGTAATATATACACATAATACGCGATGGCGAATAGTTCCACTTACGCAAGGAATCTGCGACTAGAGCAATTAATATAAGGCAAATAACATAGATTACTGACATATAGAATGATAGGGGGTCCGTAAGCTGTAGCAACACTTATGCTTCAACATTCTGAACTAGTTTAAGCTAAGGATAGATAACCGGCGATCAACCATAATCGATCTTCGTTCAATTAAACATATGAGTGAATGATATACGCATAACACAAGATTAAACTTGCTACTTTAACTGGACTTATATACGAAGCACAATTAAATGTCTACTCAGAGCGAAATCTTTTTACGGAAGGCTTTGAAATGATAACTTTACAAAAAACTGCCCACAAACCAAGACAATGGATGGATACGTTACGTAGGTGACACTTTCGTTATTATTGTATTACTATTATAGGTGAAACAGAATTACAAAATTTACTGAACCGTTTAAATATTATACATGCTAAGATACAGTTCGCAATAGAGACAAAAGAAAATTATTGCCGTTTTTGCGGACTCTCATTTCGCGAAAAACAAACCGAACGCTAAACCACACAGTGTACAGAAAACACACGTTACCTGAACGCGAAGTTGTATTATCATCCAGCGCAACTTAATGGAATAATAAAAATCTTACCCAATAGGTGCACAAAATTAGACGACCAAGAACATCAAGCCAAAGAACTCCGAAAACTACATGAAACGTTAACATTCGCAAAAAGACAAATTCAAGTAGAGAATAAGAGACGCAAAGAAAAAGAGGAAAAAACAACCAGAATAAAATTCGATTGTCCTAGGTTAAGGGAAATAATGGAACAACAGACAGAATAAGATGTATGCAGACAAAATAATCTAAAGTTTTTGTTTCAGAATGTTCTATTAAAGTTACTTGCAACTAACTATCGCCCTTAAAACGACGTTCCCAAGGTCTTTTGTTAAATTATAAAATAAAAGGTAAATACTAGGGCCCTTGTTCGGACTTTACGGTGGATGTTCCAATTGTTGAAAGCAGGCGGCAGTTTGTGAAATGGCCGCAGTGTGGACAAGTTCATTGTCGTGTAGTAATCAAACACCTTTGGTCAATTTTTCTCAACGAATATTGTCCTTCAATTTATGCACAAAGACCTATAATATGTGCTGTTGACTGTTGCACTACTCTCTTTAAAGTTACTGAGTAAAATACTCTCACAATCCCAGAATATCGTGGCTTTCGTCTTTCTGGGATGGGATTCATCGGGTCGTCATTATTCCATCGATTCGCTTTTGGAGAAAGGAGTATAAATCAGAACCATTGTTTCATCTTCTGTGACAATTGATTCCCCAAAATCGATTTTTCGTCGTCTCCACATGTGCTTAAAAATGAGTGCGCACATTCGACCCGACATTAACATTGGAGAGTAGAAAAAAGACGCGGTTCTCATGTTGCACTAATCTTCTTCGTACCCAAATAGTCGCAAACAGTTGCTTCCGAAATGTTAGACATCTTTGCTAATTCTCTTACTTTCAAACGACGATCTTCTAATACTATTATTTCAACAATTGAAATTTGTTGAATCGTTATCACGTCGATTAGGAGATTGGAGGGTTGATCATCTTCAAGGGTTCCTTGCCTCAAACGGAAACATTTTGCCCATTCTTTTACAGTGAAATATGAAGGAGATAAATCACCATAAACGCCATCTAAATATAGTTTAATGTGATTAGGCGTGTTTCATGTTAAGAATTTAATAACAGCGCGATATTCAATTTTTGTTAGCTGACATTTCATGCTCTAGTCACGTTGCTTGGCTGGCTACTAAAAAATACTACTCTTTGAGCCTTAGTATTTATAATGTAGATCTTGCACATATGCAACTATCATGTAATAGAGTAACGTTTGAACCTATATAAACCTATCAGATCGAGAACTTATGGCACCTACCTCGTACATAAGACAATATAATCATAATGCGGGTAAAGTAGAACATAAAAACGCGATAACACACAGAGATTTATTATCGTCACTGTTTGAATACTCACTATCTACACATTAATATTGGGGGAACAAAAACAATAGTCAACGTAGAACAGAGAAGGAATTTCAATAGAAGAAAGACCAAAGAATTTGGAAAAAGGGATGACGGACAGAGACTATTTCACAAGGGAAAATGTATAACAAAAAACATGTACAGGTACAAAAGCATACAAGATCACGTCCATGTTGCACACAGTGATCCAACTAGCGCACAAGTTATTTAAACCAGAATAATGTGAGAATTAAGTATTATTTAATATTAAAGCATTAAATTTCACTCGTCTAAAATTACTACTCGAAATAACCAAATTATTTCGAAACCATGGTTGGTATTCTTATACGTTAGAAATGTTAACGCGTAGTGGAAATATGAACTTATAAAACCTCTGGTCGATTTTAATAAATGCACTGTATACATAAGGATATTCACCTTGATTCCCATACTTTAAGTTGATTGACATGTGTGGGATAGCAGTAACTACTACAAAAACAAGACATTCAAACAAAAAATGTAGGGTTCATGACTCCATGCTAATATTCTGTATAAATATTACAGCTGTAGACATCTTACTTAGATACTATCTCGTCTTATTTTTATAAATACGTTTACACATGTAGCACGAAAGCTTTTTTTATACTTTAATCGACACAGTGCATAACCATTATACCTTGAAGTATTCTCTACTGCAGAGTATGCACGTGACCGCCGTTGAGATTATATTATCACCCAATACACGATCTAAAGGAATGACGACGGTCTGAAAGAATTTCTAATACTTTTCGCATTCTTTTGAACATAAATTGGTACACTTTTTGTTTACTTAGTAGTAAAAGAATTTGATCAAAGTTTGTATTCTTTTATTAGGGTGAAATTTTACTAAGACCAGTTTAGGTATTAGCGAAATTACTTTATTATAAAATGTGTATTCATAGATATATTAATTATAAGGCATTGTGAGTGGAGTCAAAGAGAAACTTGACAATGTATTTATAAAGCTTCCTAAGCGTCGTAATTTCTTATTATATTTTCATTAATATTTCGATGTCGTAGATGTATAAATAAATCATCGATGGCATCGAATTTTTTAGAGTTTAAAAGTATGAAGTTTGCTTGAATTTTACACTTTTCGGAAGTTTTCAAAGTAAAATTAAAAAGAGAATCAATTAGGTAATTGTAACCGAAATTGTGTATTCATTGTACAACTTGTACGAAAATACTAAAAGACAAATAGTTGTGCCTTTTATAGAAGAGTTTTATAGAAAAATTATGTCAACCAATTGATTTTTTTATGTAATATAGAAATAGACCCAATTTATTACGTTAACAAAAAGAAACAGAAAAAATATCAAAATAAAGATATTTAGATTTGCTTGCGTTTTTCGTCATGTAGTTCTAGTAAAAATATTTGTTCCTGCACGAGAAACCAAAATGCTGCTGGCGATCGTCTGTCACGACTATACTTCGGTAATTTATAATGGAGAATCAATTCTGTTCGGAAAAAGGGTAATTATGTTCCTGGGCTACTGTACAAAAATGTTCGTAGATTTCGCACAAAATTAAACGCGGTTTAGCTGGTGATAATATGGACGGTAATACAACTTTTCGTAATGAGATTTGTCTATGAATGGTACTGTTTGGTATTGTCGTCCATCCGAAGAAACATAGGCACTTTTAAAATCAATCCCATAAGTTTTCCGAAAAGTTATGATCTGAAGAAATGTTGCGATTCGTTCCTCTTTAAAATAATTTTTGGTCACTCTTGTGTGGTAAATAGTTCCACTCTCATGTTGAAATATTTATGGCATTTCTTCCATAATAATTCTTGGCTTTACTAAAACCAATAATTTATTTTTCACATAATGTGATGAATTAGATATTTAGCTAAAATAAGGTTTCGTATGATAATATCTCTGGTCCGATTATAATGTTTTAAATACTTTTTGCCTTCCAAAAGCCTAGTCAAGAGAAGACAATTTTGTCGTTCTCGTTTAGACGTTGCTATACTTGCATGGCGTGATATGTTTTCCGAAGATTTTGCACATTACTAGCGTCCCATTTAAACGCCATCAATAATGTTTCATCTTAACCATTCTATTAGCAATTTCGAAACTATTTTTAAAATATTACTGATGAAGGTAGTTTTGTTGGAGGCTGTGGTTGATGAACTTAATCATTGAGTCAAAATGCACACTGTGCAGTGTGCGTTTTGCTTTCAACCGTACGGTTCGTGTGTAGAATTTGTTTTCGTACGGGTATTTTGCCGTAATTATCCAGGTGCGACACCGTTGAATTATCTGTTGATGATGTACCTTACTTGTCGAAATAAGTATACAGAATGCAAAAATTAATGTGGGGAGGGGTTACATATCAACTTTCAGTTGCTTATGAGTTTAACGTACCCGCATAGTTTATTTAGAATGTGAAAGTAGTAAACTTATTTTGGAAACAATTTATTTTGCTTGTATCATGACTTCATATCTAGGACTAGAAAAATTATAATTTGATATTTAGTGAACTTGACTAATCAGTTGGTATGAAAATATCAATCATATTTCAATTGGACGTTTGCGTATTATGTCTTCGATCTTTCATTATGGTGGGCTACATTCACCTGAGCGTTATTAATAAATCCTATTTATATAAAATTGCTTAACATTTATCGTGGCCCGATGGGCTCCCATCTAATTGAAGGTTCCGGATTTTCACTTAACGTTCTTTTGCAAATAATCCGGTGGTCCGGGATTTCATTCAAAGTGCTTGCGATGGCATCGTGGCCACGAAATGAGATAAGGGAAGTTTTGCGTTATAATTTCGTGCGTGGTTTAAACAGAGACCAGTGCTTCGAAGAAATGACTCTTGCACTAGGTGATGTTTGTCCACATCGCACAACGATATTTAGGTGGTATAGAGAATTCCAAAAGGGAAATTTAACTGTGGCGGATGCTGAGAGGCCGGGAAGGCCACACACGTCAGTTACAGAGGAAAACATTACTACTGCGAGGAAAATGCTTGGCGAGGACAGGCGAGTGACCTACCAACAGATAGAGGGTACTTCAGGCCTAAATGCGCCGTAGTTGTCAGAAAATCCCGATCTGTAAAGAAGAAAATGATAGTTGTATTTTTCAAATCGAGTGGAATCGTGGAACGCGTCGTTATGTAAGTGGTATACTGAATAGTGCCTGCCTAAAGTCATTGGATCTATGAAGGACCTGCATCCAAAGTCAAGAATGGACACCTGGTTTCTCCATCACGACAATGCTCCAGCTCACCGCGCCAAAGCCTGCACCGAATATTTGACCACGACGGGATTGAAGCTTCTCGAGCACCCTCTCTACAGTCCAGATCTTGCTCCCTGCGACATTGCACTGTTCTCGCATGTGAAAATGAAGCTAGAAGGGAGACAGCGAATGTGCTTTACTCCCTAGTGAAACTTGGCAGAACTGGTTTAAAGCTTGGTTTCGGAGGATGGAGAGGTATATTGAGTGTAGACGAAATTACTTTGAAAGAATGAAATAAACAAAGCTGTATTGCAAAACTTCCTTAGTAGTCTTATTATATGTTTCAACAGATGTGTTCGTTGGAAATACTGAAATTTTGTTTGGCTTTGATAGCTCGAAATTTTTGTTTAATTGGCATCTAGTTGGTGCACACAAATTTGCAAAATATAAAACTACCGTAATTTTCTTCGTCTGTTTCATTTTCATTTGTTTTAAGTTCATCTATTTCAATATTAGTAATAATAATAAACTTTATTAGCATTTTGTGATAAAAAATTCTTGATAACGTTTTCATTAAAAGTTACGAATATATAAATAAAATACATTAATTGGTATGTACGAGAAATATACTTTGTTGCACAATGTAATTAACGTCGTGAACATTTCAAAGTTATATGTATTGGACAGAAATATAATAATTTGGGATCACGCGCTCATACAAGCATTAATGTATTTAATATTATTAATTGTATCAATGCTGGACACACGTCAATATAAATATATTGGACATATCTATTATAAAAATAAATATTCTAAAATGTACGATGAAATAATGGAAATATATATGTAGAATGCAATTTGTAAATATCGAGTTAATAACTTCATTTTATTATCATACTAAGAGTATGATAGTTAAACTTGTAAATTTAGTAATATTATGTTATATTTAAAGCACATAATTTTATATCCTTTAAATTTTCTGTTAAGTATTTTCATTTTCTTTAGAATACTTTAGTATGCTATTTGATAAAAAGATAACAAAAAAAGTGATATATCGAATGGCTTTAATAACTAAAAAGAAACTAAATATATCTGGTTGTACAGAAACTAATTAGTTATGTTTAAATATCAACGATAAAAATCAGAATAAACATAAGCAAATATTTATATAGTTTCTGAATTTAGAGAGTTTATGGCACCATGTTTTTGTATTGAATGTTAGTGAGAAAAAGTGCTTAGGTACATATGGGTATGTGTAGATTTGGGATAAATGGAAAGTCTTAGTGAATCATCAGCACGACGGTTCATATTATAATATCTAAGAAAGGAGGAAAACTCTCTAGCTCAGCTTTTATAGTGAAGCAAATGGAACTGTGTTGAGAACTTAGAAAGGTAAAGAAATTAAATAAGGAAACGTGTCCATGTGTGTAAAAAACAAAGGTATCATAAACTTATATAAACCATCGTTTCTATTTTTGGTTACAAGAATAAATGATTTGCTGTTCGCACGTCATCCTGAAAATCTTGTATGGACAGGTGAAAATGGAGAAACCATAGCTGTGCAAGACACTTGCCTGTAGAACAAATATTCTAAGCAAGATATCCATCGCACAATAAACTAATATCTCAAACCAAGACCTTCCGGATCTGTTTACCAATACGCTTATATTTATATTGTCACTTTGCTCTATATTCATGTGTCACTGACTGTACCAGCAGAATCCCTCTAAAGCATTACGTGAAACCGTTTTCAAATTCCACTTTACACTATTGAACCCTTCTCACTCAAAGACCGTATCTATCTACAAATTCTTAGAATTTATAGAATTTCATGCTTATGTGACAGTACATGGGCGAAATAAAGTGTTTGATTAGAGTTCGTATTGCTGAATATGAACATTGTGTTAAGACTTTGCGCGTGGCCAAATCCGAACTTGCCAAGTATAGGTTATTTATTTGATTTTCTTGATTCTGCCATCAGTATTATTACAGCTACAAAATCAAAGAATTTACAGAAACACTGAAATGTTTCAACAATATTAATCAACATGACCCCTACCATTTACGAAATACCATGTAAGGGCCCTTCCAAAATCATTCCACCGTAAACTCAGCGCTACAATAACTGTAATGATTCACTTGTAACCACTTCTCTAACTAATGAACATTTACTTTCAACTTGAAGCACAACAAGCCCTGTCGCTAGCTAGTCAGGAAACAGTGCAGTTCCAGCTTTGATGTCTTTCAGAAACTATGGGCAATAGCCGCAGAAGTTTGCAAGAAAGTATATATATATATATATATATATATATATATATATATATATATATATATATATATTTAAAACTAGACTAAATGAATTGACTCAATTTATACTTAATGAATAATCATGACTAAATTTATAAGTACACGTATATGCCACAATTTTCACTAAGCTTACTTTTATATTAATTAATGTACATACGTGACATATGTTTCACCACAAAGTGGCTTCTTCAGAATCATAAAATTTACTTTAAACATCGGAAGAAAATTGAAACACTGTGTATTTATTATATTATTACATATTAGCAGTCATTCATAAAAACTGTTTAAATAGAATGATTTTTTTATGCAAGAAATAATGATTAATAAAACATTAAAATAAAAATCAATAACTTGTACGGGACTACCGTTAAAAAATATCTATCATAATCAGGTGAGATACATTATAAGTACACAAATAACGGTTACACTTTTTATTAAACTTATTTCAACAGATTTTTGTGCATAGACATATTGTGATTAAATTCACTAAATAAGAGGTAGATATGATACTTTTTAGACTAGAGCCAGCTTTGGAACATCAAATGTATCCAAACAAAAACATGGCAGATGCGGTCTTTGCCTGATAAGAGTTAAAGAACTACTGCCTGCTGTTGAGTAGAGATAAGGAACAGAAAATATGTATATGTCTTATTTCGGCAAAGTAGAAATAAAGTTGTATAGAGTGTGCTATGCTAGAGACTTGTGCAACCTGTTATAGGATATTAGTATATTGGAATGAGTATTGTAAACGGTGATAAGTTAAATACAATATGTCTATAGCCAGAAGTATTATAAATTGAGATTCAGCAACTACAAGAATGTATGTTTCACTATCAGGAGCTATTGGATTAAATCAGACGGTTGTAGAAATTACGTTCGAGTAGACTAGAAGTAATGCCTCGAAGTTATTTATGAAATATGTTCGCATACTGAGACATAAGTTCTACAAGTACTGTGAATGATATGCGCAATATCCTTCTCTTATATTATTCCAATAACTTTAAACCTAAAAAAATAAAATAACCATTTTAAGTTATCCTTTAATTTAAAGAAAAGTGATTTAAGAGAGATTTAAAGAACAGTGATTGAAGGTAATTTTGATGGAGCCTGTGTAATTAACTTAATCAATTAAGGTTGATATGTAACCCCTTTCCACATTAATTTTCGTATTCTGTATACGCATTTCAACAACTAAGTTGTTATCATCAGCAGATAATTAAATAGTGTCGCACCTGGAAAACTACGGCAAAAATCCGCACGAAACAAATGCCGTACACGATTTGTACCGTCGAAAGCCAAAACGCACACTGTATACGTTCAGTGTGCGTATTTGGATCTTTTGAAACTAATTAGCAACTAGAATAGCCCTATTTTGTCACTATTTTGCTGGTAAGTATACATATATATATATACTAGAACTTCAGATCTAACATACAAGTGAAATTCATTAATAGTAGTAATTGGTCGGCATCTGCACAAAAAACTTTAGATTTGATACCATTTAGTGTTAGTATTTGACTGATATCATTCATATAATATTAGTAACTGGCTGGTATTTGCACGAATATTTTCAGCTCTGAAATACCAGTATTATTCATTGGCTATTAACAATCAGCTGGTATTTAAGCAACTTACTTCTAATTATAAGATCAGTACCACTCTTTAAACGTGACCATTATATAGAATTTATACAAATGACTTTATCTTAGTCACCTTAATCGCCTTTTTCTATATATTGATTATTTGTTAGAAAGTACATGTTTGAATCTTGACGAGTGAGGTTGTGCTATTCCGAGCTCCGTTAGAAGGACAGTGTTTTTAACTTGTTTTTACTGTAGGAAACATCTGTCCGAATATTGACGGGTAAAGTTGGTTTTTCCGAGCTCCGATAAATAAACGGTGTTTTTGTTAGGGAAAAGATTGTTATAAAAATCACGAGCGATAAGCATACAGTGCGATACGACATGAAACGGTTTGCTGATATTGGTAAATATGTAGGATGACATATTATCAGACGCCAGCTACGCTGGCGTCTGATAAAGGAACAGTGAATGAATTGTTTCAAGAGAACTACCAACGTTCGCAAAATGAACAAATCCTGTATACAGAATGGAGGAAGGCTGAACTTGAAAAGTCAGCTGTGATTGCTAATTTTAATCAACTCCAAAACCAGCTTACCATTATACAAGCTAAGTATGCAGAGTTGGAGAAGAAATTATCTTCTCCTCCACAGAAAGAGGAAGAAGATACAATAGAATATCAAACTGATGAAGAAGAATTGGCTAGAGAGACAGAGTGGATAAGAAAGACATATAGAAACAACAAAAAAAGAAAAATGGATACCTCAATATCACCTCCACGAAAAAATCAGACTGTCCCAAATGATCAACACAAACAAGCCAAAAAACCTCCTGTGCCACCACCAATAGTGGTAGATGGCATTAATGACTTTAATGCTCTCCATGGGAAATTAAACAGAATGAAGACAGGTCACCAAATCAAAATTATCAGTAATGATAACATTAAAATTAATGTACCAGATGAAGAAGGTTATAGAAAAGTCTCAAAAATGCTTGGAGATAACGGGTATTCTTGGTATACCTATGAGAACAAACAGAAGAGACCAGTCAGAGTTATTGCTAATAAATTACATCATGAATGTGACCCAAAAGAGATTGTAGATGACCTTAGAGAAAGGGGATATAAAGCATTAGAAGCAGCTAAAAAACTTAAGTTTAAAACTAAGCAACCACTAAATATGTTTATGTTGACATTTAGACACGATGAAGATATTAATAAAATCTACAGTATTACGGATATACTGGGAATCAGGGTTGAAATTAAACCAATTACAAAATCAAAATTGGTTCCCCAATGTAAAAGATGCGAGGGCTATCAACACACACAAGGTTTTTGTTCTAAAGAACCAAGATGTGTCAAATGTACTGGGAAACATCTAACCAAAGACTGTACAAAGCCAGAAAATGTAGAGCCAAAATGCATTCATTGCGGTGGTAACCATCCTGCTAATTATAGAGGGTGTATTGTTGCTAAGCAAATACAAAAAAATAGAGCCAATAATATGAAGAAACCGTCCTTACCTAGACAACCAGTACGACAAGTACAGCGGGTAAGAACTGACGACTCTGCAGTACAAAGTGGGAATAACAGAAACCAAGATCAAAAAAGTGAAAATAGACCATATTTATACAGCCAAGCTGTTGCAGGACCATCAAACCCCAGTAAAAACAATAATACGATGCAAATTAAGGCATCTACTGACCCAACTTTACAATTGATCTTAGATCAACTTAAGAAACAGGAGCAGATGTTCCAAAAATTTGATGAACGCTTAAGTCGTCTAGAACATAGTGCCAACGGAGCTATTCCAAAGCAGAGAAATGGCTAATTTCAAAATAATGGAATGGAACGCTAATGGTCTCTTGCAACATCAAGAAGAATTGCAAGCGATCCTGGATATAAATGATTTAGATGCATGTCTCATTTCCGAAACGCATTTTACCAATCAGTCCTTTATTAAATTTAGAAATTATAAAATTTATCATACTAACCATCCTGACAATGCAGCGAAAGGTGGAAGTGCCATAATCATTAAGGAAAACATCTTACATTATGAAGAAATAAAATATAAGACCAGAGAAATCCAGGCTACTGCGGTAAGTGTGAGCATTAGACACTCTCAGATTACTTTAGTTGCTACCTATTGCCCACCCAGATACTCTTTGAAGAAAAACAAATATATTGATTTCCTGTCTAAACAGGGAAACAAATTTATTATTGGTGGTGATTTCAATGCTAAAAATACCTATTGGGGTTCCAGATTAACGACCACTAAAGGTAAAGAACTTTTAGAAGCAATAAAAGAATATAAGTGTGAAACTTTATCCACTGGAAAGCCTACCTATTGGCCAACCGATCCCAACAAGATACCAGACCTTATTGACTTCTTTATAACCAAAAACATATCTGCCAACTATTTACAGATAGAAGAAGGATGGGACATGAATTCCGATCATTCCCCTATTATCTTAACACTCAGTGAAAATATTATTAAAAAAGAAAGTAACCCTACATTGACTAAAAAATTAACAGATTGGGAAAGTTTCAAAAACATTCTTGAAGAAAAAATTAACCTATCTGTTCATTTAAGAAATAAACAACAACTAGATGACGAAGTGAAATTGTTTAATGATAATATACAACAAGCAGCTTGGGAAACTACACCTGCTATTACTAGAAGGACGGTGGGAAAAAACTATCCTAGAGAAATAAGGAAACTAATCACTGAAAAAAGAAGACTTAGAAGAAAATGGCAGCAAACAAGAGCCCCACAAGACAAAAATATCCTCAATAATGCTACCCAAAGACTCAAAAGAGAAATACAGCAACTTAAAGAAGAATCGATTAGTACTTACCTAAGAGAACTGACAGACGACAGCAGTACTGAATACTCATTCTGGAAAGCTACTAAGAGATTGAAAAGACCTATAATGCAAATCCCACCTCTTAGATTAGAAGATGATAAATGGGCTAGAAATAATGAGCAAAAAGCAACAAGATTTGCAAATCATCTAGAAAAAACTTTTCAACCACATGAAGATCAAGACGAAGAATTCAATCTGGAAGAACATTAACAAATTGAATACGAAATATCACCTACCTCCCCCAAGGAAGTAATTACCGAAATAAAAGAAAATATCAACCCTAAAAAAAAACCCTAATTAGTGGAGAAATTTTAAAACAACTACCCAAAAAAGCAATAATAAAACTAACTAACCTAATAAATGCTGCCTTCAGATTGAAGTATGTACCCAGCCTTTGGAAAATTGCAGAGGTCATAGTGATACCCAAGCCAGCGAAACCACCATATGAAGTATCCTCTTACAGACCGATCTCATTACTGCCCGTTATGTCGAAGCTTTTTGAGAAACTCCTACTCAAAAGACTAAAACCACTTATTGAAGAAAGAGAAATTATCCCTAATCACCAATTTGGATTTAGAAGTAAACACTCGACAATCGACCAAGTCCATAGGATAACAAACATTATAGAGAAATCGTTAGAAGAGAAAAACATTTGTGCTACTATCTTTCTTGATGTAGCACAGGCGTTTGATAAAGTCTGGCATGAAGGCTTAATATATAAACTCAAGCGTTTCCTTCCAAAACAATATACAGATATCCTTCGGTCATACATATCGGAAAGATATTTTAGAGTCAAGCAAGAAGAAGGCTATTCCGATCTTAAAGAAATCAAGGCTGGAGTACCACAAGGAAGTGTTTTAGGACCTGTCCTATACTTGCTGTACACATGTGATATTCCAGAGTTAGAAGATGACACCCTAGCCACCTTCGCCGACGACACTGCCGTTCTAGCGGTAGGAAAGAGCATTGAAGAAGCAACCTACAAGCTACAAACAGCTGCTCACCGTATCCATGACTGGACAAAGAGATGGAAAATTAAACTTAATGAAACTAAATCGGTACACATTAACTTTACAAATAAAAGGATAGATCATATACCAGTTAGAATAAATAATAACTTGATCCCATATTCAAACACAGCAAAATACTTGGGTATTACCTTAGATGCCAAACTTCGATGGAAGGTGCATGTTAAAAAGAAAAGAGAGGAACTTGGACTGAAATATAGAAAAATGTACTGGCTAATTGGAAGAAACTCCACTCTGTCTCTACATAATAAGCTTATGCTCTATAAGCAAATACTTAAGCCTGCATGGACTTATGGCATCCAATTGTGGGGATGTACCAAAGCAAGCAACTTAGCAATAATCCAAAGATTTCAAAACAAAGTACTGAGGAACATAGTAAAAGCCCCCTGGTACATTCGTAATAGTGACCTCCATAGAGACCTGGAAATGGACACTGTTGACCAGACTATCAAGAAGTTAGCCAAGAATCATGAAGAAAGACTCCATCATCATGTCAATGTTGAGGCTATTCAGCTCCTTGACAATACTGGATTAGAAAGAAGACTCAAGAGAATCAAGCCGTTTGAGTTGGTTTAGTGTTTTTAGTGCAAAAGCAGAGCTTGTGTGTGCACGTTAATCTTAGTGCAATATATACTACAGAACCTAAGGAAAGCTGATGAGTATACCTTAGTATTAAGTTTCACTTTATTAGATTAGGACAGAATTAAATTGCTCATTGGTCATTGCTGACCAGATTGTAATATACTAAATGCCTTTGTTATTATGGGTGTTTAAAAAAAAAAAAAATTGTTAGAAAATTTTAAAAGTGTATCCAAGATTTCATATGTTAAGGTTGATCATTAAGTCTTGGGGCAATTGAGAATTATTGTTCAGCTTTTTTTATTAATAAATGAGGTGACCGTCAAGAAGTGATTACGAGTTTCCTTCCTGTTTCACCTTACCGTTTTATTTTATTATTTTTACCTTGTATTGCCCAATTTTTGTTTTTTGCCAATGCAGTATTGGATCCAAGTGCTTAGTATTAGCAGGGGCACTTTTGGGATTAAATGCTGTGACGCTCTTTAAGAATTTTCACACAGGAACTTCTCCCTACCCTCCGAATTTACTGGCTAGTTGCTTCCTAGGAGTTTTTTTTATAACTTTATAAAGGAAAGCAAGACGAGCTTGTGGTGCTGTGATCTAGACTAGGCTCTAGCATAGAGAGGTTCGTTACACCATTTCGTAACATTCATAATCCTTGTAATCGAATAACTTTCTTAATATAAGTAGAGTATAGATTCTGCATGAAATTAAAAATAAAAATCAGCGAATTTAATGTATTCACTTTCTGTGTTGTATTTTCTAAATTTGTCAGACTGTTTATTTGTTTTTTATAAAGAAGAGTGGAAAACATTTGAGGATCATTTACATAATGTCGATCGTGGAAAAAGATTTTTTTAATTGTGGTAAGTTTTAACAAAAGCGTACTATGCCGCGGGCCATTTTGATGGTTTTGACAACTTTGCAGAAGTATTCGCTTCATTAAAAAATAAAAGAATAAAGGTTAAACGTTTTATGTGATACGACAACAGTATTTTTGAGTATAATGAAACTTCATTAAAACATAAAGGGAAAAAGAGCGTACATTTTGAAGTCAAGCAAATTAATGTACACTACGTACCTAATTAACATCGTTTCCTTTAATTCAATGGTTTTCAATTTTAATTTAAAAGTTCGTTAAAAGCAATATGACACTTACAAAGAAAAACAGTGTCTACTGACGGATTTAAAAGTACTTCGATTTTAATACTACGTATTCTTCGAAAGCTATTTAATACAATCCACTTCTATATGCAAATCGATTTAAATTTTAATTATTCTTACTGTACCATTGCGGTGTTAATATTATTGTAACAGTATATTGAAAAATCATGCAGACGTAAAATTTTGAAGGCATTAATAGTGTTCAAATAAAAGATAATTTGCAAAGATATAACTAGATTAGTTAATCAACAGAACAGTTGAATATTTTCATATATTAATCTTTCATTTTGCTTTAAAATATGTGTGCATTGTCTTGAATATTCTTCTTCAAGTCATTATTTCTGATTTATGACTTAATCTAATTAATTTAATATATAGTAGACTTCCGTATAACGTAGTCATATGCTAAATCAATTGGTGCTGCATAACATAAATATAAACTACTGGAACTATATTGAACAAAAAAAGTAACAAAATTGAAATAATTATTGCTGTGCCAACTTTCATGTTCTATGATTTAACAAGTAATACAGTATTTTAAGAATAATGTACATACGAAGTTGATAAAACAAATATTTGTTAATCTTGTGTGAAGAAATTGTATTATATGAACTCATTATTGTTATTCGCGTTGTACGAACTCGCGTTATATGGAAGTCTACAGTTTTATTTAAAGTAATACTCTCACTGTTCCAAAATAAGTGTTCCAAAGTAAGTCCGATTTGTTGAATATTTATGTTTCAAAATAGGTGTCTGTTTTGAAATGGAAATCCTTTTTCCAGAAATTCAACTTCGAAATATATTTTCAACTTAACGAAGCATCTTGTTATATCATGATTTGATATAACAAGAAATTAAACTAGCCTAAGTGGTAATCTATACTTCATTCGCTTGGACAAGCATGTCATATTTAAGGCAAAGTACTATCTTAGTTGTTTCTATTCGTTTATACTTAAATGGGGTAATTTATAATTGCTGCCGCCATTGATTTTCATCATTTATATTATGCACTGCTGATGTGATAGGAAGACCTTGATAAGTGTATCACAACTCAGTTGTTAGAAAGCGTCAGTCACGGGACCAAAAATCATTTTGTTATTGCAGTGTCTAAATTACATTGAAGATTACATCGTTGTTATCAAAATGCGGTTTAGCGTTTTTTTGTTGAATCCAAATAGAAGTAGGACTATTCTGCTTAGATAGGGGCTATTTGGTTTCAATGGCAGGAAGAAGTTTACCAGCTATCACAGTTTTGTATTCATGTGTTTACTCACAGATTAAATTATTTTCATTTGTCGGTTTTTACTTTCACTTTTGGTTGATTCTTGTTTCATAAAAATGGTCAAATGTCTAATTTCCTAACAAACCGTTGATTACGAAAATAATGTCACCGTGGACTTTTTACGTTTGCATATTTGATGAATATCCATCTCAGTGTAGACAAGATAATATTTGGTAGATGTCCGCTTTAAATAAATCCACTTCTTGTCAGCAAGCGATATTCTATGTGCTGGACTGTGATATGATCAGTTAGCAATGGTTTTTCAGTGCGTTGGAATGAGGCTTAATCAATTAAGATTTAATCTGTCTGTGGATTGAGCTTTTTGGAATTCCAAGAGCAAATGCAAGTGTTCGAATATTTTTGAGTCAATGAAGGGGTATCCTATCTATCGATTCCACGTCTATGATTTTCGTTTTCTGCCGAGTCTTCTGACATTTTGCATTTACTGATCTTGATGAAATATTATAATTGTTGTTCTCGATGCCGTATTCGACACTTTTCTCTGGTACAGAATGTTGAGCAGCTGCATTTTTATCATTCTTTGTTTGAGTTCACCTTTGGTACTTGCTTCTGTCATATAATATAATGGTATACACTTTGAAGTTTTTTTTATGTGATGCAACTAAGTATTAATTTTCATCTTCTGTATACGTATTTCTACAACTAAGTTGTCATCACCAGCAGATATTTAAACAGTGTCGCACCTGGAAAACTACGGCAGACATACCCGTACGAAAAACAAATTCCGCGTTCGATCTGTACTGTTGAAAACCAAAACGCATAGTGTTCACTATTATGTGGGTAATCACCATGTGTGTATTAAATAACCAGAGTATTTAAAATAAGTAAATATATTTTTTGCTATTCAAAGAGAGATTTTTTGAATTATTCAAATATACGTATGTATTATGAAAGGCTTCATGTGTGTGTATTTAGTAATTTCTTTAATGAAAATGTTTTTCTTTATGAAATGGTAATAAGCCTCACGTTGGCTAGCTAATTATTATGTAAAAGATGTGTGGTTATGTTAAATAAATGTATTATACGTATTATATATATAATTAAGCAATTTTGCGTGAAATAAAATGTTAAAATGAATTGGTACTTACTTTGTTCTATATGTATATTAATAATAACCTATTAACTTATATATATATATATATATATATATATATAATACTGGCAGATATAAATAACGTTGGAAAATTTGTCTTTCACCTGTTGCAGCAGCTGGACGTACTTTTCCGATATAGGTTATGAGGGCCATCTAAATTAAACTTCTTCTCGTCACTGAAAATAACAGTTTGCCATTCTCTTGTCAACCCCATTTTTGCGCTGAAATTCCCTTAAAGGAGGCCGCTTTTCAAACGAAATGCGGACAGATAACTTCTGTAAATGCATTCGATAAACATGTATAAATGCCGAATTCGACTATTTACCAGTTACTATATTTAATTAATCCAATTTAGAACAAATCAAAAAATAAATTTTGTATACATTTCATTTCTCTCTTCAAATTTTATACAGTGTCTTTAATATAATACAATGATTTTGTCTATTATTGTCTTGACTATAATTTGAAATGATTTATTATAAATATTAATTTATTATCTAATTGAATAAAAATGAACTTAATACTTTGAATCCTGAATGTTTACTCTTATTTTAACATTGCG
The DNA here is from genome assembly GCA_031893035.1 of Dermolepida albohirtum. Taxonomy (NCBI): domain Eukaryota; kingdom Metazoa; phylum Arthropoda; class Insecta; order Coleoptera; family Scarabaeidae; genus Dermolepida; species Dermolepida albohirtum. The sequence goes on along the minus strand of JAVIWB010006329.1, from coordinate 363,299 downwards.
GAACTTGTTTAAATAAAAGATTTCAAATAATAAATATCTATATATTGGAAATCAAAATAAATTAAAACCTTATGTAGTTAACAATTAACACAATTATTATTAATTACTACCAAACTTTAATTAAACAAATAAAACTCTCACTAACTATTCATCTTAATAATTAAATACTTTTTAATAATTTTAAGTATTTAACACTTAACTTTGGCATATTTTATATTAATATTATTATTCTAAACTTAAAAAAATTTTCAATATTTAAATAACTTTCTTCTTTAATCTTTCATATCCTCTTGCTTGCTAGAACGACATCTTTTCAGCAAGTTGTATATTCTTATACGTTATTAAAAAACAAGTATACTGATGTTCTTGATATCAAAAACAAGACTTTCGCAGTTTACAAGGCTAACATAACGGGAGATCAGTTTTTAATTTTCTTATCGAGTGTATGTTCTCATTAAGGGTTTGCTACGTGCTTGCTGATTGTACACGAGCAAATTGTTGCGGGTCGCGAACGACCGCTCGGAGGAGCTTGGGTAAGTCTGGGCAACAAACAGAAAATGCCGGCTACTGTTGCGGAGGTCGGGGTTCGCAAGCTCAGTATTGAGCTAGGATGTCAAAAAAAGAAAGGGCGCCAAGAGCAAAATTGAGGCTTCTGTTATTTCCGTTTTTCCCAAGGCCGTAGCTCTATTGACCTTGAGCTGCCCTGTTTACAAAAGGTGATACGTTGATTCAAAACCCAGTGTATGTGCATATATTACATACAAATTTATTAGGTAATAAAAATCTTACACATTAAATTGATTAACCTACAGCCTAAAAGGCGGAAAATTATGTTCGCATTGATGTTATTTTCCTCAAAATGTTAATTTAATTTAATAATAGGATTATTATATCTAACTTTTACACAATAACTATTTGAGCCTCCCCATATATATACATATATATATATATATATATATATATAGGTTACGGACGGCGCTGTATTGGTATACTCAAAAACAAGTTGACTTATTCTACATAAATTCACTTAAACCTAATAATCAAATTAACCTATCCTACGAAGTCAAATACCCTTAATCAAACAGAACACAAAAAAAAAACATCACATTACACTTAGAGTGTTAATCAACATATTTTCACGGAATATGTTTAATTCTTTCAAGTTTTAAATTACAATTGGGGTAAAACCCAATTAAAAAAGATATTAAAGGGGCTACTTATCGCTCCCGGAAGCTGGAGTACGATTCGGGTACCAAAATTCGCCGCGGATCGACGTCCTATTGCCGGGGCCTTACGAGCGATACTGCTCCAGGAATCACGGCATAAAAGAAGCCATATAACAACAATTACGAATAAGGGTCTGTACATATAGGTTTAATTAATTGGCTGACACGTACCTGTCGATGGTAAACGGGCTCTTAAGATGATTTATACCAATAGTAATTGTGACTTAGCTCACAAATGAGACTCTCATTTAATCAAAAGAACGAAGAACAATTTCGACGTCTACCCTTCTACGAAGTTAGCTATCAAAATGCCAACGACACAGAGAGATTGCCTCGGACTAGGGCAAGTAAAACAAACAGGGGGGATGTTTTTGCATTTGCTAAAAGAACATCTGCTTACTACAAAAAGCGTTCAAGATATTAACAAAATCAAGGTCGATGTCAACGTACGCCGAAATATATTTATTTAAATATATTTTTAAAACTTTTAAAACGAATATGATATCCTAAATATGTGTTTCCACATAACCTTCTTCATCGACCATAGGCGTCCCTTATATATCATACGACGGGGTTCTTTTAACAAATAATTAAATATACAAGTCTCCGAAATTGTTCTAAATGAAAAATAAACCATAACAGGTTTGCATATTGTATATTATCGCTTCGCAATAATACGTAACAAGTAAGGGATTATCCTTTTAATGAATCGTCTAGAATGTTAATTTGTCTCGCGAAGCCTTTAATTTTACATATTACCGACGCTTAATTAAAGTTTTTATGCGATTTAACCATCTAATACGCGAGTTTCTGCTTACAAACACTTCATTAATATAAACATGTCAAACGATTTATTTTCATGGCAACTTGAATCATAAAATCAACACAATATAGCGACATGAACACAGATGTGTATATTTAGAGGAATATATTCGAAATGTTATCTATTAATTAATTGGAAAAAGTGAGCTGCGATTTAAGTTTTGATAAAGTTAATATTTATGTTAATTTAATATATTAATAAGATATCAAAAACTATATAGTGCACAATTGCAAAATGAGAAATGTATGTATAATGGATGTACTGAAAAATAAATAAGTCCGCTACGGGACTGTAATTACTAATTTTATCTTTTACCTTAAATACAGGAGCTATTCGCGCTATTTTCTAAATGAAAATTGGAAGACTGTAAAGCTAAACGAAAAATATTCACATGAGATTTTATGTAAACATATTTAATAAATTTTGATGAGAAACATTGGAATTTAGTCGTGGTACGATGTAAAACCATTAACGAACATGAAAATGGATCTGCATACGACATTCTCACTCAATCACTCAAATTAAAATTGTTAGATGATTATGCGAAGAATGCTCAGACTCATTGTAGGTGCAGTATTTCTGAAGACTGAATATTGTATGATTGTATGAATGTATGATTCACTAAAAGAATTATTTTGTGTATTGCAAAGATACATAGTTCTTCTAAGCCTCATCAGATTGTTTCATTATATTATAATAAAATGGACGGGCTTAAATTCAAGAGAAGAGTTAACTCCTTTAAATCGCCTGTATTTATAGAAGTGCTTGTACTTTTAGAAGTATACCATTTCGACTATCTACGTTTTTGAGGCATTAGTTCAGTTGTCGAAAATGGATCAATCACCACATAGGTTTCTATAGATAAGGAAAGTTAAATACTGATGTGGTGATCTTGGCAATGTTATCTTTGTAATCGGCAATGGAAAAAAATTGACGATCAAAGTGGAATAGTGGATGTCTTCAGATAGTAAATAACCATATCTAAAACAAGTTCGTTAGTATTCGTAATAGAATTATACCGAGAGATATTCCAAAAATTATTTGACACGATTCTCGGTCATACAAAATCTGGCACAATTGAAATCACTAATTATTAAAGTAGAGGTTTATTATAAAAGCATGAACCAATTTCATGCACAATATTTTACTAAGGAAAATTCCAAGAAAGGTAAGTGTTTTATTAATAAATAAATTTTATTTCATGTTTTATAGACCATGTGGCCACCACTTGCAGACGGATGATATCAATATAATATAAGAATTTTTGATAGATGCGTAGTTGCATAAAACAATCCATTTGGTTGACTGTTGTCCTTCGATGTCAGGGCATTAGGTTTTTAGCTAATGGAGAAATATTAAATAAATCTTTTACATATCCCCATAAGAAAAAAGTCACATACGGTAAGATCTTAGGACATCGTCCATCTATCTCAACGGCAGTTCTTCATTAAAAAACACTCGAACCATCAGATGCAAATGGGATGGTGTTCCATCTTGTTGAAATATGAATTTATTTGTACTTTTTCGGGTTTGGTTCAAATTTAGCACGAATTTTCTGCATTTCTTTTCTCCATAACTCACTATAGATTTGATATTCTGTCTATGAACAACTATCGAAGTCACCATTGTGTTGCATGTTCTTCCGAGAGGATGGTGTGATGTTGAATCGCTTTCGAAAAGCATGCTGCACCGTAACAACCGAATTTGTGTTTGCGAATTCGAGAACGCAAAAGCTCTTACTTTTGAGTTGTCACTTCAAGTGTAGACAAAAACTGAGAGGTGTTATGAGACAAACACACCTACAGCGCTCGCATGGTGGCTATTCAAAACTTAGAAACTGTCTTTTCCAAATTGTCGGTGACTCGTTGTATGACTATACTTAAGAACCGAAACATCGCATTAGGAAATCAGTTCATTCTTTTATAATAACTCCGTATTAGAATATACGGAAGTACGGGAAAATTAATGCTAAAGATATTGGGAGGAATATAAATGACGAAAATGTATAACGATGAATCTTCTAGATCCCATTTACATCCAAGAATATTTATGTAGGGTAAGTCTAAGAAAGCGTTCATAAAATCTAAGATTGACACTACAAAATGATTTTTGAAAGCTAAGAGTACTTTGCTTTTATGCAAATGCTTGACGATACCGAAGCCAGGATCGCATCTAAGCACAGTATAATGTGACTGTAAATATTCACTGTTTAAATAATTACTATTAACTATTAGTCATCATCAACGTCCAATATACATTGAGTAGAAATGTTCAGTTACTAATATGACGAAGATATAGTTGAAACAAAATGATTAGGTATACTAGTATGTAGAATTATAAATTTATAATTTATATAATTTATTTATAATTCTTCTTTAAATTTCACATTCCTAAGTAATGTCGAACGTCGACAGTAAAATATTATATCTTAAGAATATTACGTATTCTTGTATTCCTGGGATTTACTTAATTTATATGTCACGGTTTGCTATGATAAATTTATTGTTTCTATAAGTTTTTTAATACAAAGTCGATCTCTTTTTCATTTAATATTTTACAAGTGAATCGACAATAATATGAATCATAGAAAATTCTATGTGCATTCGTAATATGTGACTAACACCAATGAACTAGAAGAATGCACGACCCCTTCACGGTTCCATGATTATACAGAAGGGATCAAAAAGGATCCTTAGCTCAAAGACCTCAATCGTAAGTTATTAATGGTTTTGTAAATTGTCTTATATAAACAATTTGATGACTGTACTTAATATGTGTCTGCATAAAATTTATTGCAAAAGCCCACATTCCACGAATAAGTCAATGGCAAAGGTTCTATATAAGCGTCATCACGTACGAAACCTTTAACACAGTAAGAATGTGCGAAGCAATCATTAGGGTTAAATATAATGTTCTAATATTGCCGAAAAAAGTTCATTTATAATCATAAATTGAAATAACAGTTTCACTAAATTCATATCCAAGATTATAAGTTGTGGCAAATTATCAATTTACTATAATGGCTTTGATACAGAATAACATTACCGCAGATGTCGGTTAAATCATCGCGGTTGAAAGAAGCGTGAGTAATATTGATGATTATTTTGGCAAAAAGTTAATATCATGAAAGAATTCTTTTTCACTATTTGTAGTCTAACCGGAAAACTCTATGAAATTGCTTGGCAGTTAAGGAAAAATATTTGCCGTAAATAACTAGATAATTGGGAGGACGGTTAAACTTTTGCTTTAACATAATAGACCCACTTGCAAGTAGTTCGTTGGTCAGCAATTTCTGACTTTTCAAAATGTGCCAATATCTCACTTTACTTGTTCACCTGATTTAGTGTCTTGTGATTTCATTCTGTATCTTAGCGCAAGATCGTGCTAAAAAAGTGACGTTCTGACATATTTCAAGAGGTTCAGAAAAGTACTCAATAAATCTAAAGACTTTTGAACGCCTGTGAAATTATAAGCATAGGAATTATTGAATAACGTTTTGACTTTTTTTCTAAGACTTCGAAATATTATATTTCAAAATTTTGTTAAATTTATTTTGTAATGTAAAATATCGGTCGTATTTACAAGTAGTGCAGAAAAGAAGAAGCTGGAAACATTAAACAGAAAAAATCAGAAATTAGAAAACGAAGTTAATATTTTATTTTGGATTTGCCTCATCTGCTATTGCGCTGTTGACATCTTATTTAAGAAACCTAATCTCATACGTTTCCCAACAAAGACGTTTCATGTTATCTCATTCACTCGTCTGAGGTTCCACAGGGATCGCACCTGAGCCCACTACTTCTTATTCTATTTAATAATACTTCCTTATGAAACATTGATTGTCCTATACTCGCGTATCCTACTACAAAATAATTTCCATTGAAGACGTTCATAAATTACAATTAAGCCCATGTACACCAAGCTTAATTGTAACTTTATATGTTTCACTAAGACTCGATTAAGGTTCTTTGGTAATTTAGGTATATACGGTTTAGGGACGTATTTAAACGTATTATATTTGTTTTTGTTAGAGGGAAATCTGTTGTTTGTTGTATATAAGTTCTGGACTTTATGACTTCATTAATCAATTTTAAGGAGTAACTACTTTTTGCAATGTTATTCAAAACATGGTTTTTGAACTTCGGACTGGTTAGTTTTAAAGTTTTGTTTGTAAGACAAGCTAGTACACTTTTTAAATTGAAAGTGGGTTATTTGGATTATAATTTAGGTACCTTCACGATGATGTGAGTTTGGCATACCATTTTGTTTTTAATCTGCTATGATTGTTTTTATGTACTAAGGTCACATCTAAGAAATTGACTGAGCTATTCCTTTTAATTTCTTTAGTAAACTGTATCTCGTAGTAGTGGCTGTTAAATAATTCAGTAAAGAAATTTAGATTTTCATAGGAATGGCAGTTATAGAGTCACCAATATACCGTTTGTAGAACGGAATTTTGATGTCTATTTTTGGAATGACTGCTCAAGGTTTTTTAATACCAGCTGAGCGATAACATTGGAAATAAAAACGCCCATTGAACATCCATATATCTGTTGGTAAAATTTATTGTTATACTGAAAATATGTGTTAGTCATGGCCAACTCTACACGCTCAAGGGAAACTTCTAATGTTAATGAGTAATGAAGTATTTCAATTGCTTTAATTTTTTTTTGGATTACTGTTTTAGTCAATGTAGTCTTTGAATTCAAATGAGTTTTCTACAAAATGTTCTGTATTATTTGTAATATTAGATGTGCAATTCGTCAGATACTTTGGCATATTATATACTGGATTCTGGATATTGTAGACTGTAAGTCGGAATGGTGTGTCATGATTATGCGGATTTGAAAATCCGTAAATTTTTGGGAGTAGGAAATTATTCTTCTTTAATTAAAACAATGTGATCAAAATCCATTCTTTCTAACAGTCATTTTGTACAATTAAATGATATGTTTTTCTTTGTTATGAATAAGACAATAAAGTAATTGTCGAAACATGGATTTCATTTTAATTCTTTTGTCTTTCGCCCCGGACGATGGGTTTGATTTCAAAATCTGGCCACATACTAATTTGTTTCTTCTTAAATATTATTTTTGGTCAACGATGTTACTTTATATATCAGATTTTTTAATACAATAAGGACATAACAATTTTGTATTTAAACAAAATAGAATAAATGAGTTATTGGGCTGAAATTTATTCCAGGTGCAGTATACATGTTACATTTAACTATGAAATTCGATCTCACTCATATGACCACTCACGTTTGCAGCGATCGATCCTTTGGGGCCAATTTTCCACCACTCTTTCACACATACTTATTGGCCGGAACGTTGGTAATATCGCCTTTGGATATTACTCCTGAACTCCTCTAACGTTGTTGACTTATCGGCATAAACTAACGACATAACGTAATCCCATAAAAAGAAATACAGTTGTGTTAAATCGTATGAGTGGATGACCACTCGACGCGATCATTTCTTGAGATTACATGGTTATCGAAATTCCCCATTAGTAGACCAATTATTTGACCAGATGTGTGGCACCATCTCGTTGAAATCACATATCACAGATGTCAAGTCCATCCAATTCCGGCCAGAAATAGTCTTTCAACATTGCACAACAGCGAACCCCATTCATCGAAACATGGCGTTTACTTTCATTGACGAAAAAATATAGTCCAGTTACACCTCCGGCATGAAATCCACACCACACAGTCACTTTTTGTGATTGTAATGGAATCTCTTGAAGCACATGCGGATTTACATATTTTGCTTATTGACAAAACCGTTAAGTCAAAAATGAGCATTACACAAATTCGCCAAAATGTGCTTTGAGGGATACCTAGTTCATGTGAACGGCGTGAAATCGACTGATTTGGCTTATGAATTGAAGTAATTACGGTTGAGATATTTTCGGTATTTCGACCGGTGCCTTGTCTCACATCTAATAGTGAGTATTTTGACTCAAATTTATCCACTATAGCACGTACAGCCTGTATGGTAGCACGAGTATTACGACCGAAAATTGGAGTAAGCGCTCTTTAAGTTGCGACCACTGACTCAGAATTGCGGTGATCTTGAAATATTAAAACGTTGACAGATCATGAAAGACGTTCAAGGGTGCATTCGAATTGAAATACAAAATTATTATGACCCGATTGCAAAACTTGTTATATATGTTGATCTGTAAGAAATGTAAAGCGGGGACGAAGCAACGAAGCAATGATGGTAGTAAACTCCACCAATTCTACAGTGGTGGTTGTCTACAGAATACGAACGCAATACTTGTTATAGCTGGATAGTTGTGTCTGTCCTTTAGACACAGGCCGTCGTGTGGTGGCAATTGAAGCTAACAAATGCAGCATGCATCGACTCGGTCAGTCCGCTCATGTCAGGTACACACGATTATTCAGTTCTATCCACATTATTTCTAGATATCCACTGCAGCATTGGTCGGATGTATAACTCCCTTGGCTTCGTCTCCGCTTACTTCGAAAATCAATCGATACCATTAATGTTAGTTACGAAAGAATTTGAAATTTGATTTTATATTTTCCGGCCATGCATTATAATATCTTATTCTGTTTGTTAGTATTTACTTTTCATGTCGCCCTATAACTGGGAATATCCTGTTGAGCAATAAGGACTTATTATTATTGGTTATTATTATTATTAAAGAATTTTGTTTAAAGAAATACTTTGATGTAGAAGTACAAACCTCTAGAATTTCTAAATTTTGAAAAGGGATTTCGAAAAATTCTATAAATTATAATAGCAGTTCTTCGTAGCAGACCCATAAGAATGAAACTTGGCAAATTTGTTAGGAACTGAAATGTATGTTCCATTAGAGTCGTAACGCGGCTAGCGTTGCGTGTCGACTGCTTACTATTAACCCAGAGTTATTTTTCCTGCAAGCATTTACTTCCATCAGTCTGAACCAAGCCGGAACCGGAAAAATGCTTTTTCATTTTTATAAAATACAATAAAAGGGAATATTGTAGCTGAAATCTAATCGGATGTGAAGAAAACTTACTGGCTGCTCTGTATTCTATTGTTACATGCGGAGGTAATAGGTGAAAGAATGGACATTCTCTGTCGCTGCCTTTGCTGCGGCCACGATAAAAAGACGAGACTCAAAGAATTATCGAGCGCTTTGATTTTATAATAATAATAATTAAAAATTTAGTTGATTTATCGACAATCTCGAGAATCTAGATCCGAAAGAACTTTATTACTTTTTATATAAAAGAATCGCACAAGGCACACATTATATGCTGTATGAGCAATACATTTGCAAGAAACATTCCTAAAAATTGTAAATTAAATACAATACCCCGTTTGCGAACTCTAGTTCACGGACAAAGATCATCGTTTGATTTTTTAATATAATATTTACACCGCTTTTCTCTTACAGACAATAAAACCACAATATCAAAAAAGCGCGATATTAAATTTAATAGAAAATAATTTTTAGTAATAATTAATGTATTTATTAATAAACATCTATATTACAGATTCCTTTGGAATATTTGTTTTGTTATAATCTAAGCAATATAACCTAAGCTACCGTAAGTATATGTTAGTGGATGAGAAGTTTAGTGAAAATATTTTGCGCTTAAAAATATAGTTCTTTTTGAAATATTGAAATATAATTTTAAATTTTCAAAATTTGGCAACAACGAAATAGTGGATGAAAAGCATATTAGACTCTGCGTGCTTCTTTGTGAATGAAGAAGAAAACGAAATCTGATTAGATTTCTATCAGAGGGCTACAAACACTTTTAGCAAACAATAGGTAATTTTGATGGAGCCTGTGGTTGATTCACTTAATCAGTGAAGGTTGATATATAACCTCTTGCCACATTAATTTTCGAATTCTGTATACTGACTGAAAATGAAAAATAGCTAGTGTACATTTGTAAATTCGAATAGACGAAATCAGAGATTAGACAAAAACGACCTTTCGCGATCATCGTTAAAAGTGAACCTGCACCCAAAGAAAGTGATGTTAAGCGTATCGTGGAACTTTAAAGTAACAATTTTTTTCAAATTCTTATTAATCATTCAGACCATTTCAGATGAAATTTATCCTCTACTATTGGAGTGACTTCATCAAGTTTTAAGACAAATGGAATTCAAACTGTTTAATTAGAAGAGTGAAATTGAAGACGATGTCACATGCAACATGAATCACTGCAAAAAAGTGGACAAGTTGGGATGAAGGGTTTTTACTACCTTATGTACTCTTCTGAGATTGTCCTTTTGGATTATTACGTTTTCGGTTTTTTAAGAAATTTTTTTGTGATGAGTGCCGAACTGGGTGATAGTGTATAAAGTCTTTAATTTTTTTGTTACTAATCTCCCTGTAAGAGGAGGAAGTAGTGTTGATTATTTCTCCTTTGAACTGAAGGGTGTTGGGAAAAGTACCGATACCTCCGAGACGAGAAACAATTAAAAAAACTCGTTGAATGTTAAAAACCAGTACTTAAATAATGTTACTGACAACTTTCTTCAAAGAAAACGTCTAGAAGTAATTGAAAATAATTGCAATTATGCTAAATTCTGTTTAGTTCGTTTTATTTGACTCTCATATAATAAAAATAAAGGAAAAGTATTTGTAATTACGAAAAAAATATTATTAAATAGTACATATTAAAATATCCCATTATAATTTAAATACTGCGTCAAAAATAATGTTTAAGATTTAAGAGAACCTGAAAGTAACCGAAAAATTGTTTTACGTGTAAATACATTACGCTGCCGTTGCAATAGTTAATATTATGAGTAAATGATAAATCATTATCATTTCATAACTCTAGTATAATTATTAAAAAATCATAAAAAAAATTAAATTAAAAAAAATCAAAGTTAAAAACGAAATATGTAACAAAGTATAACTACTAAATCGCAAAAAAAATAAAAACTAATTTTAACACTTATGTAGATAAAAGTAAGAAAAAGTTATGGTAAATTTAACTGAAAGAACAAAGACCACGCAGAAGTCAAACTTGCCCTTCTTTTAATATTTAATGAGTAGAGACTTTTGTTGTGATTTTACTAATAATGTAAGTACAGCTTTTTATTTTGAAAAAGCTTTGCTGCAGATATACACTCTAGCATAATATTAAAGAGACGTAAGAAAATGAAGAAGTGGATATTTAATCTTTATATTGTGTAGTTATACACTTTTACTCATCACGAATGCAAATTGGTTGATGTAAAACATAGCATAACTCAAAAAATCACATTGATTGGAGGAAAGTGCAAGAACGTAGTTTTTTTTTCATATACTTTCAGTAGTAAATATAATCATAATTTATAGAAGTAAAATTTACTGAATTACCATAGAACAAAAAGGCAATTTTATTTAATACATTAAAAAAATTAAATCGATAGTTTTAATTATTTATTTTCAAAATAAGTGCTTTTTACTATACTTTTGGAGAAAATTTTTTTTGTCATTCGGACAACTTTCAAAGTCCTCAAAAGGATACATTTAGAATATTTTATTTTATGTTGCAAAATTTGAGAAGAGCCGGTGATTTTAAGTGCATTACATTATAAAATTTAATTTACATTTAAAATCACATACGAAAATATATATTGAAGAGGAAACACTTTCAAAACTACAAAAACAAATAGTGTAAAGTAAGTTTTGTAAAGTTTCAAACAATTTTCTTTCGAACTTATTTTAGCTGCTATAAATACAGTAAATTACGTAAAGAAAAAAAAAGTATTTGAGAAAATGGAACATCTAACTCACTGTTTTGTCCAGCTATATCGGAATGATTGGCTTCTTCACTAGGAAGGACTGCTGGAGTTGGACTTCTCACTAGGCCCATGGTCGGAAGATAAGTGATTGTACACAGAAGGACGCTGCAGCCTGAACTTGGCGGTTATAGCCGTACGCACCCCTGACGTCAGGTCCGACCTAGCGTTGGATTGGTCGGGGCCAATGTCGGGTCTAGGTTAAGGGTAGTCGCGGCAAGGTAGGACCCGGATAGTGCTCGTTCTCTCTTTGTTATCCTGTGTGTTTTCGCCTTTCCTTATTATAGCTATACTTTCGTATACGCGATTGTGGTGCAACAGCTTACTTGCTAAGCACTTCAGTCCTCATCGTCGATGTGCGTTCGACCAATTATTAACAAGGCTAACGGATGTGTGTATAATGTTTCGCGCGGAAAGCGCAACATGTGTCTTGTCTGGATATTTCTTATCGCGATTTTTATCAATTTTGCATATATTTACAGGTATACGGAATGAACATATTTACCTAATGTTATTAAGAAAGGTTTGGAGACACGTGAGACTTTATTAGTTTGTCAGACATAGAGGATAGACAGTAAAGTAGAATTTGCATTATTACAGTTGATAAAAATAAGCAGGTAGTATTAGTACACAATTTAAGTACATGAAATAATCATGGAATAAATAAATTGTATAGCTGCTTTTCAAAAAAAGACAATTGATTAAATTAATAAACACAGGGAAATAATTTATTAAATATTATGCATAAGTTCTAATGAAGGCATCACTCACTTGCGGAGAGGTTGTTTTACTATTACGTCTAATGGAATATATAGTAAAATATAATTTTCTTCTGAGAATTTTAATAAATTTTCATTCCGAGAAAGCATTTTTCGAACCATATTTTTAATGTTTATGAATGTATGTCACTAATCCTCTTTGAAACCATCGAAAATTTTACCGACCAATACATACTTCCCGTAACTTATCTTTGATATCTGAGTATTAAAGGAAATCATGGTGTTCCAGATGGAGTGACCTACTAATTCATGTTTTCTAGTTTGAAATGGACAATATTTCTTTTATTGACACTCATTTTAGACAATTTGTCCTCCTGAGGATAATAAGTATTTTGTTTGTTGTTAGCTAAAAACAATAATTACACAAAGACGTACAAGTACCAAGTTCGGGAGATCGAAAAACTTCTTTATTTAGCTTTCGACATTCAATTCACCACTCTTTATGGAATGTCTGGAAAAGTCGTTTGCGAGAATATATTTCACGATTATTGTCATGGATCACTTCAGCATCTTAAAAAAGGTGCTTCTTTCAGTTTTTAGAATATAGAAATGGCAATTGCAGCTAATGCTACTAAGTATGATGGGCACATAGTATAAACAACAGTTTTGAAGTGAAATGACTTGGAACATTGACGTACAAGAGAAACTAGTGTTCCGTTGGTAAAGTTCTACTATTCACCGTTGATAATGCTAGGCACATCGAAGAATGTGGTCAACATGATCTTAATTCTTAATTGTAACCCTTTCGCTTTTATGAGCCTTAACGAGTTCTTTCCGACTCATGTGGTACTTGATCGTTTGGTAATGGAACCGTATTGAAAACAATGCGGTTTAACGTCGATGATTTTTTATATAAAAGTCCAGGATAGTTATGCATAAATTTGATATAATCCCGCACTACGCCCGCTGTTACTCCTTTTGGTCTTCCGTGAGGAAATTTGGTTCCAGTTTGGCACACAATTTTGTAGAGGCGTACAACCTCTCTGGAACAAGAAATTGTCCAGTACACAACTCATAGCAATATGACATAAGATATCAATTAAATCACGTGAATTTCTATACCATTTTTTAGTAAAACAAACGTGAAATGATAAGCCTGGCTTTAAATTAAACAAATACTTTTATGAAAGAGTTGGAACAGCAAATGTTTTATTTCTATAAACAAAGACCTAGGTGTTAGTTTAGGTACATTGATGACACTTTCGTCATCTGGCGACATATACACAATTCCCTGAATAACTTTTTTACCTTCGCTTCACTATGAAGGTTGAGTTTCCTTATTGGACACATTAACAATAGCAAATCTACACATACCATTTTCACTATCATCCATTACAAGACCATAATGGCATAAAGGGCCTAATTGAAATAAGTTTTTCCATATCTGAACTTAATTCACTGACCCGAGAAGTAATTGATGTAAATAAAACTCTAGTTAATAACAAATAACACATGGATCAATAAGTCCCGAGACTAACAATGAAAACAACATTTTTTTTGCAAAATTTTTTTTTATTCATCAACATAATCACCTCTTAGGGTGATACAATGGTTCCAACGCTTTTCCAATTTTTCAATACCATGTTTATAAAAAAATTTATCTTTCGCTTCAAAATAAGCTTCAGTTTCAGCGATGACCTCCTCATTTGAGCCAAATCTTTTTCCCTGGAGCATTTTTTTAAGATCAGCAAAGAGCCAGTAGTCACTGGGGGCTAAATCTGGCGAATATGGGGGGTGGGGAAGCAGATCAAAACCCAATTCGTTCAATTTTGCCATTGTTTTCATCGACTTGTGGCAGGGTGCATTGTCTTGGTGAAAAAGGATTTTTTTTCTCTGCATGTGCGGTCGTTTTTTTGCGATTTCCTCCTTCAAAAGCACCAGTAAGTCAATATAATAATCACTGTTGATCGATTTACCTTTTTCGAGGTAGTCAATGAAAATCACGCCATGTGTATCCCAAAAAACTGACGCCAGGACTTTGCCAGCTGACTGCTGCGTTTTCGGACGTTTCGGACGGCTTTCGCCAGCTGTGCGCCACTCAGATGACTGCCACTTCGACTCTGGAGTGTAGTGATGTACCCATGTTTCGTCCATGGTCACGTAACGACGCAAGAAATCTTTTTTGTTGCGAGTAAATAGCGATAAACAGCTTTCTGAATCATCTACTCGTTGCTGTTTTTGTTCCATCGAGAGCAATCGCGGCACCCACTTGGAAAAAACCTTTTTCATGCTCAATTTTTCATGAAAGATAGTAAATACACTTCCATATGATATCTGTGTCATCTCAGCAATCTCACGGAGCTTCACTTTACTATCTTTCATTATAATTTTTGTCACTTCACTCACATTTTCCGGTGTAACGGCTTCCACAAGTCTACCCGAGCGTTCCGCGTCATTTGTGTCGATACGACCACGTTTAAACTCGGCAAACTACCGACAAATCGTTGCTTTTGATGGACAAGAGTCCGGGTAACATTTTTCAATCCATTGTTTTGCTTGCGTGGTGTTTTTACCCATTAAAAAACAATGTTTTATCAGAACACGAAACTCGGTTTTTTCCATTATTTAAACAAACTACAAAACGACTTTACTCCAACCTCGATAACTCAGCTGTTTCTGGTCCGATCGACTTAAAATTTTGACACGTTTCAAGCAAAGGTTAGTACTCTAGAAAGACGTGGTTACTGGTTTACTACGAGCGCCATCTATGGGTTAGTCTCCGGACTTATTGATCCATGTGTTACTACAAGCAAAATATCCATCGCACTATGCACCAACAGTTCAACCCAGAATACTCTTGTTCTGCATTTAATCTACTTCTATTCTCAATGCCCGTTTATATAAAAGGTGTCATTGATCTATTGGTAAAGTTCTTGTATAGCACACTTAAATTATCTTCAAATTTTATACTACACTATCGTATTCCTTCTCTCTCAAGGACCGTTACCTATTTGAAAATCTCTGTAGTTTATAGGTTTACATGGTCGTGTGGTTGTCTGGACATGTGCAAAATAAAGTATTCTGTTGACACTGAAGCATTTTACTAGGACATTGCACATTGCCGGATTTTCATTTGCTAAGCTCATATTAGAAACCGGTTACCAAATGCAATTTGATGTTGTCCGAATATCATTCCGTAATCCATATTATTCATCCATAGAAATCTAAAAACGCTTTAACACCCTTAACTGCGATGATAGTCAGTTTTACACCAATCGTGGCAAGCCCTCCTTTTAGAACCATTACACCGTAAATAGAAGGTTCTAGTGAAAGATGAGCAGCAGGCCTGAGGATGTGTTTTGCAACGATAAGTGAAGTGACAGTGCTAGAGATCCAGTTGCAGCCCAGAAGCCAAGATGAAATTAAGAACAATGATCGCGGAAATCTACAAACAAGGTTGTACTACTTGCTTTCAATACAAAATAACACCAATTACAGTGTACCATATGAAAACATATTAACTGCCACAAACAGGCGAGAGTTCCCTATGCGTCGGATAACGAGGCAACTAAGATAATGAAAAACGTTCTAGCTAGCAATACACACAGAATTTGTTGAATACAACATACTGATGGCTATCAAAATCTTTTATTTAAGAAAATTTTAATGCGTTAACGATGTAACTAATATTTTCATTTCATACATCCTCACTTCAAATCTAAGGCTTTACAAAACTTTACCTGTATGCAACCAATTGTATTTATTCTGACAATCAAATTAAGTTACACTCATGCCTTTCTTAAGTTGGTGACGTGATTAATAACAACGCAGTTCCTGCCATTTTCTAACAGTCAGTCTTAATACTATTGCAATCTTTCTCTTCAACCGGAGTAATAGCTTTCGATTCATCATCTTAAATGGAAAAGTGTTTTCCTCACTTTCTTGAACGTTTCGTGCATGCCAGAACTCTATTTTAGAGACGTAACTTTATTATCTGCACGAATTGCACGTTTCTACAATTAAGGTGTAATTTATTATCGTTGGTCCGGCGGTGTCAGGCTGATCTGTTTTATTCTTTATTATATAGGTTTGTAATAATTTTATTTAAAATTTACAGCTGTCGGTGAATACCGTAATTTAAGATTATCATGTTATGAAGCTGTACCTTTTACTAAATGGTGAACAGTATTCTAGTTTTTATAAAATTTAAACGCTTAATCAATTAAAGCAGCGATTTTGAAAATATGAAATATTTAATTTTGGGGTACATTAATGAACAAAGTGTCAAGTCGAAGAAAGTGGAAATTAAACTGCCCAAAACAACGGATATTCTACAATATTGATAATAGAAAGTAGTATTAGTTAATATAAGTTTTTCTATAATCTAGTTTCAACCGTTTTAGACAGTCAAACGAATGCACAGACATATCTTAGCATACCGTATCTTAGCATGCGCGTAAAATGATAAATACTGACTGGGGAAGTCCTCCTCCGGTCAGTATTTAAAAGTTCACTAATTAGTAGCGAAGATTTACAGGTTTCGTTGTCATCTGAAATGAAAACACATCATGATCTTACAGAAGTAGAGGCTTGGAGGGTTATAGGTAAATTAGAAAGTGGGAAAACACGATAGAGTGTTGCTGAAGTGTTTGGAGTGACATGAAATATAATTTTTAGACTTTAGAATCGCTTTTTAGAAACTGGAGGTAATCGGTGAAGGCGAGGGCAAGGGCAAGTTCGGTCAATATTAATAACCTCAAGAGATTATAGATACTTGTAATTGGTATGTAGAAATCGTGTTCTTAATGCATCTCGGATTCGAAGTGGGTTTACCTGCTGCAACGGGAAGGCTATTATCAACGTGAACAATAAGTTATTTTTGATGATGAATATAGCATACAATACTCTTTAAATATTAAAATTAAAAGGGAACTAAAACACTTGCTTTGTAAAAATACTGTACTATTTCGACAAGTTGTATGGCGACCATTTCTTTCGACGGTTAAGCAATGCTAAAGCAGAAGATTTGGTGCAAAGGAACTATAAACTTATATGGGGTTGTGTGCTGGCCCTAAGTTTTTAGTAGGCGCAAAAAAAGTGATAGTAAGCCAAGCCTCAGAACACGACGTCTAGGCCTGGGTTAGGGCTAATGAAAATAAATCTTAAAAAAAAGGTGCACTCTTCACGTCAACGACAAAGACAAAACAGTTCTTTACAGTGGACGAGGTCGGTAGGATTACAAAGTCTGTTAGCATGATAGTGGGTCTACTAACAGGATACTGTAAACTCAACAAACATATAATCCATGTATTAACATCCCTCAATAATTTAACGCGAATTAACAGACCGTGAGTTATTATTTATTTAGTCATCACAAAGTCGCCGCGAGAGACACTTGTAGAACAGTTCGAAATTTTAAATGTTTTATTACAATAGTATATTGTACTGTCTTTTAAATTAACCGAAATAGTATTAATTTTTTATTGTATTCGGGTGTGATTTATAAATTAATAACATTCTATTTATTGATGTGAATGTTATTTTCATCGATTACATTCTTTTCATATTAACGTCAACATCTAAATTTAACATAAAAAACTCCGCAGGTGTTTAGTTTTTATATTTTTAAATAAAAATAGTACTAGTGCTTATGATAAAGTTAGTGACATGTGTTCATTAATAAATAATATCAAACAGGATAACAGGTAACAATTATGTCTCATCAACAATATTATTTCCAACCGCCAATGGCTCGGATCCACATGGGCTATCCAGATCAAAACCAGCAGATGATCAATCAGCAGATGCCTGGACCCTCTATGCAAATGCAACCAATGTACCCTCATTATCCACTACAACTAAACCCTATGTCTTTTCCTACAAACCAAGTATATCAAAACTGCCAAACGTACCAACCTGATGAACAGACACCCACAAACATTGCTACGGAAGATAAATTGGAGACCGTATTAAAAAAAAAACGATTAAGAAGCCCAGAAGAAATAAAATCCAGGAAACAAACAAGGATAAGTGATTACTGGCTGCAAAAACCACTCGAAACAAAAAACAGCTTTAGTAGTTTAGCAGAAGAAAACGAAGAAGACAAAGAAGAAGAAAATGACCAACAAAACAATCCAAAACCCATGCCTAAACCTCCACCAATAACAATCTATAAAGTAGGAGTAGTCCAACATATTCATGAGTTACTTGGACAAATCACAAGTAACAAATATACGATCAAAACCACTGCTTACGAAACAATAAAGGTACAAGTCCTAGAAGCCGAACATTTTAAAACTTTAATCACAGAACTCGACAAGAGAAATACAGAATACCATACATTCAGACCGAAAAATGAGAAAACATTTAGATTTGTCCTGAAAGGTCTGCATCACGGAACAAATCTCGACGATATAAAGGCAAGCCTCGCAGAACAGGGTCATGAAGCAGTGAACATACACAATATAAAACATCATACCATAAAAACACCACTACCAATGTTTTACATTTATATTGTACCCAAAGAAAATAACAAAGAAGTATACAACATAGAGAAAATAGGAAACAATATTGTCAAATGTGAAGCGTCGCACACCAAAAGGTTAATTCCGCAATGCACTAGATGTCAGGACTACGGTCATACAAAAACGTATTGCCGTAAGACATTCAAATGCGTTAAATGCGCAGGTAATCATGAAACCAAAGTATGCACCCGAAAAACACGCGACGATAATGTAAAATGTGTAAACTGCAATGGCGATCATCCGGCAAATTATAGAGGATGCATAGTACATAAGCAATTACAGCAAAAACTATATCCAGCACTAAGAGAGAAAAGAACTGTACAACCACAAACTCAACCTAATTTGATACAACAGACTAAACCAGGTATGACATTTGCACAAATAACTAAAAATCAAATACAGAATAGCTCTATTAATCAAATAACTCCAGGAACTAACCAGACTAGTAACAACATGACCAAGCTCGAAGAAATGCTTAACAAGATCATGGAACAAATGAGCACAATGCTTAATCTGCTTACTACTGTCATTAATAAACTAGTTTAATGGACGTACAACCAAAATATAAAATAGCAATCTGGAATGCAAACGGCCTACAACAACATGTAAGAGAACTTAAGACATTCATACACGTACAAAACATTGACATAATGATGATCTCTGAGACACATTTTACAGACAAACATTATGTGTTGATTCCTAAATACAAACTGTATCATACGAAACACCCAGATGGCGGTGCGCATGGAGGATCCGCCATAATTATACGCGATACTATCAAACATTATGAAAGAGGGAAATTCACCAAGGATTACTTACAAGCCACCAGTGTAACAATTATGGAAGTAGATGAATCAATTACAATGGCTGCTATCTACTGCCCACCTAAGCACGCCAACAAAAAAGAACATTTCCAGTCATACTTCAACACTCTCGGTAATAAATTTATTTCCGGGGGAGACTACAACGCCAAACACCCAATGTGGGGCTCAAGATTGACAACCCCAAAAGGCAGAGAGCTAGTCAAAGCCATGGAAACAAACAATCTACAACAAATATCTACTGGCGAACCAACGTACTGGCCTTCAGATAAAAACAAAATCCCGGATGCCATAGACTTCTGCGTCACGAAAGGCATTGACATCAAAAAATGTAAAGCCGAATCATGTTTTGACTTATCATCCGACCACTCACCGGTGATAGTAACAATTCACGCAGAAATCTTAAACGAAGAAAAACAACAGCCTGACAGCCTGATCTCTCTAAATCTGCCTCTAAAAACTGAGCTTGACATAGACACAGCAGTATTGACCTTAACAAAACATATACAACATGCAGCCTGGTACGCGTCTCCTGATTGTGTGTCACCTCCAAAACAAAACGGCGTCTCCTCCACAATTAAAGAGAAAATCGCAGAGAAAAGGCAGCTACGAAAAAACTGGCAACGAGCAAGAACGGATGGAAATAAGAGAAAGCTTAATAAAGCAACGAAGGAACTAAAAAAACTAATTAATGAAGAATATAATCAAGGGATCCAAGAATACCTAGAAAGACTTACTCCAACTGAGACAACAGACTATTCGCTCTGGAAAGCCACAAAGAAACTCAAAAGGGCCCAACTACCAAACCCACCCATTAGAAATGACGACAGCAATTGGGCCAGGAATGATAAAGAAAAAGCTGATATCTTCGGCAAACACCTCAATAACGTTTTTCAGTCATTTCCTTCTGAACTATCGACAGAAGAAGATAAAGAACTAACCGACTTTTTAAATGCACCATTTCAAATGGAATTACCTCATAACAAATTTAAGGCTAATCAAGTAAGACAAACAATACTGAATGAAATAAACATCAGAAAAACACCTGGATTTGACCTAATATCTGGAAAGATTCTTCAAGAACTCTCGGACAAGTGTATAAAACTCATTACTTTCATATTCAATGCAATTCTGCGTCTAAACTACTTCCCCAGTTCCTGGAAAGTGGCCCAAATCATTATGATACTCAAACCTGGAAAAAAGCCTGAACACGTGTGTTCCTACAGGCCGATAAGCCTCTTGCCTATGCTCAGCAAAGTTTTCGAAAAGTTGTATGCTAAAAGATTAAAAAAACTAATAGACGAAAAGAAAATAATTCCAGATCACCAGTTCGGATTCCGTAATAAGCACGGAACAATAGAGCAAGTACATAGACTAGTCAACCAAATAAACAAAGACTTAAACGGCAGAAGATACTGCTCAGCTGCTTTTCTTGACATTACTCAAGCTTTCGACAAGGTATGGCATACAGGATTACAAGTCAAACTAAAGAAGCTCCTACCTTATCCTCACTTCCTCCTGTTAAAATCCTACCTGACAGATAGACATTTCCTAGTGAAACAAAGAAACGAATATACTGAGATTCATCCTATAAACTCTGGCGTTCCCCAAGGGAGCGTCCTCGGCCCAACACTCTATCCCTTATTCACAGCAGATTTACCAACAACAAGAACCACCATGGTAGCTACATATGCAAACGATACTGCTATACTGGCTTCCCACACCGACCCAACATCAGCCTCCAGAAATCTTCAAAAAAACCTAAACATGATTCAGAACTGGCTAAAAAAATGGCGCATAAAGGTTAATGAAACTAAATCTCAGCATGTAACATTTACATTGCGTAGAGAAACATGTCCTCCAATATATATTAACAACTGCAAACTAACACAAGTCCAAGATGCCAAATATCTCGGCATGCATTTAGACCGCCGCCTTACTTGGAAAAAACATATATTTATCAAACGCAAGCAACTGGGACTGAAATTAAGCCATATGTACTGGCTTATTGGCCGCAGATCAAAACTGTCAATAGATAATAAGGTACTACTGTACAACTCTATCCTTAAACCCATCTGGACCTATGGAATTCAGCTGTGGGGCACCGCCAGTATAAGCAATATAAACATCTTACAAAGGTTCCAAAACAAGGTGCTACGCGCCATCGTTGATGCGCCTTATTACGTTTCCAACGAGGTGATTCAGCATGACATCCCCCTAGAATCGGTCAAGGAAACCATACATCGTTTTAGTGCGGGATACAGTGACCGAATGTTAGTGCACCCTAATGTTTTGGCCAGACAGTTAAATGTGCGCGATGTCAATGAGGTGCGTCGACTGAAACGACTATTGCCATACAACCTGTCTACAGGACTCAGACAATAATACTAAGTACATTTAGACTAGGAAGTAGATTTAACATAATTTAGAATTTTACTTAAAGGAGATCACTCACGGGAGTGATACTCTACAAGTCCTTTATATCAGTCATATCAAACGCTTATTGCCAGCTAGGCAGATTGCAGTTTCCACTAGGAGTTAAAAAAAAAAGTTATTATTTAGTTAGTTCATACGCTGTGATTTAAGATCTGGTTGTAAGCATTCACTTAAACGGCATGGGAAATCTCGAAAAACCTTTTTTCATGCCATCGAATTCGATTCCTATATCCCCAGTATGATAGACCAATAACTTACCACTGATATATCAGACGTCAACATATGGATAATGTAAGCTAGACAGAAGAAACCATTTAAACATTCTGTCAATTAGAAGAAGAAACTGGGATTCACGTATTATACCAATGTGACGGAAGATGGAATATTCTGAAGTGAAGCTACATATAGAACAACTTCTCTTGATGCTGCTAGGTCTAGATAAAAGAACGAGTAATCCTTATGTCTTATTTGCTTTTTTCATAGATTAATTAATTTAATAATAAATCTGCAAAGGTTGGAGTAATAGAAATAAACTCACTTCAAGTAATCTATCTATATATCTGTTGTTATCTTTATTTAGATTTTATCTTCCATTTTGACTCGTTTGGGGATTCTGTTTTTTCATATTTTCAAGCACCGTTTGGGATTGCTTACTTTTTATTATTTAAAGACATATTTGTTTGTTATGTATGTTATATATAAAAATAAGTAATAAATAACATTTGAAATATGTATATTAGTTTATTCTTAATCACGGCTAAAAACGTCCTGGTGAGATTTGGGCACTTAAAAGATCTGAAATTACAGATTCCAGATGGAATAGCGTCTTGCACGTACATTTAGAGAGCGCTTAATTCTTACTTCCAGGCGATATTTTTCAAATAAAAATTCATTATGTAATTAATCCGTGTTTAAGTTGTAAATATTAATTGATATTGCTAAATAAGCTTAAATGTGTTCCACGGGTCTTATATCAATCACATAAGCTTAAGTTGTTTTAATGTAAAATAATTTAACTCATTGATTTGTTATAACAACACTGTCCATATCTTTTTCCTAATATAGTTAAAGTAAATGGCGAAAAAATTATCTAAATGTTTAAATCTCGGATAGTGATAGTTTATTAACTTTATGCTCGTTGGTACGTGACCTCAAAAAGAGTGTACTTTCTAAGTTAACTAGTTTTCAAATTGTTGGCGAGCATCAATTTCACGTAATACGTTCTCGTTTATCGAATGTTCGTTTAAACATTTTTAAAATATTGTTCAGCCAACAAAATAAGGCTTCCTATGCGCAGACATGATTGTGAAGAATACTTTGCAACAGCGGGTATTGTGGCAGTCTCCAGTGCTTATATTTTGCTGTGTTTAAGGCACATCAGGGGGAACTTTTCCTTAACAAGGACATTCATTTCTATTCATCTCGTGATATTGAAAATATTCACCTAGAATTTCGCCTTTCCATCTGAATTTTTTGACTCTTCGTCGAATCAGGTGACATATTTCGGTTATACTTTTTCGTGAAAGTTAAAAAGAAAACTGGGCGTTTTACTTGTATTCTATTCAGTTCCAGTGTTGATTAAATGCTTTCAACATGATTGTTATATTTCGTACTTATTATACTTGTACTTATATCTCAGGGACTTCATACAAAAACTTATTGAATTGCTTCATTGTCGTTTATTTGTATAATTTCCCTTCATCTTTTTTAAATAGTTTATTCACCCTTGAGCAATTTCTATTATATAAAATTTTTTTTGAAACGCCGGGGTAAGTTTGTAGGTAATGTATAACGTTCTTATTTTATGTTTTTTACATTTAAAACGTTATTTCTGAAAAGCATAAATAAATTACATTGCAAAATATCGGTTGTATCGAAGTAATTGATTGTAGCATAGTAGCTTTGGGGAATTTTAATTCTTTTATTGTATTTGCTGCCCTCTATTACATGTTATAGTTCACTGTCAAAGTAATTCTATTTTACATAGACGTATCAGGCTATCTTGTGATTATTTTGGTTTGGTTATATAGGCATAATTTATATTGTATTATAAATTGTTAAATAATTAAAAGACTACAGAATGCGAATCGAACGGGGGCACATTCTTTGTCGTAGCATTTTAGTAATTGTTCTTAGCAGTTTCTTAATGTAAATAATGATTATCAAATTGTTAGTCTCTCTACAAATAACAATTCCTGGCGCAATTCGGATTATGAAGAAGAATACACACATATAAACATCTCTTTAATTTGAATAGCGGAAAAATCTCATGAAATATTTACGCGTTCAATTGATAATTAGAATCTCTTCAGGAGATCTTTCTTATAAATAATAAGAAAGAAAACAGAACACAATTAACATTACAATTTTGCAATTCTAAATACAATTTTCCTTATATTATCTATTTACACATATAAACATTTATTTTGTTTGAAAGCAAACTTCGTACCTGCTTTCATTCTCTTACGTTCTCGTACGTTCGTACAAACACTATCTATCGATTTCCGTTTCTAGGGATCTATTTATATATGTATATGAGTATTATAATACTCGCATTAATTCTTTTTTACAAAAAATTGACTGATACACCTCATATCAGACGACAAACACAAACTGTGGATAGAATAGCCCGATATACAGGTCTAACTAAGCCTCTTTCCTTATTGAATTCTTAGGTTCATATGTTGTCTTCTAGATTTTAGACTTATGTGTCTCCCATGAGCTCTGAACCTCATCTATCTTGACTAAATTTTCTCGACAATTTACATAAATTTTAAATAAACATTAGATTAGAGTGAGAGATCTAATCTAATGTTTATTTTATTGTCCGCACATTATTACTGCTATGTGCATTACATAAACTCAGTCGATATAGATTGAACTAAACATAACAGATCTATAAGTATATGAATGGAGAATTATATAAATTAAACTTTCTTTTCAAATTAAACCAACAATACAATACATTTATATCCTTTGCGTCACTAAAACCTTTATGGAAATGCATTAAGGAAAACGTAAATAAATATACCTAAACTAAATTAATACGAATACCACAATGTATTCATATTGATTTAGATTTTTTTTCTGAGATATTAGTCTAATACATTTACATTTGGAAATTCCAATTAAGTAACATTCTTACTTAAATGAAATTAAAAATAAAAATATATTGACTAAAAATATTCTTCAAAGAATTAGGCATACCATTACAAATGAAACTATGTCCTTTATTTATTATGTATCCAGAAATCTTCTGACCATTTAGCAGATGTTACTAACACTTTTTTGCACTTTTATACATATATATTTCTGGATTTAAGGCTTTCATGGAATTGCTTGGGAAAATATTTAGAATAACTAAAATGATTTTTGTGACGACTTCTTAAGTGTTTTTGTAATTCTGGTAATTTTTAAGACATAATTTGTATTTATTACTTCTCAATAACGCTTTTTATAACATACATATGTTCCTAAACATATTTACTAGGAGTATATAAAGTAGAATATAAAAAAACTACTACACTCTGTGTGCCTTCCAAATACGGTAATATTTAAATAGAATTTCTCTTTTGTTTATAAATATTTTTAAAACCCATATAAATTATTACACATTATACAGAAAATATTGGAAAGGAATAAAGTATAAAATGCAACTTTTTTTCCTTCCCAAAAAACAAAGCTGCTTTAATGGCAACACAAGTTCTGTATACTACACTGTATTAGCTTTCTCTTTCAATGTATCTACAAAGAAATGATTTTGTCTCTTATGTAATATGGAAAGATCCCGTTTTCAGATTATAAACGCAAAAACTCGACGGAGGATAGAATGCGAGTTATAAAAAATGCATAACTTGCGACAACATAAAGCTCCACGTGTTGAGGAAAGAATATAAAAATCCCATATACTTCTATATATTTATTTATGTATAACTAAGATTACATAATAACAATTCTGTCGTTAAAGAAGACGGCGGCGGCATGTCATCCTATAAGAAAAGATATTAAAATCTCAATTAAAACTAATTACTTTATACTAGCATTGCACAGAAGACACCACTATTATATATATTTTATACATGAACGAATGGAAAATTAGAAGTCTAAATATATCAAGTTATTACAGAACGGCCTTTCTGAGGTACTGTAGAATTTCCAAGGCATTTCATATATATACATATCCTAAAGCAATGAAATTAACAAGCATAATTTAATTTTAGGATAATTTTTATTCCATTTTTAAAATTACTAAACTCTAATATACGATATATATTTTAGAGTATCGTTCAAGAATTTCCATATTTGCATTTAATTTATTAACTTCGAAAGAAAACAAGGAGTTGTAACAAAAAATAAGAAATTAAGATACAGTATTATTAAATATTCTGGACTGTAATGAAAAATTTTTGACACGTGTGTTTAATTTAATTTATTGTAATAATGCCTGTAACCCAATATAAGACATAAACGAAGTGTAAAATGTTTTTAAGTTTTCCTAATTCTCATTTCGGACGCTATTTGACTCTCAATTCAAGATATTTTTCTCAAAAATCATTCTCTCTTACAAATTCTGAGCTGTTCTCATTCCTATTCTCATACGTTATGGGTTTTACTGTAGTTTTGTACACATGCAGCTTTGTTGCCCTTTAATATATATACACACATGCATATATTGCTGAAAAGGACTTTGTTCATTATACGTACAATTTTTTATTCCGTCATCATTATTGCTTCAATTTCCCTGATTTTTTATTCACAATTATGAGGATTCGAACTTTAAAAGTGACAAGATTGCTGTGGAAGCGAAGAGAAAAGGAATGAATTATTCTCACTGCTACCACATATTAGTCTATGCCTTTCCTAATTTATAATAAATGGAATCTTCCTAAAGAATAGAAGAGCATGCAGTATGGCGAGAAGAAGTCTTCTATCAGTTACCGATCTAAACTATTGCAGTTTGGGTTTTTGTCATGTCCAAAAAAGAGAAACAGTGCAGTTGGTTGAAAATTTAAAGCGCTCGTGGTTGCACAGCAAGACCATGTCATGAAAGTCTAATTGAAGCATGTTGGGAAATAGCGTTACTCTACTAAACAGTGGCGAGCTAGGTAAAAGCGTTTAATGACGGACGTGGAAATGTGGCTCGACCAGGTTGCCCCAATATCAGTGAAGAGCAGTAAGCTGTTGCCGCGTTGTTAAACACATACCGATGCCAAACAATTCACAAATTAGGTCACGAGATAGGATTATCGCATGCGACTGTCGGCATATTCCAAAAAATCATCTGGGAGTGAAGAAAATTGCATCATGATGAGTTTCTCACAACGACGGAAATGCAGGAATGGATATAACACAATACCGCTCAAGTTCACTTGGAGCGTTATGGTCGTGAAGGAAACGTTTTCCTAACGTCGCATTATTACACTTAAAGAGACATGGCCTAGATTGTACGAAGCTAAACCTAAGCATCAATCCAGTGAATGGCGTTACCACGTTAGGTTAGAGTTACGAAGAAAGCGACCACACTTTTTGTATAACCCTCCCATTATTTTGAAGTATAAGCCCGGGACGGATACAGGACGCCCTGTATTTGATCTGTATAATCACTGGGGTGGAGAAGTACTTTTCCAACCACCATATTCACCGAATTTAAACCCAAGTGACTGTGGATTCATCCTAAAGATGAAGGAACCACATCATGAACGGTTTCCAAGATTAAGCAAGCAATAGATCACTCCATTAGAACCATCAACAGAACAACCGCTGTTAAAAGCATACTATGACTTCCACATCGCTGTAAACGAGTTGTTGACAATGCTGGTGCTTATATTGGAGAACTGTAGTAGTTTCACATATCTATCATATATTATTAATAAGTAAATAGTTGTCACTATTAAAGTTCCAACCCTCGTATTTCTGGTTGCATATATTTGATGTCTAGTTTATAAATTTCTAGCTCTCCTTTTACTTTACTTGGTTTCTAAATTATTGATTTTATCTTAATATCTCCATTTTATATATTCTTTTTATTTTCTGACTTGTTTCATGTACAATTTTTAACGTCTTTTATAAAACCTCTTGTATTTTTCTTTATTTATGATATACATGATAATTTTTTTCTAGTGCAAAACTTATAAGAGGTTTTTCTTTTGCTTTTAGTTTTTCCGGTCTCTCCATTGCCACTAACCATAATTGTGTTTTGCTATATCAGCTTAGCAACAGTAATTTGTTTAGCAGGGATTCTAAATAATTTTTCAGGAGGTCGTACTCTTCTCACACTATAGTATTTTATTTTAGGTCATATACTTCTCTGTTATTTCGTGTTTATATCCTTTATAAGTGAGACTATTCAAAGATTGCTCTTTTGAATATTTTAGATTATTATAGGTTAAAATTTGCATACACGTTTCTCTTATAAATTTATACAATTTCTAAAATGATTGGAATGATTTCATTCTTTGCAATATCTGAGAAAACAATACTAATGAAAAAACATTATGCAATATTTTTGATATGAAAACTATTGACAATACGAACAATGATGATTCTTTACGAAAAGTTTCTAGCGCAATGAATGTTATTTTATGTTGATGAATTCCGTTTCTAGAGCCAATGGAATGTATAATTTTATCTTTAAGAGTGATAATTATCAGTGATGTTTGAACTGTTGTGGTTAGTCTTCGCGATCGATAAAGACAGATTTCATTCATGGGACATGAAAGATATTTTTGGAAACAGAAGTGACAAACTTGTGAAAATGAAAATGCAGAATTTATATCGCGCTTGTAACTCGTATTGTATACCATACACATAAAATGTTAACAAGCGTTATTGTATCATCTTTAGTTTAAAGATGGTACAATAACTTTTAGAACTATAAATATATTAAGCGTTTGTTCTAAAATATAAGTTTTCTGGCATAAGGGAAAGGAATTTTCTTAACAATTGATTTCAAATTAAAGTGTGCCTGTAAATTCATATTTAGCATGAATCATATAGCCCTTTACTTACACGATATGTAGGCAGTTTGTGTGAATACATATGACTTAAAAACAGATTTTATGTGTTATAGTTAGGATATTTTAAATATTTCTAGCTTTTTTAACTATGGAAGGGTAACATAAATGATCTCTTTATTAGACTTGACTATATCTTGAAAAGGGAAATTTTTGCCATTTTAAGAAATACATATCCATTGAAACTTTTCTAGGTTCACTACGAACAAAAATTATTAATTAATAAATTTGTTGAACCAAACTTGGCAATAATATCGTGTTGAACCTTATCTTCCTTGGTAAGATATTCTATGTTTTGAGCCAATTTATGGTCCATCATTTTCTGAATGCCGAATTCAGTTTTGTTTGCCGGGTTGTATTATATCTTGCGGTTTGTATTTTTTCAAGTCCCCACTTTGATACTCTATTTCTAATTTATTGCCATCATATTGGGAAAATGTTTTTATGATATATATATGTAATTATTTTAGTTATGTGGTAATTAATTTTGATGATAGTTTGGGAACTTCAAAAATCTATTTCAATGCGCAGCTGTCACTAAATAATAATTCAGACAGATAAACACCTTGCCTTATTTTTCCTTTTTGTAAATTTAAAAGAGCGACGTTGTTCTTCTGTAAAATTATTTTTGCTTTATTGCTCGTATATAATATTGTTAATAGTTACACGTAGTGTGCCTTAAATGCCTTGTTCAATGAATTGGATAAAGGATTTTCTGGTTGTCTATAAATACTATAGATAAATTCAGACTACATTTCTCTTTTATATTATTGTTTCTGTTTACTGTTTCCACCATTGTCTAGTGTATTGAGTTCTCAGCCTTGGATACAAGCATAATTTTAATATCTTTCTGTTGGTAAATGCATATATTTGTCGGTACATACCAGAAATATTTCTTTAATTGTCTGGTGCTTCAATGGATTTTCCTCGTCTTCCATTGAAATTTATTTGACTGCAACTACATACGTAAAAGTATGTACATACATATAGAGTAAGAGAACGGAATATTTATGCTGTAGTCCTTTTCTTTATGTTTGCAAATGAACTAAAACTATTCTTTTATTTAACATTCCTATAAGGACGAGTTTAATTTTCTGTTAAACCACTTCTTAGCTTTTCAAGACATTCCCAATGACATGGATGCTTTTAAAGTTAACACGTGATGTGTAGTATTCATTGATGATACAGCGTCTTGAGGTCTGAATGAAATTATGTTCATATTACATCCTTAAAAGAGCTTGTTTCAGAGCACTTTATACTACTATGTTTTATAAACAAAAAATAACAAAATCTCTAACATATTAAAAGCCATACATTAAAGAAAATTGAACATAAACATATACATATATAGCTATAGGAGCATACAGACAAAATTACAATATTAATTAATTACATTTTTAGAACAGTTTCTACAATTTCTCTAATGTTCAAGTACTAATTAATAATTTACGAGTATATATATATATATATATATATATATATATATATATATATATATATATTTTACATACATATGTATGTATATATGTATAACTTTTCTTTTTGAAAATGATCTATCAAAAATATTTCAGAAACTTAAACGAGTGTAAAATTTCCAAAAACCGATCTATTTTTATTGTAAGGAGGACATATTTTGACCTATGAATTGTACTTATGAAATTTGCACCGGCGCCCCATGAAGTTTTGAATGGACTGACCTATCGTGTGATATGTTATGTTTGCAAATACTTGCGTAATTTTTTTATTTATTACCTTAAACATAACCAAGTTAGATCTACATCACGACACGAGCAATAAATTCGTGAATACTCAGGTAGCCTTTGCAATAAAATTAGGCAAGATTTGAAGTCTTTTCATAAAAATTGATAATTGGTTTTCTCAAGTTCACCAGCATTGTTTCCTAAATTTTTTTGCTGAAAGGATGGACATGAAGTTCATTCATTTACAGTGCTGTGTAATGTGATTGGGCCACAGTAACAGGATTTAATGAAAGACATAAGTATATAGGTATATAGATCATAAGTACATACGAGAGCTAACGCAAAAATTTGAAGTAACTAGATCCGTGGCGAACAAGAAAAAGGCACTGTAATAAGGTAGTAGATGTAGCAGCTAAAAGAGCGGAGATTGAGGTAGTTTGAAATTATTACTATGGAATCAATCAGTTGCGTGTGTTAACACATCCATTGGACTTACTCATCGGTACGCATGCATACATTTCACCCAAACAAATCAAAGATAGAGTTTGGTGTGGTCGATTACGATCGACTACTAGAATTTTGCGAAATTATATTTGACATTATTGATGCTAATCAAATTGTTCATAAATTAATTTGCTTTAGTGAGGAGTGCACTTTCTACTTAAATGGACATGCGAACAAATACAATATGCGATACCAGAGCGATGAAAATTGCAACGTTATACCATAAAGACATACAGTGAAGCAACAAAAAAATAATTAATTTTGGCATAAATATTATTTGGTGCAATAGTCACTAATAAAATGGTGATGTCTACTTAAATATGTTGGAGATTTCCTTATAACTGAGAAATATGAAAACCAGCGTGATGAAGAAGATAATCAAATGTTCAATGAACATCAACTTTTCTTCTAACAGGATGTTGCTCCACCACATCATACTGCTTCTAACTTGTATACTGTTTGTACCTGACTTCATCAAAGATTTACAAGTTTGAGCTGGTAGACGTGGGACGATAGAATGGCCTCCATGATCACCAAACTTGACATATTTACACTCCATTTAAAATCAGTAGATTAAAAATGATGTGCATCAACGAATTATCAACGGGTGTGAAGCATGCCCACAATGAACTTTTCAAAAAATAAGGTAAGTATTTTAAAACCAGTTTCACTATTGCATAGAGACCAACGGCGCTCATTTCGAGCATTTCGAATATTGTTTTTTTCAACATTGCTTGTTTACTCTCATTGTAATGAACTATTTTAAGACAATGTTATGCCAACGTCTAGATGTTTAAAGAGTTATTACTAGTTTTGTAATGCAAATCAAACTTTCAGTTTTCTAATTTCTAAAAATATATCTAAAAAATACATTGGCATTTAAGGTGTCATATAATAGATCATCCCATTTAAAATTTTTGGGGATTTTCTGGGGAAACAGTATATACGACATAGGCGTGATTCATAGGTTAAAATATGTCCTCTTGATAATAGAAATAAATGGGTTTATGTAAATTTTCATTTTGGTTTTTGGAATATTTCAAGTAGATCCTCTTCAAAGAATCGCACTATATGTATATATACATATATATATATTAAAAGAGTCTTGATGAAATCTTGAAGTGTAATATCGCAGCTAATTTTACGAAGTTACGAAGTGTTATTGACAACCTTCCCTTTTCTCAAAATGTGCCCACTCGATTCGCGTGTAAGCAAGATTTCTTTAATGTCTTTATTATGTGTCTTTTTGTAGAAATAAGATATATACTATATATATATATATATACACACTATAGTATGCACGCGAATCGAGTGTGCACATTTTGAGAAAAGGGAAGGTTGTTAATAACACTTCGTAAAATTAGCTGCTATATTACACTTCAAGATTTCATCAAGACTCTTTTACGATTTACTAAATTTGAGTACATTCAGTTTTCGTATCTTATGAAGTATAAAATCTTAAATACAAGACTTACATAATGTATATCGAAACCTAATATATAAATGTTGAGCTCACGTTGGTATTTACATGTTTTTCATATTACTTATAAACTAATTCAACGAAAGTCGATACAGTTAAGTACGTGTACAAGATAATAAAAGAGTTCTATTGTAAACAGAGGTAACTCGAAAAGGACAAACGTATTTAATAGAAATTACGAGTTACCCTTAATTTACATTTGACAACTTCAAGTAGAAAATAACTTAATTCTCATTTGGGATATACATACATACATGCTACTTTAGTTTAGAACATAGTATAAAAACAGTACAGTCGTTACTATATGTAAGGTTCCTAAGCAAAATAAATTAGCTTGACAGAAACAATTAACATTCATTTTGCATTTTATTTAAATGCAAATTATAAGGAGTACATTGACTTTCTCTTAAATGTATTCTAATAAATTCAAAAGGAGTTTTATGAACTTCATTAATTTTAATCAAAGAAAGACTTACAATTGATATTGTCATATAACATATGGTGAGCAATGGATGAGTTGAAATCAAATAAATTATTTGTTCCTTAACGAAGTTTCGAAACACTTTCACCTTTTACAAAAATACAAATTTTGACTCGAAATTCAGTTTTCGATTAGTTTTCATTTTTTTTTCTTCTCGTGTATCTTGTTTGAGTGTTGATATATTTTTGCCATTTATTTTTGTGTATACATGTTACATCTACACCGCTGAGAACCAAGATGTACATCTTGGTTCTTAGCGGTGTAGATCGCGTACGGAGTTTGTTTTCTTACAGGTGTTTTTCGCCGTGTTTTACCAGGTGCGACACTTTGCAATTGTCTACTGATGATGACAACTTAGTTGTAGAAATGCGTATACAGAATTACAAAAGTTAATGTGGAAAGGGGTTATATATCAACCTTAGTGATTAAGTTAATCAACCTCAGGCTCCATCAAATTCAATCTTCTCATATATTATTTTTCAGAAGTCTACCATATATATTTGTGCTTAGTTGGAATACTTCGACTTTACCAAAAATGTTCGACTTTTTCTGACTTTAAGTAAATGGGCTTCTGTAAACAATGTTTGGTTAAAGTTATGTAAATCTGTAAATATGCTAAGAAAAGTATTACGAACTTCATATTTTTTATAGCTTATGCTTAGAGCAAGTGAAAATATATACGATCCCTATACTACTAGCTAAGATTACGAAAGTGGTAAATACGAATCATGTCGGCATCGATTACTTTAGTTAAATATTCTGAATTCTGTTGTAAAGTGTTGCTTATAGAATTCTTTGAAATTTAGTACAATTTAATACAAAATAATTGGATAAAAAAGCAAAAATGTAGTTTTCTTATAATATTTGGAAATGATGCTACTCCATCAATTCCTGAGATAATGCTTACCTAGTTGTTGTTTGATACTTGAAATTTATAAAATCACTTTTCTACGCAATATAAAATTTTAAACAAATATATATATATATATATATATATGCATGTTATAATAATTCGAACGAATAAAGAAAATATGTAAGAAATTACAATTTCTGCACTATGTTTGAATGTCACCTATTCTAGAGATTATGCTAAGATATTAGCAACTTATAAGTGGTTTCGAAGAAAATCTATAAAATAAAACAAAAAATAATCTCCGGACAGTATTGTGCAGAAAATATGATATTGTTTCCAAAGAAACCATAAGAAGCGCACTTTAATTAATGGAATGAATTAATTAAGACTATATTTTCATTAATTTCGCGTTTATATCTTTGCGACAAATTAAAAAATATGCTTTTTCATTTTATATCCGTTCTTACAAAAAATAATAAATTCTCATAGTTCTATGAGTTACAAAAAAAGTCAATTAAAATTTTGCACCCTTCTTTTCTGTTGTTTTAAGCGGTAAAAGATGAAATTTGTTAACTGTTTTTGTATATATAAAAAAACGATGAAAAGTATATAAAGACAATCTCAGAAACGCGAAACAAACTAATTACTTGAAATTACGAAGGAAACTTTTAAATTATCTGTACTGAAAAAATTCTTGTATATAATTTTCTTCTTTAGACTTTGCGAACACTTTAATGAGTACCATAAATAGTTTATTGAGCTTCTTTACAGTTTAAATACTATATTATAGGTTTATAAGATAATACTAAAGAAAAATATGTTGTATAAAAACATGACTCAGCAATACAATACACGCAAACTTCGTCTTTGAATTAAAATATAAAAGTCCATCACTTAAAAATATATTTTTATTGTTGACGCACATCTTCAGCATGATGTGCACCTGACCAGTCCGACTTCATCACAATTCATGCACTTCAATGCTACAAATTCTGTAGTAAAGTGATTCCTGTGAACGGATTTCTTACTGCCATTACACACTTGGCAAGGTAATAGCCGATATCCTCCACAAATTTTGCATGTTGTGCAGACATCCATGCTCTAGAAAAAGACATTTCGTTAGTGCATTCCTCTGATATATAATACGATATATTAAATATTTAGTATATTGTTATATATACATAGATAGATAGATACTATGAATTATTGAATACATTTTAAATGTTAATGTAAACATCAGCTTACAGCACAATATTTAATAATAATTGATACTCTCTTTTAGCTAAATTCATTTGGTTAAGAGGCCTTGTATCCAGTCAATTGTTACAAGCTCTACTTTATTAATCAAGATTGTATATATATGAATAATATCATGTCTCCCTCTCTCGACCAATACATAAATGTATTGACCGACAAAGCAAGAACGCTTCTATCTTACAGATCGGAGACTATGTTTCCAGTGTATAATAGACAGAAACTTACATCTAGGCTTTACGCCAATTAAAAAATGTTAAAAAAGAATCATTCTATTATTAATAACACCCTATCAACTACATATGATCGTCAGGCGTAAAGCCTAGATGTAAGTTTCTGTCTATTATACACTGGAAACATAGTCTCCGATCTGTAAGATAGAAGCGTTCTTGCTTTGTCGGTCAATACATTTATGTATTGGTCGAGAGAGGGATATATGATATTATTCATTATTTTCGGTATCGAAAGATATGATAAACACTCTGAAGGAATCGTTCATTAATAACACAAATCAACCTGACGATCCGTGATATCGGTGAAACATATGTAGTTGATAGGGTGTTATTAATAATAGAATGATTCCTTTTTAACATTCTTTAATTGGCGTAAAGCCTAGATGTAAGTTTCTGTCTATTATACACTGGAAACATAGTCTCCGATCTGTAAGATAGAAGCGTTCTTGCTTTGTCGGTCAATACATTTATGTATTGGTCGAGAGAGGGAGATATGATATTATTCATTATTTTCGGTATCGAAAGATATGATAAACACTCTGAAGGAATCGTTCATTAATAACACAAATCAACCTGACGATCCGTGATATCGGTGAAACATATGTAGTTGATAGGGTGTTATTAATAATAGAATGATTCCTTTTTAACATTGTATATATATAGTACTGTGCGAAAGAAAGAGGCACCTAACAAATATTTTCCAAAACTTATTTACTAAAACGTTTTTACTAATAATTAGTTGGTTAATTTAATTTATATATACTCAACACAACTTCATTCGATTCACTTATTGGTAGAAATATAATCTCTGGAAATTTACAAGTTTATAACATCATACTTTCGCGCAGAGATCGTGATAGTGATCCGCGTGAGATCGACCGCCTGACGAGAGGATTAAAGTAATAAATTTTATTGCACCGCAATGCTCTGCAATAAAATTTCAAGGGAGAGTTACTTATCTATTAGATTTTGTTTTTAATTCAGTGCTAGAAACCATATAGAGCGGTTCCACAATAGAATTTATTTAGATTCTTAAAAAACGCGCCTATGAGTGAAATTTCCATTTTAAGAAAAAATTGTGAACTGTAAATTGTTATAGTAGATAGAAAATACCTAGAATAGCATTACTAGACAGAAATGAAACTATTGTTTTACACCAAGAAGTTTACAGTCAAGTGAAAATATCAAAGACAGTGAAATTGTCCAGCTATGCCGTGCACCAAACAATAAAAAGAATGACTGAAATCGACAGTGTAAGTGATAGACCAAAGAGTGGACGTCCAAAAAAGCTCAGTAAAACTGATGCATAGTTTTTAAAAGTTAGTTCCATAAGAAATCGTAAGAAAGAACTGGTACTTCGGTACATGTTTCAACAGTAAGGGGATACTTGCTCAGATCAGGCTTCAGGGGATGGGTGGCCGTGAAAAAACCCTTACTGCGACCAGGCAATATAAAATATGCCAGAGACTACGAAACTTGGGTATATAAAGAGTGGCGACAAGTACTATGGACTAACGAATTTAAATATCAATTATTTGGAACGAACAGACATCAGTATGTTAGACGACGCCTGGTGAATCATTATTGGAACCATGTTTACATACTACCATAAAGCATGGAGCAATATCCAAGTTTGGGGTTGTATTTCGGCAGCAGGTTTGGGTGAAATTTTAAGAATAGAGAGTAAATTAACTGGTAAGAAATACAGAACACTAATAGAAGAATATGCCATTCCATCAGCGCATCGACTTTTTGGCAATAATTTCATTCTATAGCAAGATAATGATCCCAAGCATACCTCAAAGCTTGGGAAAACTTATTTAACACAGCAGGAAGCAAATGGGGTATTGCAGACTATGATATGGCCATCTCAAAGTACTGACTTAAATATTATTGAACATATGTGGGATTATCTTAACAGAAAAAAGTGTGAAAGGGGAACAATGAACTGTGGAACATACTACAGGAAGAGTGATACAATATTCCTGAAAATTTCATTAATTCACTAATGGAAAGCCTACCAAGAAGAATGCAAGATACCTTAAAAAATAAAGGTGATCATACAAAATATTTAAGTTGTTTATGTTTAAATATCGATGTGTTAGTTTTTATACATTAAAAAAGTTTCAACTTGTGTAAAATTATTATTTATCCTTATATAATAGTTTCTCGTAAAATTCAAGAAGGTGCTTCTTTCTTTTGCACAGTATATATACATATAATAACAATAATCGTAATCTTTAATGCCCAACAGATAGTAATCCAATTGCAGGACAAATTATTAAAATTAAGAATAATAATAAGTGCAGTTAATTTAATACAAAAAAATAAGGAAATAATTATCAAAAATTATAAACACTTATAACAAGGTAACGTAAGACATTTTAAAACTAAACATACAATAAATCTTGTTTAATGAAAGGAATCCAAGTATAATCCATTGGCATTTCTGCACATATGTACCAGCGGAGCCTTGAAAAAAACAATGGTTCTTGCTCTAGGTACTGAGAAAGTTGCCGACGATCTAATATATATGTAGATATATATATGTATATATATATAATATAATATATGGATTATCTTCGAAATGTTTAATAACTTACAAAGAGATAACATTGAATAGAATTATATACAGCAGATTACGCGTTTTCGAAAACGCTTGAACATTCATAATGAATGAATGGGATAGTTATGTTTAAATATGTGTATGTTAGTAAGAACTAAAAAGTCTTGTATTGAACTACACACATTCATGAGTGTCATTGTTTGGCTCATTATGAACGCATTAAAAAACGGTAAAATAGTGACGAGTACTTTTTCATAAAATCAAAATTTCCCGTCTAAATTTTTATATTTTATGTAAAACAGGATGTAAATACAACAATGGTCAATCGATAACTCATTTAAAATTTATTCGGCAACTGGCGAAGGCGAAACTTCAAGGTACGGTAGGCTGTTAACCTCAGATAATGAAGATAGATTAAACGTAAAACTGCATATCTTGCAACTTAATTCCCAAGGGAAACTTCATGCTTCAGACGGAAGTTACCTGGAGGAAGAAAATTGCCATATACTTTGCGAAACTGGTATCTGAAATCCTACGTCTAATTACGAAAACGTTCTACATATCATACAATGAAAACATACAAAGATATACATACATATAAACACGCATACACGCACACATATATATATATATATATATATATATATATGCGTGGGTGTGCGTACTTATATACCTAGTCCTGCCATAAATACCGATATAAAGGTTTTTAAGTACAAAAAGAAAACTGCAAGTTGGATTTAAATTATTTTTTGATAGTTTATTTTGGCAATAGTAAGCTACAAAATACAATGCAAATTACTCGAAATGGCCGCCATTTGCCTTAATACAACGCCGAAGTCTGCAGGGCCACTCATCAATCGCTGTACGGACGATATCCATGGGAAAATTGTCGACTGCTTCTGTTAACGCTTGCTTCAATGATTCCAGGTTGCGATGGGGTCTTCTACAGACCATGCCCTCTAATATTGACCACAGTTTGTAGTCAAGCGGATTTAGGTCTGGGCTTGCTGACGGCCAATAGTCAGTACTAATAAACTCAGGTACATGATTTTCAAGCCATTGCTGAGTTGTTTCGGCCTTGTGAGCGGGCGCAGAGTCTTGTTGGAATATCCATGGTTGATTTTGGAACATGGTGTAGTTCAGGGGCTCCATTACATTGCTTAAAATGTCTCGTTGATAGTTTTTGGCCGCTGTTTTCACACCTTTTTCACAAAAATGCAAGAAAGTAACACCGTCATAGGATACTCCCCACCAAACCATCACTGAAGCAGGAAAATGACCTCGCTGAATCCTTGGCACTACTTCACTGGCTTCCTTGGAGGACCGTACATACACCCTATCATTCTGCTTGTTAAAAGTTTCTTCCACGGTAAAAATTTTTTCATCAGAAAACAGAATCTTTTTGTAACGCTCTTTGCCGTACAACGATATTAGGTGTCTGCATTTTTTCTTCCTATTCTTTTTTAATTCAACGTTAAGGCGTTGTACTGTTTTTCGTTTGAAAGCTCTAAGTCCTAGGTCTTGTTTAATGATACGGCTCATGGTTCTCGGAGCAAAACCCATTTCATGAGCCATGATTTTCTGTTTGCGGACAGGATGTCGATTGATGCGGGACCTCACAGCATTGATGTGGTGTACGAACTATGCGAGGCCTGCCAGATCTTTTACGGTCGATTACATTTCCAGTATCAATGAATAACTTAACAGTACGATACACAAACACACGCGTAATATTTAACGGTTTCAATAAATCAAAAATACGGGCTCTTTCTATTCCACACTTATGAAGTGCAATAACCGCAATACGGCTCTCTTTATCCGACCATTCCATAATGACGACTCACTGTAAAGCATATACCAAATGTCAGAACTGCCAACATAAAATTTTTGTGCTTTCAAGTTATCATCTGCAAAAAGGTGCATTTACACTTGTATCAATACTTATGGCAGGACTAGGTATATTTATACAGGATGTTGGGGAATTTGGCAATTTGTAATTACTTAAATAAAATTGAACATTAGAAGAAAATTGCCAGTAACGTTTTTTAATTCCACATCAATTATAGACTATATGCATACGTTTTGACAGTTTGCTTGAGCCAATAAGGCGATGGTCACAAAAAAGATGCAACATCTACCACATTGAAAGACACAACCAACTACGCGGAAATGAATCAAAATACTTCGTTTGTTATAATTGCTTCAATATTGGTGTACTGAAAGAATAATGAGAAAACTGCATTTTGAGGGAGTCTTAGATTATTTCTTAAGAAAAATTTTTTGAAAAATCAAAAACTCCAAGAACATCGGTGTTGACACTTGCTTGTAAACAGGTAAAAATGTTATTACAAGATATTGGTCTACCTTGCTTAGTAACACACATTCGAAATATCGTTGAGAAGTTGTAATTAGTAAACAATATGCAAGAAAGGAAAGAATGTTAAATGTTCATCCTCTGTATTGCTGTTCCATTGTAAAATTAAGAAGTTCTTTGAAAAATCTTACTAGCTATGCTCCATATACGGAGTGTGGCAATTAATAGACTGATTTGAGAAATGTTATTTTTGTAAATAAACCTATATTTAATGTACTCTCCTTCACTATCTATACACCGCTGGAATGTGTCTTCCATTGTTCAAAACAATGCTGTAGTTCATCAGTTGTCAGCTTTTTCAACCGCTTTGCCGTTTTTGATTTTTCATGTTCAACAGACTGAAAATGTGTTTCCTTTAATTCACTTTTCACTTTTGGGAATACGTAGAAATCACATGGTGGGAGATCTGGAGAATACGGAGGATGATCAAGCACAGCAATTCGCTTGTCCGCTAAAAACTGCTTCACAATAGGGAATTGTGAGCTGGTGCATTGTTCTGGTACAGAATCTAAGAGTCATTTTTCCACAAATCCGGTTTTTCCTTCCTTAGACTTTGACTCAGCTTGATTAGGACTTCTTTGTAGTATTTCTGATTAATGCAGCACCCAGTCAGTCATGATAACACAGGTCGACCAGGATATTTATTATTTATTTCATATAAAATGGAGCTCTCATTATCCAAAGATATCTAGATGAGATTCTGCGATTCATTATTTTTCCATATATATTAGCAGCAGGAAAGGAATACATTTTTAAGGGCGATTATGTTCATCCCTATCGAACAAACATCGTCAACAAGTAGATTGATGAAGTTGGTAGAGAGAGAGTACTTAGTTAATTCCCCAGATAGTAATCCAATATAATATTCTTGGAATGTTGTGGGATGCTCTATTGCCGCACTAAATATAGCACCAAAAGAACCCTTCAGGTTATAGGAATCGTTGTCAGGGAGAAATAAAGTGTGACTTCTCAAGATGTGTTTGATATATGTTATTCCTATCCATATCAATAAAGTGCTAATCGTTTTTAAATATGCGTCAATATCATATACATTATTAATTTCTATTACTTTTGTAAGAATTATTGCAATAATACTTTTGTAAAATTGAACATTTCCGTATTTTTCCTCACTAGAAATGCAAAAAGATCACATTGAAACTTGTGTACGTAAGGTAAAATATCACAATGTGCTATTTGTTCACATATATATATATATATATATATATATATATATATATTCAGTATATATATATATATATATATATATATATATATATATACTGAAACCAAAAATAATTAAATAATGTTTGTTTTAATTTATTATCCTTTATATAAGTATTTGTTAACTGCCTTAGACAATGTATTAAATTACTAAGGGATACTTTCTTACTTTAAGGAATGTACAAAAGTTAGATAAAAACTTATTGGACTTACTTTAATGAATGGCAGTTTGTAGACGATATGATCACAAATATAGCGTCAGAACGTAAACTACTGAAGGTTTTGAATATTTATGTTATAGAAAAGGAAGCTGAATTCAATTTTCACCATGATTGCCACTATCCAATCATACAGTTTTCTCATACTTAGCCCCTTTACTTCAGTTAAATTAAGAGCATAAACGTATCTACATTATGTTTTGTAAATAAACGAAAATAATGATGTTAATGGAAATGTTCACTTTAAACACATCGTAAGAATATTTTAGAAGAAATACATACATAATCATGTACAAAAATCTACTTCGCACCGCATATACTGCATATATGTAACGGGTGTTTTTTTTAGAGGTATAGAACTTTGAAATGGAATAAAACAAATATGATTTTTTTAAATTGACATGAAATTTAATTTATTCGAAAGATAATCTTCTGGCATTATAATTTAAATATGACTTCTGGCATATGACCGCCACGGCTGGCTCGGACGTAGTCTAATCTGGAGGGCCAATTTTCGATGACTTTTGTGGCCGTATATCGGCAATAACGCGGCGAATGTTGTCCTCCAAGTGGTCAATCGTTTCGGGCTTGTCGGCGTAGACTAGCGACTTCACATATCCCCACAGAAAATAGTCAAGCGGCGTTAAATCGCACGATCTTGGAGGCCAATTCACGGGTCCGAAACGTGAAACTATGCGGTTACCAAACGTTTCCTTCAATAAATCAATTGTGGCACGAGCTGTGTGACATGTTGCGCCGTCTTGTTGAAACCACAACTCCTGCACTTCATGATTGTTCAATTGAAGATCGAAAAAGTCAGTAATCATGGCTCTATAGTGGTCACCATTGACTGTAACGTTCTGGCCAGCTTCGTTTTTAAAGAAGTACGGACCAATTATTCCACCAGCCCATAAAGCACACCAAACACTCAGTTTTTCTGGATATAACGGTGGCTCAACATA
Source organism: Dermolepida albohirtum (assembly GCA_031893035.1). Classification (NCBI taxonomy): domain Eukaryota; kingdom Metazoa; phylum Arthropoda; class Insecta; order Coleoptera; family Scarabaeidae; genus Dermolepida; species Dermolepida albohirtum. Next base: position 320,121 of record JAVIWB010006329.1, on the reverse strand, counting down.
CACTTGAGGATTATCATCACTCCAAATACGGCAGTTTTGTTTACTGACGTATCCATTCAACCAAAAGTGAGCTTCATCGCTAAACAAAATTCGATTATGAAAATCGGGATCAACGGCAGTTTTCTTTTGGGCCCATTCACCGAATCTACGCCTTGCTAGGTGATCGTGTGGCTTCAATTCTTGCATGAGTTGGATTTTGTAAGCACGCAAACCTAGATCTTTCCGCAAAATCTTCCGTAAAGTGGATGGACACATATCCAATTCCTGTGCACGATGGCGGATAGACTGATTCGGGTCTTCCTCTACGCTACGCTCTACAGCAGCAATGACTTCTTCTGTACGCACTGTACGACGTCTCTCTGGATGCGTGTTATCATTTAGAGTATACGTGGTGCGAAAACGTTCCATAGTTAATCGAATTAATTGCTCTGATGGACGATTATGTTGACCGTAATATTGACGTAGTGCGCGATACGTATTTCGAACAGAACCATGATTTTCAAAATAAATTTGCACAATTTGCAAGCGTTGTTCAGGCCTCAGTCTATTCATGTTGAAATGACAAACCAAACTAAATATAAATCACTTAACAGCTGACAAAATGGCCACCAGTTAAAAAAGTGTTGCCAACTTAAAGTTCTATACCTCTAAAAAAAACACCCGTTATATGTAGAAAATGTGAAGGCAACCTGGGTGCGCTAACGTTTTAATTCTTAAAAATCTGAGTGGCTTACGCCATTGATAATCGCTAATACTTCTTGTTTTGTTTTATCAGGGAAAGGAGAAAAAGCTATTATTTACCTTGTAAGGTTTTAGTATTCTTCGTAGTTCTCCGGATTCGTTTAACCTTTCTACAGTCTCGGCATCCTGTAACAGAAAACTGTGTATTAGAGAAATTGCTCTGCGACATTCTAGTTTAACGGATTAAGATAAAAAATTACCAAAGTTTGTCAACACACCTCGCTTTATATAACAGCAAAATGTTTGTATAGTAATCGTGTACGCTCACTGTTAGTGTCCTTAAAATTTGCAATTGAACTTAGTAATTAACATTAAACATTTAGATAATTTTTTCTTAGTATCTATACGAATTCAAATGGAGCGGTGCTAGAGTTAACATTGAGACTTTCTTCTTTTCATTTATTATAAAAGTCAGCTATAGATAGAAGTGGAATGCAAGAAATGATTGGTATCGTTTAGTATTTATAATATCGGATCTATTAACACCTAAATAGCTAATATTACATTACTGCAAAGTTCGTCGATTGTCGCTATCTGAGCGTCCAGTATTGCACTTTTGCAATGTGTAAGAAGATACGTGTAACAAGTTGGTAACTTTATTAAATTAGTATGTAAAAATTGAATGAAATCGACTTTTACTATTAGAACAGCTATTATATTTGACGAATTTGGTGTATATGCACTTAAAGAAAAATTGTATAAAAATATACGGTATATACATATATACGGTGGTCAGAAATTCACTGATAATCGTCAGGTGAGATGATTCTATGATTAATTCTGAGCCGACAATCCTAATACAGAAATATTCTATTGTCAGTCGTTAAGGCACACGAAACCATTAATGTTGAGGATGTGCGGCAATAATGTAATAGAAATGCGCACTTGGCAAAAGACGAATATGCAACATGGTATCCACACTAGTAACACTCATCTACCAATACAAACACATTTCGAAGTTTTATTCCATGTTGCGAAATATGCACTTCTATTAAGCAATTCGTATGGCTCAACTAATGACAATATATTTCTGTATTAGGATTGTCGACTCAATCATTGATGATGATGATGATACCTGACGATTATTCGTGAATTTTGGCTATTCTGTAGAATGAAAGTCGTTGGAGTCTTTCACACGTACGTTATACTGTTAATACAAACACGTTCGACTATCACAAATTCATTTAATTTGCACATGTAGGGCAGAATTATTAACTTTTTAGTTTAATTGTTTGATAATTTTCCCATATAGGATTCATACGAAACGATCACAAATTTTAATACAAATTTGTTCGCCGGAATTTTTAAAAATTAATATTAAATACTCTATGATATATTTTCTGTTTGGAACCAATGATTTCTCTATATTCAGTGCAGATATGTTGTCGAAAAATAAGAATATATTAATTATTAGTTGCATAAGAAAAACTATTTAGGTAAACATCTCAGGCTCCTATTGTGATGGAGAAATTTCGAAACTGGTTTTAGAATTAAAATGTAGCAAGCATAAGACACGTACTAATGAACAAGGAAAAAACTGTGTCAGTCAGTGAAGTTATTTCCAAGTATGGAGGTTTATAAAGAGTATCCTCTGTCCTAAAGAATAACTTAAACGGCTCTAGTGGCGCTATCTATTGGCGTGTTATTGATTTATGAAATGTTCAACCTTTCTAAATAATTGTGAAAATTTCTTGCATTTCATTTACTAAAAACCAATATATATATATATATAATATATTTAAGTAACAATAGTTTTTGTATATCGATCGAAAAATAAATAGCCTCTAAAGAATTAACGTAAAAGTGCTGCGAAAATACTCCAAGTGCTGAAAATCGCTTAAAGAGTTTATAAATAACTACGATTCAGAGGAGGTGGAGAAGACGTGGCTGTTTAGGTTAATTAATTCAAGCGAACAAAGTGTTATCCATAAAAAGTCATTTAAAGTACTAGAAGATATATTATCTAGTTGGAAATTCTTTCACGCTAGCATTTCTTCATTTTTCGGCATATATCGCTGGTTTTATTTATCAAAAATCAAATTCTTCCACATCTTCAATATTTTATCAAATTTTGCTCAGCGCGTGTGATAATATTTTTCCAACCTAATTTGGAAATGAAAGGAAATTATTTTAAATCAATTGAGACATTTATTCAAATTTAGCAATCAGAAATCTTATCACCATTGCAATCAGAGACCAAGTTTATCATTTGATGACTTTCTGAATATAAAGATGATGAAATTTCTGCTGACAGGTTATATTTCGAGAAAAAAAAAACTCTATATTGCTTTGTTTGTTGTATATATGCATATGTCACTGTTTGTAACGCAGTAAATGGTCTATTCGAGTGTGGATACAGCGATATGAGTGCTTACACAAATAGCCGAAAGATGTACAATACAAAGGGTACTAGGAAAGTTTTGCAATACAGCTTTGTTTATTTAATTTTTTCAAAGTAATTTCGTCTAGACTCAATACACCTCTCCATCCTCCGAAATCAATCTTTAAACCAGTTCTGCTAAGTTTCACAAGGAAGTAAAGCACACTCGTTGTCTCAAGCCCGCAGCAGGTCCTCATCACTGGAAAACCGCCTCCCTTTTAGCTTCATTTTTACATATGGGAACAGTGCAAAGTCGCAGGGAGCCAGATCTGGACTGATGGGAGCGTGTCTGAGAAGTTTTAATCCTGTCGCGATCAAATATTTGGTGCAGGCTTTGGCGCGGTGAGCTGGAGTATTATCGCGATGGAGGAACCAGGTGTCCATTCCTGACTTTGGCCGCAAGTTTTTCATAGATCCAATGACTTTAGGCAGGCACTCTTTAGTATACCACTTAGCTGTGACTGTCTTCTGTGTGTCCAAAACGACGCGTTCCACAATTCCACTCGATTTGAAAAACACAGCTATCATTTTTTTCTTTACAGATCGGGATTTTCTGACAACTAAGGGTATGTCCTCATCATCAAAGACCCAAACTTTGGTCACACGTCGTGTCATCTGCTCTTCAGTTAGTCGATGCGGCACCCAGAGAGATCATGCAGAATCGAAGGAATTGCTGGTGCCTTTAGGACCGAAATACCCTCTATCTGTTGGTAGGTCACTCGCCTGTTCTCGCCAAGCTTTTTCCGCACAGTAGTAACGTTTTCCTCCGTAACTGACGTTCGTGGCCTTCCTCTCATCATCCTCCATAGTTAAATTTCCCCTTTGGAATTCTCTATACCATCTGAATATCGTTGTGCGATGTGAACAATCATCAACTAGTGCAAAAGTCATTTCTTCGAAGCACTGGTCTATGTTTAAACCACGCACGAAATTATAACGCAAAACTGCCCTTATCTCATTTCGTGACCACGATCCATCGCAAGCAATTTACACTCTCACTGTTAATGAATAACTGAGCCCATCGTCATGGCGCGGCGGTTACTATGGACGCATGAATATGTCTCAACATGCAACAACAAGCAGCTTCCTACGATTCGTTGTTGCGTCGTATTGCAAAACTTTCTTAGTACCTTTTGTACATGTAGTTTTTCCATTACTTTGTATTATCGTTTCAATAATATGCCTGATTGTTCGACATATATGTGTATAAATGCAATATCAGTTTAATTACTTAGAAATTATTTTGTAAAATTAGTTGATATAGTCAGTGATATATGTATGTACATAGAGATGTAAATAAAATAACATTTGAAATTCATAATAATTATATTAGAGTTCTGGGTAAAAATCCACATCCTAATTTTGTGTACATTGGAAACGTAATTATAAAGTAAATAAATTATATTTATTATTTTTGAAAGAAGATATAATTTTGTATATTTCGACGAATTATTCAGAATTATTAATCTAATTTCGATCAATGCCCAAATATATTACATGACCTGTATTGAGTGATATTCGAATTCTCAATGTATACATATGTATGTATGTATATGCATTTAGTTCAACAACATTAGTACTGATTTACATGTATATGAAATATACGCTCGAACAAAAAAAAATGCTAAAAAGCTGTCTATGTAGGTTAAGCATGAACAGGGCAGTGCTGAATAATTAAACGAATGGTAACATACGAAGCGTTAATAATTGTTTAACTAGTAATAAATAAAGTAATAAATATTTATTCACGATAATACGTTTAGCTTACAAACATTAATTCATTAAATTAGATTATGAACGATTGTAACTATTTGTTTAATTTGACTTAAATATTTTGGATGTTTCACTATTTGATCTTAATTTTTTATTGTAAAAACTACGAAAATTGACATTTTCTGCCATTCTGTCCTTGTATTTATTATAGAAAATTTTCCCCAACGGGCCAAACTCGAATTTGTATCTCCCGTCTTTTAGACGGCTGCTCTAATCAATTATGCCACCGAGCAGTATAGTTTTGAGTCTTTTAATATGCATAAATTACATTGTGAGACAGATCTAATTATTTAATCCGCAGTCACTTTTTGATGCGTACACTTATATATAAATATATACTTAAGCTCTTCACGATGTGAAATTAATTAAAATTAAAATTTTCTGCTATTCCATCGTTATATTAAATTAAAAATTAAAAAATTTTTGAAAAATTTTATGCATTGGGACATGACTCAACAGTATTCTAGACGGCTGTCCTAGTTTTTCATGACGCGAAATTAGTGAAAATTAACATTTTCTGCCATTTCATTGTTATATTAGTAACAGAAAATTTTCGAAAAGTTTTCCGCATCGGGCAGGACTCAAACTTGTATCTAGCTACAGAGCAGTACAGGTTTTATTCATTTAATACCCGACGGCAGGTTAATCACCTATTCCATAATGTAATTCATGGCGCATTAAAATTGAAATGATAATCATCGCTAATGATCAGCTTTAAAAATCCAAGGGAAAACAATGGGTGGTGCTAACTACTAAAGTAAAGAGTAAAATTGGAAATTCTTGATGGTGAATTGAATAACCGTTTTCTTCTCTTCCTATAATCTAGTTTATTCCAGGCTAGGGTTCTTTTCTTTGTGTCTCGAAAATGCTCTTCTTTTCTTAGCATAATGCCCTGATACCTTGATACATTTGGACGTGCGGTGATGCAAATCTTGCCCATGTGTAGATAAAATCCAGAATTTTTAAGCGTTTTAAAATAAGCACCCAAAGCAGCTTGAAATCGCCGCCTGTTGAAAACTTCCGACCCGCAATATACTTTATAGGCACGGGAAAAGGTGGTAATTCAGCGGTTCTAAATCCTGAAACTAAGATGGTGCGGTTGTCAAGTTTTGTGGTACCCAACATGAACATAGCTTCTTAACGGCTAAATGTTCATGCAGGATCTTATGCACGCTGGTGTTACTAATACATAGAGATGCTTCGATTTCACAGTATGCCACATGGCGGCCTTGGATGATCAATTCAGACACTGCATTAATGTTTTCCGACGCAACATCATTCGTGGGACGACCTTCACGAAATTCATCGTCCAAAGAACGCCGTCCAAGTTTGAATCCACTATACCAACGATATACTGTAGTTTTCGATGGTGTTTCGTCACCATATAAAGAATTCAGCTCGTCGATGCATTCTTGTTGAGATAATCCACGCCGAAAGTTACGAAAAATAATTGCACGAAAATGTTTGCGAGTTTTTCGCTGACATAAAATCTTCAAGTTACTGTCAACAATAAAAATAACGATCTAATAATAAAACTGTCAAGGTAAATATATTGTCAAAAATGACAAACTTCACGATGAAATCATCAGATCGGAAGCAACACTAACAGTGTTGCCAGTTCCCGAAATATAAACGACTACCTTCGTGTATGTATATGGTAGTAATATACATGTCATATATATAATATAATAATTATTATTATTAATGTTTACATGGATCTCTAGTACTTCTTCTCACATATTCATCTTCCATCCTTTATTTTTCATCTACATAGACTTTATCTTGATTTCTTTTAACGTGTTTATGTTCAAAACTATACTCAATGACATTAGAAGTGTTACACCTAGAAGGAATAGTTTCCTGGACGTGATTTTTTGCTAATGTGATAAGCTTAAGTCAAGAATGAAACGATCAGATTTCCAAGAAATTTTATTAACATTAATTTGAAAAAAAATCAATAATGTGTTTGGCGACCCCGTAGCTGTAGACACTCCTGTACACGTCTAGGCATCGACAAAATAAGATGGTCGATGTCTGCTTGTGGCACCTCGTTCCAAGCAACTTGAACTTGGTGGATTAACTGTGCCAGAGTTTGTGGAGGATGGTTCAAATTGGTCAGTCTTCTCCCCATTATGTCCCACACATGTTCGATGGGATTTAAATCCGGTGAACGGGGTGGCCACGGCAAAACATTAACGCCAGCTTCTCGTAGAAAGTCCATAGTACGACGAGCAATATGTGGACGCGCGTTGTCTTGCTGAAAAAGGACGTGTGGACGGCCATGTAGATAAGGCAATAAAGTGGTTTGTAGGACGTCATCAACATAACGCGTAGCTGTCATACTGCCCTGAATAAACAGAAGAGGTGATCGGCTTCCATATGCAATAGCCCCCCAAACCATTACTCCAACAGTCCTGTGCACATGCCTCTCAACAGCAAATCCAATATCACGTCGCTCTCCACGACGGCGTCTTACCCTCTGACGGCCATCATGCATGCCTAGGCAGAATCGCGATTCGTCGCTGAATACGACATTATGCTATTCTGCTTCCCAATGCTGCCGTTCTCTGCACCAGTCCAAACGTCAGAGGGTAAGACGCCGTCGTGGATATATAACTTCTTTGGTTTAAGAATTACATTGTAAGAACTAGGATTTGAACTTTTTTCCTTAGCGTAATACTTGTTCAGCAGTTTCAATAATGGCCAAAATTCTTGCGATAACCAAAATTCTTGCTCTGGTCATTATTTAAACTGCTAAACAATTATTTCGGTAAGATGGGCCCTTAAATCTTTGTCGTACGATACTGACCCTTATTTTGTTAATAGCTTTACGATTTTTTATCTAATTTATGTTGACATCTAAAGTACACTAAAGAGTTAATTCACGATTTAATCTACAAATAGAACATAAAGTGCTTCTTATTAGTAGAATTAGCAGACTCAAAAGTCACTATAATGTAATATAACTGAAGAGTTTCTTTATTGGTTAATATGTTTCATTCTCATTTCCTCTGCCTATCTTGATTATTTATGTTTTTATGTTGTATGTTACTCGTCATTTTGTTAAGTACCCTGAAAATTGCAAAAATTCTAGTTACAAATTATATATCATTAGGGAATTCCTTTTACAATATTCAAAATCACGTAGTTTCAAAATAATATCCTTCTCATTTTGTTGAGAAGAAGTCTGCGCAAAACAACCAATGCAGGTAATATAAATCTAATTACTTCAAAAAAATTTTCCTTATTAATTGCGTCACAGGAAACTAAGAATTCGGTTTCACCATATTCGGTTTACGAACTTCCTGACATCTTCTCTCTTACCTTAAGCCTCCGTGAAATTGATGTCGAAAGAAGTGGTGCAGAAAATGTCGTAGTTAAATTGTAAGGATAATCTCTAACGAGCAAGGGCGAGTTTCAAGGCTATGACCAGCAAATTGATGTCAACGCAAACCGTCATAAGGGCATTGGAGCAGTGTTGGAATAAATGTATTGCTCTTTTAGGAGAATATATTGAAAAATAAAAGTTATTTTGCATTTAAAAAATTCGTTTTTCTTTTCCATTCTCACTACTTGTCAAACTGCCTTCGTAGACACATATATAAGTAGTAGTATTATATATTGTAATTAATGGTAATAGTTTGACTTAAGAAATAAATTCATTTCATACAATATTAAAATACAAAAATTGTAAGCAAATTACATATTAAATGCATGTAATCTATTAAAAGGTGGACAAATTATGGAAATAAATTATTTAAACCTAACATGCATAGACCGTCTTATCAGGTCCGGAGTAATATTTGATTACCTGTAATTCGTATTATATTTCGTCAATTAATCCAATCCAGACTTCTGCCATAATATAAACAAATATTCATTCAACTGTTTCTCAGATGAAATAATTTTTATGAATTTTTTTAAACTAGAAGATTATTTTTTATCATCGCTATTTTGTATTTACAAAAACAAGGCCTCCGAGGCTCACCAGCAAACCTTTTGTATTAACACGTGCAATATACATTGTCATTCAAGCTGAATTGAGTGAAGTTATAGCACAAAAGCAATAATAGAATCGAAAATGTGTATACAAAGTGTAAAATTTGGTGATCTGAAATTCGAAGAAACGTTGTTACAATGGACAAATGAATGCGATGTACCACATTCTGAGGAAAGTTATGTTTCAGAATATGAACTTGATGACATGACGAACAGTGATTTTGATGCAAATTGTGATGAATTCTTTGGAACTAGTAGCGTTGGCGATGGTGATGGCACTAATGCAGAAGAAAATAGTGACAGTGATAATCCAAATCCAAGGTTTTGTATTTCTCCAAACAGCCTGTAGTGGAGAATAGAAAGTACGAAGTCATTTATAAAAATGGCTTCGTACAAGGTATAACAATGCCTTCAAATTGTTGAATTATTTTATGAAAATCAGCGTTCTGTGAAAAACGTTTTTAGAAAATTACGTGAATTTTATGGTTTACATCTGAAAGCACTATTGGTTGAATTATAAAAAAATTTCAAGAGATCGGTTCCGTGGAAGATCAAAAAAGTGAAAAATACAGTCGTAGTGGTCGTTCACAAGAAAATATAGGTTTGGTTCGTGAAAGTGCTGCTGAAGATCCTGAAATGTCCATTAGACGACGTTCACAACAACTTGGACTGAGTGGGTGAACAACATGGCGTATTTTACACAAGGATTTAGCTCTGAAGGCATATAAGGTTCAAATAACACAGGAACTGAAGCCATTAGATCATTTAAAACGTCGTTCATTTGTCAATTTCATCAATGAACAACCAGCTGATTTTTCTCATAAAATAATGTTTTCCAATAAGGCACATTTTGAACTTGGTGGCTAGGTTAATAAACAAAATTGCCGTATCTGGGGTGAGGAAAATCCACGAATTATTCATGAGAAACCTATGCACCCTAAACGAGTTACTATTTGGTGTGCATTATGGTCAGGTGGTGTAATTGGACCTTCCTTTCTTTGAAAATGCTGCTGGTGAAGCTGTAACTATTAATGGTGATCGATATCGTCGGATGATAACCGAATTTTTGTTGCCTGAATTAATGAATATTGATCTAGAGGATATGTGGTTTCAACAGGATGGCGCTACACCTCACTTTGCACACGAATCAATTGATTTATTGAGAGAAAAATTTCCTGGACGTGTAATCTCATGAAACGGTGATGTTAATTAGCCACCAAAATCATTTGAATTGACACCGTTAGACTATTTGCTTTGGGGTTATGTGAAAAGTCAGGTTCATAAAAACAATCCACAATCAATGCCTGCTTTGAAAGATGAAATTATTCGTGTCATTGGTGAGATAGAGCCTCAATTATGTCAAGATGTCATTGAAAATTTTAACAAAAGAGTGGAGGTCTGTGGAGCTGCAAGAGGAGGTCATTTGGCAGATGTTATTTTTCGCATATAAATGCCATAACTGATACTTCAATTACCAATAAAAAGTTTTAGAAAGTGAATGCAAATTATGCTTTATTTATTCTTTAAAAAAATCGCGAAATTTGAAACACCCTTTATAATACAAAGTCAATATTTGCGCAAAAGTAATCTGAAAGCGTCCGAATTCTAATTTCCAATAAGCGACAAATGGGTGTCTGAAATCAAGCCACCCGTATCCCATCCCGCAGAAGACGACGCACTCACTAATTGGGCTTTTCATCCGCTACGGAAGAAAAAATTGATGCCCTAATCCGGATGAAGTTATTATCTCTAAGAAGTTCCATTTGTCAGGGTCGAAAAACGAGAACACCTTAGCGAATCCACGAACACCACCTGATCCTTCGAAAGGATAATGTTCCCTTTTTAAAATGACAAAAATATATGAAACTCCAGTGAAAAATGTCCTCACATCGTTCAGCGCAACTTTTCACCCAACCTCTTACTAATGCAGATCCACGACGTGCGGGGTTTGAGGATTAGGGTGAAAGTAAAGGGAATGCTGAAAAACGAGATGGTACAGAAGAAAATGAGTATTACTAAAAGAATTATTTTTTTAATAATTATTTCTTTGTATAATTTAAAAAAGGAGTCACGAACTGAAATGCAAGTGTCTTTGCTACCAATTTAATATTATTACTTATTACTTCATACAAGTCAAAAGAAATAGGATTATTAGAAGAAATATGGTTTATAAATTATGCCATATTTAAAAAATTGTTCGTAATATATTTATAACAGTTCTGATAGCAATACTATGCCATCATAGCTACATTATTTTCTTAAACTTGTTTTAAAACAGTGTGAAATAATCGTCAATACACCTATAATTATCTAGCAGTGACTATAGGGCAAACAGAGAAGGGAAGTGTAAAAAAGATTTTATAAGAGAAAGCTCAGAGCATTACTAAAAAGAAAAATGATTAACAACCAAACAAAAATTATAACATAATACAAAAATTTGACAAGAACAGTCATTATTAATATTGAATAAACCTGCAAGTTCCTTGTAGCATACAGCTTCGCCAGGAAGGCTGGATAAATAGAGGCAGAATGCTAATGTTTCAAATAACACATTCAATTTCTGTACACTCTAACGTACGAAAACGATTTAGAAATTTATTTACACTCGTTGTAGTTAACAAATCCACTTTTACGAGGCATCTTCGCGTCACTGACACGATGCAACTACCAACAATGTCTGCAAGGTTGTGTTCGTCCCATCAACTTCCCCTAGAGTATTGTTGCCATTAAATACGTAAAGGAGACAACGATAAGATGTTGGGAAGGAAAATAATGCAAATATATTGAGCCAAAGAAACATTAGCAAAAAGAAACAGTGAAATAAAGTCGAAACTTGGAGGTGAAAATTTAGTCAGTATACATATATTTGTAATGAGAATAGCATCAACAGGAATAGTCTTTTGATTTAAGTCTGTAGTTTCACGATTTGATCCAAACGAAACAATTACCATCAAGGAAAATCGAAACAAATTGTAAGATAATCTGGTACGTAGACTTCCGCGGTCGTGATCCATGCTATCAGCTTCTGGGTTTCCGGGCTGGAACCGCGTCACTTGTATATCTGCCGACGTTTCGTACCCATTTATATGGGACATCTTCAGGGCTGAACTACTGCACTGAAACTGTTTCACTGCACTGAAACTCAGTTTCAGTGCAGTGTACGAAACGTCGGCAGATATACAAGTGACGCGGTTCCAGTCCGGAAACCCAGAAGCAGATAGCACAAATTGTAAGATGCTCAAATTGTAGCAAATTGAAATTTTTTTATGATAACTGGAGGCTAGCAGAAGAATTTGAAAAATTACAAAATCCTTCGTTGTCATTAGTGGAGTCAATCAATATAGTAGACATTGTACAAACACAGTATGTATTCAATGAACGCAAGAAATATTAGTTTATTATAAAGTAGATAGTGTATCGACGAAAGATTCAGATTTTACCAAATTAAAACAAATTTTTGGTGATTAGAAGGTCTTCAGATCCATTAAATATGAACCAAGATGCTTCCTGTATAAAAAAAACATTTATTCCTCACAGCGAGCACGGTTCCATGAATAAACTGTTGAAGCATGCGTGTCGCTTCAAATATTTAACCGATCTTATCCGCTTTATGGATGCAGTAAGTGTTTATTTACATTTATTATTTGCCAAACTCTTTGGATTTCTTCGAAGCTCGAACGATCGCAATGCCAGCTCTGTATACAACACTATAGAACCTGACATCTATGAAATACATCGCAATAACTAGGGAAAAAAATAACTGAGACAAACGGCGCGTTAATTTGGAATTAACAGAAATAGATTAATATCTATTTTGACATTTATTTTTTATTATTACTATTTGGACCACTCTTTAAATTCAATGTTAAATATTATAATAATAATCAATAGTATTTAATATATGCGAGTATACATACATGGCACGTAATTGATATCAATATAAACAGAATTATAATATGTAGTGTTGAACTTTATTTAATAGGCGTGTCCGTCAACGCTATGAATGTCAAAGCCCAATTTATCAGTTCAAGCGAAGGCGAAGTCTCAATTACATAAATTGATGGGCACATTGGTCTATAGGCACCAGGTGGCATTCACAAAGACTTTTTGTCGATATTTAATAAGGGGCAAATGCGTAGGAGGTAATATATATAATTAAATTCACAACTCCACCTTATCATTACATTTATATATTCATGCACGTACGTAGGTAGCGAATATGTATTACTACGTAATATACGAAGAAATCTCTTTCAAAAACTTAGACATGAATGCAGGATCTATTTATAGAATGTAATGTTCGAATACATCAAGTGTAATAGAAAATGTAACAGTTTGAATAGCTAAAGTTCAACATATTTTATAATCTATTTTACATAGATAAGAAGTGAGAAGAAATAGCAGTATTTTGGTAAGGTATAGAAAACGAGTTTGCTTAAATAAATACATACGAGGTGTGGCTATTAAATAACGAGACTGACGCTGTAAAACATTTTATTTTGATTTCATACATATTTACTTCTTCTGTCAGCCCCATCAGGACGCGTGCCGCTTTCGCTTTCACAGTTTCAACGGACTCAAATTTTGTTCCCTTTAATTTAGGTTTCACCTTAGGAAACAGGTAGAAGTCGCACGGCGCAAGAGCCGGCGAATAAGCCAGATGGTCTAACACTGAGATGCTGTACTTGGCCAGAAACTTCTTGACTGAGCCGGTGCATTGTCTTGGTGGAGAACCACCACGTATTGTAAATAAATTAAAAATACTTAAACACGACTAGCTCGTCTTCAAGTATCTTTAATTTCACTTCGTTTTGATTTAAATAATATACCCAAAGCAGGCCGATGAATAAATCTCAATTTCAAATTTCAATTTGCGAGGGGGACTGAGAAAGATTTGTGCAAGATTTGTACCACACAAACTAACTGAATTCAACTTTGTACAGACTTGAATAAAGACTCAAGAAAGGATGAAACCTTCAGGTATTCTATTATAATTGGCGATGAGATGTGGTATTTTTAATATGATCCAGAGACCAAGCGTCAAAGCTCTGAATGAAAGAAGACCGAAAAAAAGCCGTTTGGAGAAGTCAAAAGTGAAGACAATGTTGATTTGTTTTATGATTCGCAAGGCATTGTGCACAAAGAGTTTATATCAATAGTCAAACAGTCAATGCTGTATACTACCTTGATGTTATGAAGCGTCCTTTGGCACGTATTTGTCATGTGCGCCCTCAATATCGCGAAAATGGTAGCTAGCATTTGCTACATAATAATGCACCATCTCATCGCTCGACGTTTATTTGTAGTTAGACAATAAATGGCATTTTAACCGTCAACCTTTCACCGTATTCTCCGGGTTTGGCCCCCTGTGATTTCTATTTATTCTCCAAACTACATTTACGCATAAAAGGACAGCGTTATGCTGACTTCGAAGTTATTAAAAAGGCGTCGACAGCGATATTGAAGGACATCTCTAAAGATGAACTTAAAAATTCATTCGACATGTTAATCGACCGTGTAAAACATTGAGTTGCAGCCGAAAACGACTGCTTTGAATAAAATAAATGAATTTCACCAAAATAATAAGCTTTTGCTTTTATTTTATAGAAGTTCGGTTTTCTCTGCAATAGACTGTGTATTACTTCGGAGCAGACATTGAAGAAGAACAAGTTTTTGCTCTGTATTTTCATTACATTTTTGTGGACAAATAATGCGATTTAAAAAGAGAATTTTTAATCTAGAAAAACTTACTTTTAGTGAACATGAAGCATCTACATTAAACAAATTTTTAGCTTTTAATAGTTCATGTAATTCGTGAAGGTATTTTTAAGAGTTCATACAGCTATCATTTCCAAAAATACGATACTTTTATTACTACATCTTACTTACACGACTTTCCCATAAAGTCTGGATAATATAATTTAGGCGTTAGAAGGAAAGAGATTTCTTCTTGCCTCCACTGTACATAATACAGTACACAAATACATGCATCAAATATACATAAATTTTATTTCAAGGAGCTTACAATAAAGCCCGCATAAAATACTTTAACCCATACGTTGTTGTAAATGTGGAAAAGTATTACACAATTCCACTGAAAGCACCATTCCACGGCACAAATACATATAGATGTTTGTTCTCCCACTTTTTACTCCTAAGAGAGCTCCTAATGTTACACCACCACTTTAATGCAAATGGAAAACTGAAATGAATCCGTTGTCGACCTTCTACGCCATCGACTGTTGCAGATATGAACAAACGTAGATGGAGAACTGTAATCCTACAAATTCAACAGCAGCAATAGAAATAGCAACAGCGCACATAATGCAGCACTCAATTAAATTGTCTGCAGAAATTGAATACGGCTTATAAGTCGATACCATTTTCGCGAAGGCACACAATGCCGGAAAGGAGTAATTGCATTTGCGTTATTTAAATCCACTTTACAATGAAAGAGTTTTCTGTATAAAACGCCGACGTTAAATTTAATAATGAAGGAAGACTCGCTCAATATGAGTAAGACGTCTAATTTTAAGATGTAGTTGTACATACAGACTGTCTTTGAAATAATAAAACTGAATGAGATGAAGTATTAAGAAGACCGGTGTGCAAGAACCTCACTTCGACCGTGATTGATCTGTGATCTGGAGAATATTTTCCACATCGCCATATTAAATCGTTAGCTAGGCAAACTTAAGAATTATATTGAAATTTAATAATGAAGGAAGACACGCTCAATATTAGTAAGACGTCTAATTTTAAGATGTAGTTGTATATACAGACTAGTGAATAATCATCATGCCTCCCTCTCACGTCCAATGAATTGAACGAAAAAGCGAGAATGCATCTGTCTCGCAATGTCGATAACTAAGTTACCAGAGCGTATAGACAGATGGCAATGCATCACGGCTATTTGCCAATTAAAAGAATGTTAAAAGGAATCATTCTATTATTAATAACACTCTATCTACTACATATGTTTCATGGATTGACCAACCATCAGGCAGATTCTGTGTTATTAATGAACGATTCCTTGATAGCGTCTATCATACGATATCATTACGATACAGAAAAATAGTGAATAATCATCATGCCTCCCTCTCATGATGATGATTATTCACTATTTTTCTGTATCGTAATGATATGATAGACGCTATCAAGGAATCGTTCATTAATAACACAGAATCTGCCTGATGATTGGTCAATCCATGAAACATATGTAGTAGATAGGGTGTTATTAATAATAGAATGATTCCTTTTAACATTCTTTTATATACAGACTGTCTTTGAAATAATAAAACTGAATGAGATGAAGTATTAAGAAGACCGGTGTACAAGAGCCTCACTCCGACCGTGATTGATCTGTGATCTGAAGAATATTTTCAACATCGCCTGGTTAAATCATTAGCTAGGCAAACTTAAGAATTATATTGAAATGTGAATGTAGTATTTATCTTTATTGAAGGTGTTAGTGTAGCACGGCTCAAGGACGTTGTTTCTTTTAAATGAACGCAAGAATCCAATACGTCAATTAAGAAAGAAGTGCGATACTATTAAATTACGAAGATTATGATTACCAAAAGATCACGTACTGAAGAAGCAACTCCATCTAGGCACAATAAACCACAACAGGTTGTTTTTAAAGTCATGGACATAATATTCTAAGAAACGAATTAGTATATATACATATCGTATGCAAAGAGTACAGAAATTAACATAAAACGATGCTAGGCTTCGCACTTAATATATATCTCTAGGATATCATTTCATAGAGGAATGTTATTTGAAGTTTTTGTAATAATGATCCTATACCACCAAGTAAATGTCGAATCGAGTTAGTAATCTTTGAAAATGTATGTACTTAAAAACCAACAGAGACTTTCTTCTTCTGGGCTTCCCGACTGCCGACGTTTCGTACCCACTCGTATGGGACATCTTCAGGGCTCAACTACTGCTACTGTCTGTCGCATTGAAATCCAGGAAAAGATAGTGTAGACCACGACCGCGGAAGTCTACGTACCAGTTCTATAGGGACTTACGAGGGAGGGTTTTTATATTCGCGGAATGAGCGGGTTGTAGAGGGGTGAGTAGGCGCATTGTGGGCGTGGCCTGTGCAGCGACTCATGATTAGTATAAATACGAAGTTTCATTGTTATTAGACAGTTAGTCTTTGAGCTATCGTCAACCAAGTAACATAATCAGGAGTGAAAAGTGAAATATGGAAAAAATCGAATATCGTGCCGTTATAAAGTTCCTTACCAGGCAAGGAAAATCAGTCGCGACCATAATGAATGAGATGTCATTGGTTTACGGCGACTCTTGTCCAGGAAAAACCATGGTGTACAAGTGGCATAGTTTATTTAAACAAGGAAGGGAATCCCTTGAAGACGACTCGAGGCCGGGCAGGAGCATTGAGGTGACCGCGCACTTATCCAAAAAGTTGAACAAATTGTACTCGAAGATGCTCGACTAAAGAAGAAACAACTCGCAGAAATAGTTGGAGTATCCGATACAACAATTTTTAAAATCCTACACGATCATCTCGGCATGTCTAAGGTCAGCGCAAGATGGGTGCCGAGAATGCTCACGCCGCCGCAAAAACAACAGCGCGTAGAGTGTTCGCCTGAATTTTTTTACCTCTGTAATGAAGACAAGGATGGTGTATTGAGTGGAATTATTACTGGAGACGAAACTTGGGTTCATCATTATGAACCTGAGTCCAAACAAGACTCCATGCAGTGGCATAAAAAGGGCACAGAACCTCCCAAGAAATTTAAAGTGTCACAATCAGCTGGGAAACTCATGGCAACGGTATTTTGGGACTCGGAAGGAATATTGTTGATTGATTATAAAGATAAAGATGTTTCTATAACCGGAGAATATTACGCTTCAATATTAGAGCGACTAAAAGAAGCCATTAAAAAGAAAAGACGGGGAAAATTGACAAAAGGTGTTCTGCTTTTGCACGACAACGCGCCCCCACAAGAGCCGCGTTGCGTTAGCTGCCCTGCATAAGGTGGGCTTCGAAATTGTGAATCACCCACCCTACAGCCCAGACCTAGCCCCGAGTGATTATTACCTGTTTCCGAAAATGAAAAAAGAGCTGCGGGGTAAAAAATTTACTGCCGATGATGAAGTCAAGGAGGCAGTTTCGGCGTATTTTGCAGATAAAGAGAAATCATTTTTTTATGAGGGTATATATAAATTAATTGAAAGATGTGAAAAATATATCCGTCTTGCAGGTGAATATATTGAAAAAGAAAAATAATTGGGTTTTTTTATTTTCACCCCTTGTCCCCCATTCCGCGAATATAAAAACGCTCCCTCGTATTTGGAGTTTCAAGATTTTCCAAAATATTTAAACGACGTTCTTCTAGAAATATGAAAATCAATATAATCTAAGCTTAGTGGAACATCACCATATAAAAATTCGTTGTCAAGAAACTTAGCGGGTAACGTAGAAGGAAATGAGTAACTTTGGAAAAAGTGCCACTTCCAAAACAAGAGTGATTCATCAGACATATAAGTATACACCTAAGCAACCAAGATCATGCGTGATCGTTATCAATAACGCCAATATTAATAATCGATGATTAAGAAAAAGTTTTTATGATTATTAATAAAATATCTGTCACTTCATAGCTTCTTTAGATTGACAACAGAACCGTACCTCTAATGACGAAGGCAGGCTGCTCAATTTAATATTTACCAATCATCATTTTAGGGACGAAGTAGTACGTGATGTCGATCCTTTCCCTTCTGAAGACTAGTACCATCCCGCACTTGCTTTAATCTTCGATACTGACGCAGGTATTAAATTTCCAACTTAATGCGAATGTTGTGCCGCTCGTTATGAGTATAAATACAGAAAGCTCCGCAAACATTCTCGATTCTCAGTTATGATTTGCGCACCGACTGGAATGAACGTATTAGGTGCGGATATGTAGACTGTATAGACTGCTGTACGTTGTATGTAATAATGTTGCAGTTACGTAGTTCCAGAGAACGATCATTTTCAGATACAGTGTATAAGTTTACTAAAGATTTACGTTATTATTTGCTTACCGATGTCTGGAAAATCAAATGTGTAGTTTGCGATATATCTCTAATACGAACTATATCTGGGCTGCAGTATCATGATTCATACAGACGATACTTTAAGGAGCACAAGATACTTACCTTCATGTCCTTATTTACATTCACAGCTCTAAAGTATATACACGAATACTGGCGACAATACAGAAAAAAATGGCGAAATACACACCTACTATACGCGACATAGAAATTATCTGTCCATTCCCAAACACCTTACTGTAACAACACAAACTAAAACGCATTATTTGGACATCGAACTATACTATATAATCACATACTTCAGTATTTCAAGCAGCTGGACACGAAAATATTCGCAGGAGAAACCAAAAAGACACTCATTGAGAAAGAATTCTTCACATTGGAGGAATTCTTCAACAATCATCTTTAAGCTGAATTATCGTAATAAATGGTAAATTTGATGGAGCCTGTAGTTGATTAACTTAAGGTTGATATATAACCCTTTTCCACATTAATTTTCATATTTTATAAACGTATTTAGACAACTTAGTTATCATCATTAGCAGGTAATTGAACAGTATCGCACATGGAAACCACGGCAAAAACTCGCCCGAAAGAGATTCCGTACACGATCCGTACTGTCGAAAGCCAAACGCATACTCAGTGTGCTGTACTGATATGATTTAGAACCTCTATTTATTCTCTTTTCTATGTCCATGCAAAATTTATAGTTTCTGAATGGGAATTACAATAATAGCAATTGAAAATGGGGTCGTTTGAAATCTAGCAACTCTACGCCGTGGTATCAGGATCCAATTCGAGCTATTCGGTAGAGTTTTATGTGATTTCCCATCTCTTTTGAGTGAAAACTGACAGCCATAAATCTTAAGGCATATTGTCCAGTAGATAATGTTCCTTATAATAGTGATTATAATAATATGAAATACCAGATTAGTTTTAAAAAGATGGAATGATTTCACAAAAACAAAAGAAAAGGAATTAAGCGACATAACTTCTTTATGATATAATTGAAAAACTTGATGGGATATTAAACTTTTATAAACGCAAACGAACTTATTTGAAGAATGTAATTACGACGCTTGAATCTCCATCTACTTTCGTCTAGATATAACATAGTAAGACAAACGCGAAATAAATTAACAAAATCCTTTCATTTAACTGTACTAATACTCCTCGTTATTAACCTTCCATTCAATGAGAAAGGAATTTTTAATTTAATTTTTTACTTACACATTGCTCTCACTAACATTCTGGATATAACGGAAGTAGCTAAAATTTTCAATTGAATTAATTCGAGACCAAATATATGGCAGTTCCACTTTTACGTTAAATGTAAGACATTAATTTTCCCGGTACGTTTCCTACACGTATTTCACTTATCCAATTAATACAATATGGGCTGTAATTTTACTTTTAGAAAAGTCATTATTGTAACATAATTAAATATTGGAAAGTGACGACTTAGACGGTGAAACTGTTGAGTGAATGTGGCGCTATATTTAGATGTTCGATCGATATTCGGAATCAATTCAGACATTCGTTTGTGTTTTCTTAAAATAATAATGAAACTTGTGTCACACGACAAAAATTAATACATCACTTACCGAAGGTCTTGCGTGGCGCCAACTCAATAGCTTTTCTTTTGCTTTCTAGAAACATGATCGTTATAGATTGATAAGGGAGATAATATGCCCGGCAATATTTTGAAATAGATTAAATTCATGTAAATTCCTTTCGATAAACGTTCCAAAATTGTTTTCTTTTAATTTTAGCAATTCACGTTATGATTACATTACATTATGACGAACGAAAATCGAATAAACAAAAAAGGAAAGCTTTAAGAAATGGATAAACAACTGCTAGATGTAGTTTCATTATATATGATCAGAGAATGAATTTCTTTTTTCTTTTTAGAAAGATTGCGCAATATTGTGCGATATTTGTGCTAAAGAAATTTGTAATTTGCATATAATTGTGCGGTACCATATTCGGAGAAACTTAAAAAAATTCTGCTCTCTAGTGAGACTTGACGTGAGACTCACGATCTCATGCTTATCTAGCATAGTCCTACCACATGACCACAAAAAAACGGTAATAACATGCCATAAATTGCGTTACAGAAACAGCTATTAAACGAAATCCACGGTAGATTTTAATTGAATATATTGTGCGCTTTTACGATAGTGTGTATATTAGTAAATTCGAATATCACCGCTTTCTGTGGTCGAATGGTAAGACGCATGCTCGGTAAGTATAAAATCGTGAGTTCAAGTCCCATCAGGGAGCAGGAAATTTTTTCAAAAAAGGTTCAACGTCAATTTGTGGCAAACCTCGTTCTGGACCTCCATCAACTTGGAGAACGGATTGAAATGTTGAGAAATTTCATGCAATTGTGCTTGAAGATCCACAACGAGCTATTGAAGCAATTAAGGAAGTTATTTGGTATAACCTGGAGGTCAGTGCAGTGAATTTTGTCGGGAGAATTAAAATGACAAAAGTGGCCGCGAAGTTCATGGCCTGCATGTGCCAGTTTTTGGCCCCCTACTCACCTGATCTTGTTCCATGCGACTTTTTAATTTGGACGAATGAAGAGGGACATGAACGGATATCGTTTTGACGACGTAGAAGAGGTAATGAAAAGAAACGACACGGCAGCTTGCAGTCATATAGAAAAACAAGTTCAAATAATGTTTCCAAAAATAAAATCATCGATTAGACAAGGGTATAAAGTTAAATAGAGAGTATATTAGAGGTGTTAGGAATATTTTATTAAAAAAAATGAAGTACAGGGTTTTTATAGAGAAATTCTGATTATTTTTAGATACTTCCTCGCATATCGTTTATAACCGGTCAATAATGGACAAAATTATTGTCAAACTAACAAAAAAACTTATTTTTTTCGAATTAGTTTTAAGTGTAATCATTAATTTTACTATTTAATGACTGTATATACATTCGCAACGCGTATTTAGATATACTTCGTATATTACTTGCGTTAGTTTCTTGCCTGACTACTTCTTTAAGCTTACGGATTGCCAAGGACTAATTCGCATAATCTTTGCATGGTGGATAAGCTCTGTACTTAATCTAAACATGTTTTACAACTTAGCATTAATATCTTCTTTAAAAAGTTTGTATACTAAGGAAGCTATTATTAAGACAAAAACGTTTATCGCTATTAAAGTATTATTAAACGTTTCTTCTAAATAATTTTCGTAACATGTTTAAACTTTTCCCATTAATAATTAAAAGCACTATAATTATCACTATATTTCAACTACAGGTGATTTCATATTCACAGTGGAAAAGCACATGGTGATTTTATGTGCACGGTAATTTTTAAAGGTGATTATATTCAGTGTGAGAAATAAGCGAGTAGTTATGGTAGTGGAATACGAGGATGGTATGATAAACACCTGTCTTAAGGAACATAAGGCAATTGTTTGGCATTTAGTAAATTTATTTTTCGACGTAATCTTCTTGCAGCTCTATATACAGCGTGTTTCAAAAAGAATATACGTATTACAAAGTGTTATTTTGTCCAAACTATCGATCGCTGCGCCTCGGCTCGGTTATTGGAGAAACGAATACATAGTCTAGTTTATTTAATAGCCCCTAGATGTCAGTTGTCTTCTGTTTTTCTTGGTTACCGTCATATATTTAAAATGGCTACTCCGCAGAAGACAGTGCACCTACAATGCAAAGACGTTCCAGGTTGAGCTACCAAATTGATCCTCCGAATGGGTATTCGCAAATGGTATCGACAGGATGTGTATATAAAGGAAAGAGTCATGGCCGCCCTCGTGTTTCTGAAGAAAATGTTGCACGAATACAAACTGCTTTCCAACGTAATCCTTCAAAATCAACTCGTCCGCAGAACTCACATGCAGCCATTGAACATGTACGAGATTCGCCTAAAATCAATGTGTTTTGTGCGATATTCCGATCATCTGTTTACGGCCCGTTCTTCTTTGATGGAAACACGGTTAACGATCAGCAGTATCTCGCTATGTTACAAAACTGATTGTTTCCGAGGCTGCACGAAGACAACTTCATTTTTCAACAAGACGGTGCACCCCTCACTGGAGTCGCCAAGTGCGTGAATATCTGAACGAAACTCTACCGAACCGTTGGATTGGTCGTCAAGGAGCTGGCGACTTAGCATGTCTCAGCTTGGCTCCACGGTCACCGGATTTGACACCCTGTGACTTTTTCCTTTGGGGTTTTGTTAAAGACAACGTTTATGTACCACCACTCCCACAGAACCTGGAAGAGTTGAAGAACCGGATCCGTACTGCCATAACACCAGTGACGAAGGACATGTTTGCCTGATTATGGGAGGAATTTGAGTATCGATGTGATATTGTTCGTGTCGCTGATGGAGGACATATTGAACATTTGTTATCTGAACTTCAGAGGTTCGTAAATATGTGTGTAAAGTTTCATATTCGTATATCTTAAAGTTTAATAAATATGTATATGCATTCGAAATACGTATATTCTTTTTGAAACACTTTGTACTTAATCCAGATATGTTCCAACTTTTTAAACCATCCACATAATACGATTTGTCGAACTCTGCAAAATAGTTATCTGTTTCGGCAATAATGTTTTGATTTGACGTGAACCGTTTTCTAATAAGGCATTTTTACAAGTTTGGAAAAAAGAAAGAAGGGGGGCTAAATATAGCAAATATGGTGGGTGGGGCACCAATTCGTACCATAAATCGACTAGTTTTGCTGTCGCAATTGCTGATTATAGATCATTATCATGGTGGTAGAGAATTCTTTCCTTTGCTAGGTGGAACCTTTTTCTTTTTAGTTCAGGACCGAATCATCCCACTAAAACAGCATAGTACTGTACTGTGATTATCTTTCTCTTCCCCAAATAATTAAGATTATTCTTTGTGAATCCAAAAATATCATCGTCATAACTTTTCCGACCGATGAAATCGTCTTTGCCTTCTTTGGAGCACGTTCGCCGGGAAAAATCCATTATAGCGACAGATCTTTGGTTTCTGGCCTACAGCGATATAAACATAACTCATCTACAGTCAAAGAACGCCTAAGAAGCTCTCTTTGAAACTTAATTTTCAGCAGACGTTGCACACACACCGCCGATAGCTTCCTCGTACTAAATTTTTCATGAAGGGGTTTTTGCACATGTTCAATTAAGGTACTTACAATATTAGTAACCTCTCTGGTCCACCCAGTGGTCTGCTGAGACCATATCTTGAACTTTGATCAAAGGCAGATGTTCGCCTACGACTAAATTCATTAAACCAGTACCGAATGGTAGTTATCGAAGATGCCTGGTCCTTTTAAATTGCATCCAATTTCTCTTTGATTTCTGCACATGTTTTCCCATTCAAAAAATGAAGGGAATCCCTGATAAATATTGTTCTTTTTCCATGATTCCATGAATACACAAACTTAATCTCTTTGATGAAATTTTGACAGACGTCAAACAAAAAAATAGTGCTTTCAGCCGGTAATGCAGATTTTGACAAAAAGTGTCATACTTCTTAAACCATCTTCGTGTTTATATATATGTAATGCAAAACGACTCCAGTATACATAATTCGTCCTATAAGAATGTAGTATATTTTCTACAAAAATTTCGTGTAAATAAAAGAGTTATAATAACGGAAGTATTGCGAAGGAAAAAGAAAATCAGTCTTTGCAAATAGACTACAACTTTATACAAAGACGTAATAAGAGATTTAAAAATATTGTAGATTAAAATTTACGTTAAAAAACAAGAGTATCTACAGATAAAACTAAACTTCGCTTCGTTTCATCAGTTTTCCACCTTTTCCAAACATTGTCATGTTAAATATCATCCAATTTAGTTGCTGACACTTTGAGCATATTTTAAATACAGATTCTAACAGGAAAGGAAATGTTCATGAATTTATAAATACTGCTTAACCTAATTACTGAGTTTTAATTAATTTTGTTGAACGAAATATTTAAAAGAGAATTATGAAGTTCGAACGCCACAGCACACACACACACACACACACAAACTGAAAAACAAGAGTGAATTTACTTATTACTCCCGTCGACGCGATTTCGCAAAATAATGTCAATAAAAACTACCTACCAATCCAATCTTATTAAAAGCGTCCATCATACAAAATTAATATCCACTTTGCCAAGCAAACAAACATCAAAAGAAAGAAAAGTATTTCTCTCGTGAAAGGAGCGTCTCTCGTGATGGCGGCGTTCGGCTCGCCTAAAATAAAGGCACTTATCGTAATAAGAGAGCGAAAACAAAAAAGGGCTTCCGTCTCTTCCTTCCAGTCATTACAATAATAAAAATGAAAGGGTGGTGCAGCGTTGGCAAATTATTTTGGCAGCTGTCGATAAATTTAATTGCTGATCTTAAGAATTCGCGTCAAGTAGACGGAAAATTAAATTTTGAAAAAACTTTGAAACTTGCTTTTAAATTAATTAAATATTCTGTCTTAGTCATTGTAATATTACCAATACTAAACTTTGTTATAATAAATGGTTTTAATTCTCGGCTTTAATGAAAAGCAATAAATAGAAAAAAAACTTTAACGTTTCGACAACTTTATTAAAAATTGTCTTCGTCTTCATCAGAAATAATGCCGTAACATAACATCGAGGGACAGACAAAATTTACATATTAAAAACATGTAGATCTTAATAAAAAGATGAAACTATTAAAGAATGTTAAAAGGAATCATTCTATTATTAATAACACTCTATCTACTACATATGTTTCACAGATTCACTGATCATCAGGCAGATTTGTGTTATTAATTAACGATTCCTTCATAGCGTTTATCATATCATTTCGATACAGAAAAATAATGAATAATCATTGCCTCCCTCTTTCGTCCAATACAAAAATGTATTGACCGACAAAGCGACAACGCGTCTATCTCATATATCGGTAACTAAGTTTCCACTGGAAACTTAGTTACCGATTGTTTCTAAACAATGATATTCAACATCAATATTAATAATGCATCTAGAATATTAATGCTGAATATGTTTGCTTAGAAATGGGTTCATGTTTTTAACTTGTTGAAATCGTAAAGGCTTTTTAATTAGATTTGTTTTCAATTCCAAGCGGAGAACACTACCACAAACAATATCATTGATATGCTGTGTTAGAGCATTGAATGCTTTAATTGCGGCGTAGCACGGGTCGCTCTCGTACAAAAACAGAGAATATTACGGACTCCAATTGTTTTAAATATATTTTTGTTGTCTAGTAGTAGTCTAGTAAAGCTTGACAACCTAATAATGAACGCATACATACAAAAAATATATCGCTTTTTACAAATAACAGGTCTTTCATTAAGCGCTTCATATCTTTAAATTTAAATAAAACAAAGTGTGTGTGAGATATCATCGAAATTCTTTATTCGTTTAAAAGGCCTATCGATGCCATTATGTATGGAATATAACATCATGCAAATGTCCGCCGCGGCTTCGCTGGGTGACGCGTATACGAAATGTCCGATTTTCCATGACTCATAATCAGACCGAATTTGACTGATGGCATGGGTTATGTTGGCTTTCAGAGCCGCTGTGGTTTGGGGCTTATTTGCATAGACCTGCGACGTAAGAAAACTCCGCAAGAAAAAGTCTAACAGGGTCAAATCGCACGATCTCGGTGGACAGCTCACATCACCTCCACGTGAGATGAGCATGCCCTCTAATCTCTCGTGCGGAATGTCCAATGTGGCATGAACTGTGTGGCACGTAGTGCCGTCCTGTTGAAACCACGTGTCGTTGGTGCCCATATCACTGTTCATGTAATTCGGGCCAGTAGAAGTTGGTAATCATCGACCTATAGCGCACGCCGTTGACGGCGATGGCCTGGCCAACGTCGTTCTCAAAGAAATATGGACCGATGACGCTGCCAGCCCAAAATCCACACCAAACAGTGACTTTTTCGGAGTGCATTGTACGCTCTTGGAACTCAGGTGGATTGGTATCGTCCCAAATTCGACAATTCTGTTTGTTGACATACCCATTCATCAAGTAATGAGCCTCATCGCTGAAGATGATTCTTTGATGAAAATTAGGGTCAGCTTCCAACTGCTCCAGGGCTCATTCAACGAACACACGTCGTTGTCGATGGTCGTTTACCTTCAGCTCCTGGATCAGTTGAATGTTGTACGGGTGCAGGTCCAAGTCACAACGCAAAATTCGCCAAGTTATGGTCTGCGAAAGGCCGAGTTCTTGTGAGCGACGTGAAATCGACTGCCTCGGATTCTCCTGCACGCTCTCTTGCGCTTCGTCGTCGTACAGGTGTTGGTTCATTGTTTACTGAACCAGTGGAATCAAATTGATCCACCACACTGCGAATAATCGGTGGGACAATTATGACGACCGCAAAATGGGCGAAGCACACGGAACGTTGCCCGAACAGAACACCCATTTTGATAAACCAATTTTATCATTTTTCCGTGTTGTTGAACGCTATATCTGTCCATGATGATTTGGAAAAACAGACTGAATAAATGACAACCAATTCGACAGATGTAGCTTCAATAATATGGCCGCTATCAACTGTCAAAGTTCGCGTTATATCACAAAATTCCCATATATTTATAAAAATAGAAGTAGCGAGAGAGAGAGAGAATGCAGTACACATAATAAATTTTTAGCATAACAGATTGACATGTCACTGACCACAGAACTGGCCTTAATTGAAACATTCTCATAAGAACCCGCAGTCACCAAAGATAGCGTTCCATTCGCATCCTGATACAGTGAGCAATTCGTCACCGAAAAACATAGACAGTTTACAAACGGCAGAAGTAACTTGGGCTCAATATAGAGCCCTGAGGTATGTCCCTATATACGAGAGAACGATCATTACACGTATAGGTCAACGTGATATTTACTGCATTGAGTTGCATATATACATATATATATATATATATATATATATATATATATATAAAAATTGTGTTCTATCCATTAAATATAATCTAAAAATATCCAAGGCGTGACTTCGTACAGAAAAATTTAAAAGTATAAAAGATAGGATGTACCTTAATAAATTAATAGAGACATTGGCGCGGTTGATTCAAATAAAATATATAAATATTACATATAACTACATACTTAATTCTAAATTTTATTTTTAGGAATACCAAATTCGAAGACAAATATAATAAATATCGTTCTTGATATCTGTTTAACTGCTTTGATATTTTTATTTTAAAAAGATCAAAAACAGAATGTAAATTAGAAAAAACTCTCAAGAGATTCACAGAATTATTTTCGACAATAATTTAATGTTGTTTGCATTACTGCCGAGAAAGGGAAAAATCGTATCCTCTTGGGATTTTTTAATAAATATTGGCAGACGATCAAATAAAGTATCAGTCGAGTTTTTTTTTCCACGATTCCTTTTGACGCACTTAAAATTATTATTAAAATTGACCTTTAAACTAATATGATGGGTGTTAGGAAAAATATAATAAAAATTTGTGATATAAACGATATACATCTACACAAAATTTTATAAATTATATTGCTGTCGAATTATATTGTACAGTAGCTACCACGGAAAGGTTTTCGATGAGCACGTAAATATAATTCACATACGATGGTCTTTATAACTTATTATGTGAACAAAACTTTGGCATTCAGAGCATGTCTGATTCATAACATAGTAGTACAAAAAGGCATTATTTTGCACAACACAACAGAGAAGTTTCTTTGAAGATGTACAAGACAAACACGAGAATAGAAAGTGTTTGGATTATAATTCGCCTCTTTCAGCTTCGTATACTAATTTAAGTATTCTTAAGTCAACAAATTGAATTAGCCGAAGATTATAGCACGAAGTCAGAGAGAATTAAGGCAGATTAAAAATTTTAAAAGATTAAAAAGATGGGAATTTAAATTAATAAAACAGTAATCGCAGGTTACGTGAACGGTAAAGAGCCCCGAAACATTAAAAATGAACACTTTAATAAGTTAAATGTTATTGAATAAAGTATGTCTTTTGATATATATATATATAAAGAAATATATATAAATAAAAAGAAAAATTTAATATTACACGGAATGACATAATATACAGTTACTACCACATAAAGGTTAACGATGTACATGAAAATATATCTGCCGAGTCCATGTAGGATGGTCTTTACATCATGTAAACAAAACATTGGCAATTGAAGCATGTCTGATTCATAACATAGTAGTATAAAAGCACCTTATTTTTCGAAGATTTGTATTCGAGGAGATATAGTAATGCTATGACTAATTACTTTATATATATATACATATATATATATATATATATATATATATATATATGTTCGAACGAAGATCCTCGCGGTTGTAAGTATGGGAAATATTATATTCTCGGGCTCCCCCCGATGTTAGACAGAAATTCTCGAAAGAATCGGCGTCTCGACGTTTCGATGACATCCCAATCATCTTTTTTACGACTTGTTTCGTAGTTAACGGTCAATCTGAAACTTCTGAAACTGGCTGTAACTGCTCCTCCCGCTGCTTTATATACTGGCTCGTCGTAACTCTTCGGATTACATCGGTTTTGGCTTCGGTGTAATAGGATTTTAATAAGTTTTTTGATGCGTTCTGGAACATTCAGTCCAGGTTTAATGGGATTATAATGAGGTGGATTAATGTCATTGGATAGTTTGTTTGCCGATATTTGTCGAATATCCGCAAACATATACCAATATATATATATAGGTATATATGAAATATTCTGTAACAATTATATTCATTAATAATTAAATAGAATTTCGAAATAATTTATAAGATAACTATTCTGATAACACGACTTTATGAGTAACGTATATATAAATATATGTATATTATTGTGCAAATATAAATGATCTAATTGTTTAGATCTAAATTTTATTAATAATTATGTTAAAGCTGCATTCGAACTTTTAATGAGATGATTGACATAAAAAGTTTTGCACCAAATCATCACATTACCTTAGGCTTTTAAATCAGTAGAATAAGTTTTGCTATAGCTAATAGAAATCATCTTCATCAAGTATTATTAACTGCCATTAACGTAAAAAATCAAAAGGTATGTCACCGAAACTTTTACTTAAAATATTAAATCTCGAAATTAAAATTACGTTAAACAAAATTAAATATTCTATAGAAAATAGCACGCAAAATGCAGTGCGAAAGTTCACTATTTCACAGAATGAAATTAATATATACCTTTTTTTTAATATTGCTCAAATGGCAAGAGAGATAATGCAGTTTTTTTGAAGCTTCTTGTTATCAGGTCGAAAATCCAAACAAACTCGTGTGCTATTTGAATTGCACACGATGCACATCATTGTTCGTTGTTTTTTTAATGAAACATGCAAGAACTCATTTCCTAGTTTGATATTGTTACAGCTCGATCTAAAAATATAGAGCAACAATTGCGATTCATATCGTAAACCTTTTGGCGGTATTGACTGTACGATGTAAAAAGCGGCTAAAATTAGAATTTTTCACTTTGGCATCGTAACAACCCATAATTATATGCAATTAAAAATCTACTGTGGGTTTCATTTAATATCTGTTGCTATAATGCAATTTATGGCCTGCTAGAAGACTCAAATAAAGAATACACCGTTCTCCGTGGTCGAAGGGTGAAGGCACATGCCCGGTAGACAAGGATATGTTACTGAAAAAACGTCTAATGAGCATATACCCAAAACTCTATTGTAACTGAGCTACAAGCATTTCGAGTTTTAGTTAGATAATCCTGCTAATGCAGGTATCACGTACCGCTGTAGATTTGGTTGTTATTAAAAAGATGGGGTGGCTACGATCGTCTCATTGGTCCATTTATAATCGAAGAACGTTTCTCGGCAGTTCGTTATTTACATTTACTGGAAAATAACCTTACAACATTACTGGATGACGTTCCTCTTATCGTCAGGCGAATGTGGATATAGCACGATAACTCACCTTCGCACTTTGGTAGACAAGTAACAGATTTTCTTACGAACCAGTGTATTGGAAGAGGTTTAGCAGTTGCTTGGCCACCAAGGTCACCAAACTTATGGAATGGACTATTTTTTACGGGGAATGCTTTAAACTATTTTCATTGGGATGTTTTTTTGCAGCGGTACATTTTTGCCCTCTACGAAATCTTAATTCTCCACCTATTTGGCCACCTAAAAGGCTAAGTGTTGAAAATTGCCTACTAATTACACGATCGTAAAATACATTGCTTAGTAATATCTTTACATTATTGGCTATGTGGGTGGGACACCATTTTGCATAAAAATCAATGGCGTCAATATTATGATTCCGTAATGATAGTATAAAGGCTTGCGATATAAAAAATATCGCTGCCCATAATTGTTACTATTTTCGTTTGTCCATGTTCCATTTCTTCATAGAACTAAAGTCCAATGAGAACAATTGGCGTAAAAGCACATTAAAGAGTAACTTTGATGGTACTTTCGATCGAACCTGTGGTTGATTCACTTAATTAACAATAACCTTCAGTGGTTAAGTAACTTTAATATCACTAAGCCTTGCCAAATAATCATATTTGAATTATTCCCTGCAAATGTCCTGCAGCTGTGTATGTTAACACCTCCATTTAATAAAAAATGTGTCCAAAAGATTTTGTCCTGGCATTCAACGTTATTCTGTAATTCTTATTCTATCTTATTCTTTAAGTCCAAAATTTATATTCATTTTATAGAGATACAAACGAAACTACTTTATCCAGATAAACTCATCTTCAATCGTTTTGAAAATTTTTTAGTACTAGAAACACCTTAAGCAGAATTTTCACGAACACCTGAACTGATCGGATCTCCATGTCAGATATCGAATCCAATTCTTCCACATGATTCTATAATTTTAGATGATTCTAATTCTTTCTCGTTTTCATGGCTTGTTTTTTCACATGGAAGACTCTTGTCTTGTAACTTTAGCTCATATGTTCTTTATTACTTTGGATCTTTCGGGATTTGCTTTTATCTTTCCAATGTTGCTACGAGCAGCAAGGGAAATCACAATCCATTCCATCTGAGCTTTGTTTGATTAAGTAAGGCTAAATATAAAGTGCTTGCGTCTGGTGCTCCAAAGAGAAGATTAGTTACTGCACTTCCCTAAGGACGCGTAACTATCAGCAAACTTTACATTAGTTTGAATATAGCTTGGATTCATCGGGAACACTTGTTCCCATACTCAAGCACTAGCAATAAATCCCTGAAGGGTTTCTCCGTATTATACCATCTTCCTTTTCTTCAGGCTGTGTTTACGCTTTTGTACGAGTTTTCTTCTTTTATTTTCTTCTCTCCTATTTTATTAACTATTTGAAAGAGTTTGTTTAATGATAATGTAGTCATATACCAATAATATCTAAAAATGCAAAATGCAATATAGATACAAGTTGGACGTGTGATTATAAATGATATTAATCAATCATAATTGCAAAACCACCACTCTTTCGTAAAACAAGAAGATTATGTAATACGAGAAGCAAGTTTTGTACGTATCCTCCTCTATCTAAAGTTTAATTTATCCAACACCTGCGCTACAAATATCTCGACGGGTATATCTGCAAATTTGTGCCTGTATCGCGTAACGAGATCACGGAATCCCTCCCGTAGTTCCTATTAGCCGTTTTTCCTGTTGTAACCGAGTTTTGCGTACGACAGCGCGTCTACAACAAATACATCTCCATTTTCGAGTCAACCGCGCCGATGTCATTCTATAATGAGTAACGACTTCACAGCTACGGCTACCTCGCATCACAATCGTCGAAATGTCACTTTACTTATTGTTACATCTGTATGCACGGCGATGGATAGACGTGTACCTACCTGCCGTTCGTAAAGCACGAATGTTCAATGTTTGGATATGTTAATTATCGGTTTGTTTGTCTGTATTCCCGATAGCAGTAACAATTAACAGTAAATTACAAGTACACGGTAGAATAAACAATTTATCGAAAGGTAAATGTAAAATCGGTAACAGCAGTGATGTCTTTGAAATAAGTTAATATGTAGTTATGTCGTATGTCAAGCATGAACATCTATTGATTGCAAGCTAGTATTTACATGATGTGTTTGATCTAAATATTTTTAAATGTGACGGCGATATTAATTAATTCTGAGTCAAGTACAGTACCTGGCAAATTAATTTGAACCACCTTCTGATTATGCCATTTTTCCAAATTTATCAGAAATAAAACAAAAACATATACATATATAAAACGTTTATTTATGTTTTGCTTGATGATATTACATTAATATTTTGTTAACACTAGGATAGCCGTTTAAATTTCGGGAACTGGCAACAGTGTTAGTGTTGCCTCCGATCTGGTGATTGCATCGTGAAGTTTGTCATGTTTGACAATATAAAGGGTTTTCGAATAAGGACTTGACAGCTTCTTTTCAAAATAAAATGCAGACCATTTGAGATATTTCAAAAACTTTATTATCGGGTTGAAGTACACTCAAAACATTTATGAATGGAACTCGACTTCGTTCATATGGCGTTAAATCGCACGAACGAGGCGGCCAATCGACTGGTCCATTTCTTAAGATAACACGCACATCAAACTTACTCTTCAATAAATCGATTGTAACGTGTGCTGTGTGGCTTGTGGCACCGTCCTGCTGAAACCACATGTTGTCCAAGTCCATATCTTTCAAATCGGGCCAAAAACAATCGGTAATCATGGCGCGATAACGATTACCATTCATAGTAACGTGACGATCATTATCGTCGACGAAAAAATATGGCCCTATGACGCCGCCGGCATGCAAACCGCACCAAACAGTTATTTTTTGTGGATGAAGTGGTGTTTCATGAAGCACATGTAGATTTTCACCCGACCAATAACGCATATTTTGCTTATTGACGAACCCATTGAGCCAAAAATTAACTTCGTCACTGAAAATGATTTTGCGATGAAATTGATCATCTTGGCGTATCTTTTCCAGAGCCCAATCGGAGAACGTACGTCGCTTCAAATTGTCCATTGGCTTCAATTCTTGAGTCAGCTTGATCTTGTATGGGTGTTAACCATGATCCTTACGCGAAATTCGCCATAAAGTGGTCTGGGCAATGCCCAACTATTGAGAACGCCGTGGAATTGACAGATCATTTGCTACGGACTTTCAACGGCAGCGATATTTTTGACACCTCGATCAACCCGTTGTCTCACTGGCATGGCAACATCACACAACTAATATGTAGACTCAAATTTTTGCACTAAACTTGTTACTGCCTGTCTACTAGGGCGAGAATTACGACCGAAAATCGGAGTTGACGCTCTTAAAGTAGCGGTCACCGACTCCGAATTTCTGTAGTAAATTTTTATAATTTGCAGACGTTGTTCGTTCGTGTACTTTACCATGATGAAAATGTTAAGTTTACTGAATAAATTGACAGTGACAGTTCGATGATTGGTGAAAGGGTGCGTTCACAAATTGAATTAAAAGTTGTCAAGTCCCTATTGGAAAACCCTTTATTTACCTTGACAGTTTTATTATCCGATCGCTATTTTTATTGTTGATAGTAACTTGAAAATTTTATGTCAGCGAACATTTTCGTGCAATTATTTTTCATAACTTTCGGCGTGGATGATCTCAACAAGAATGCATCGACCAGCTGAATTCTTTATATGGTGATGAAGTACCGTCGAAAACTTCAGTATATCGTTGGTATGGTGAATTTAAACTTGGACGGCATTGTTTGGACGATGAATTTCGTGAAAGTCATCCCACAAATGCTGTGTCGGAAAACATTAATGAAGTGTCTGAATTGATCATGCAAAACCGTCATGTGATAAACCGTGAAGTTGAGGCATTTCTAGATGTCAGTAACACCAGCGTGCATAAAATCCTGCATGAACATTTAGCCGTTAAAAAGCTATGTTCACGCTGGGTACCACATAATTTGACAACCGATCAAAAAGGGACTCGCATCGATTGGTGCCAATAAAAGCACAAAAAATAGACTGGCGGTGTTTCAAAGAATATTTATAAAGTTACCACAGGTGATGAATTTTGGATATATACGTATGAGCCTGTTAGTAAACAGCAGTCGACTGTGTGGGTATTTCAAGATAAGCCAAAACCAACAAAAGTTCGCGCTCATAAAAACAAATGGTCGCCTGGTTTTTCGGAAAAACCGGTCACGTTGAAACCGAGGCTTTAGAGAGCTGTAGAACGGTCAATTCCGAATGACACACAACTATATGTATGCCGAAAGTTTTTGAAAAAATAAGGAAATCAAATCGAAAACGACAGATCATTCTCCACCATGACAATACACAGGTCGGTTCAAACAATTGAATGTTTGACCGTACAGCCCTGATTTAGCACCCTGTGATTTCTTTTTGTTCCCACACGTGAAGAATAAACTTCGAGGTCAACGGTTTTCTACGCCGGAAGAGGCAGTTGAGGCATTCAAAACTAATAATTTAGAGATACCGCCTTCACAGTGGCAGCAATACTTTTCGGATTGGTTTAAACGAATGCAAAACTGCATTGATTTTCAAGGAGAATGTTTTGAAAAGCAATAAAACTATTTTCAATAATAATTTTTTTTGTGTGGTATTCTGGAAATATAAACGGTTACCCTCGTATATTGTTGGAACTACCAAAGTTTGCCGGTGTATCAATAACGTAAAATACGAACATATGCCGGCATCTGTCTACTCCATCGATAGTCACATGTGTTGAAGGAAGAAAGGACGCAAACGTTTTTCTAATAGAGTTACGCGCTACGTCTTGTCAAGAAATCTTGAAAAAAATAGAAACAGACGTATGCAGAGCATGTCTATTACGCACACATGTATCACGTATAATATAAATAAAATAGTGTTTTAACTTTCGACTTATAAAGTTTGTCTTTTCTACGGTTCCGATAATGTTATATTCCATGTATTTTACCGCTGTTATTTGTTATTGTTCCAACATTTCATATATACAAATTATTCTCATACTTGAATCATATGTAAAATACTTCCATATTTTTACTATTAATAATTTTTGTTGGATCAGTTCTACTTCAAAGACGTGCCATTTTGATGTGATAAGCCGCAAGATAAGAACAATTCGTCAACTTGATCGAGGTTAACTGATGAGCATTAAATAGATGAAACGAGTCTTAATATCTCGTACATGGTAAACAATAGAAAATAGAAATTGATATTTTCCGAAAAGAATCCAATGTCAATAGATTCATCACTGCGGACTCAAATCATAGCATGCAACAAAAGATGGCTTCATTCAACTTTCTTATTAATCGTTTGATTAATTTCCCACTAACAAATGTAAGATACGAAAGAGAATTGAACCTTCATTAAGAATATCGCGAGATACAATGGTTTTAATTTGGAAATAATCAATGGATTAATTAGAAAGGCTAACATAAGAAAAACAATCCGTGATACACAGAGCAATCGGGAAAAGCAGTTTGTTTGTTTACCTTATCATCGTATGACAAAAAATTTAAATAGTATTTTTAAAGAGCGCGGTTTTCAAGTTTGTTTTCGCTCCAGTAATTCAATTAAAACCCTTTTAGGAAATGCAAAAGACAAAATCGAAGATAATAAAAAGTCGGGAATCTACCGAATTGAATATTTAGATTGCAGTAAACAATACGTCGGCCAAACTAAACGATCGATCGAAACCCGGTATAAAGAACACCTTGCGCACATAAAATTCAGCCGACCAGAAAAATCAGGTATAGCAAGGCAGGTTTTAGAAAATAACCACAGCGTTAACATGGATTGTTTGCATTTGATAAAGAATGTGTATAATTATCGTGAATTAGATACGTATGAAAGCATGCACATCTTAAAGAATAAAAGCCATGTGGTGAATAGTGACAATGGACCAATCCAGACGACCCTTTTCGGTCTGCTTAACGTCCGAAGAAGAGAAACGCAGTAATAAATCACATGCAGGTACTTATCGGTCGTGTCCGTGTTCTTTTTTTCAATGTCATTCATCCTAGTTTAAGTAAAACAATTTTTAAAAATCTTGTGAAACGAACATTTAGTGTACATTTAGGTTCTCAAACGGTGTGTATCGCGTACGAGTGTGTTTTCGTACAGGTATTTTTCGCCGTGGTTTACCAGGTGCGACACATTGCGGTTATCTGCTGATGATGACAACTTGGTTGTCGAAATGCGTATACAGAATTACAAAAGTTAATGTGGAAAGGGGTTATATATCAACCTTAGTGATTAAAATAGAGTGGTTCTTTATTCAATCAGGAGAAGTGCCAGATTTGCAAACATCTATGGTCTCATTATCGTAGATAGTTCACATGCACATTCTTTAATCAATTTAACGGAGATATTAGCATATCTCACGATTATATTACTAGCCAATGTTGTATAATTTTCCAATGATTCGTCCTAATAAAATTTTCATTTAATATCGCTCTCAAAAACAAATTAAAAAAACACGAGAAATGTTTAGAAATATTCCAATATAACCGCTTATGAATTGAAATTATTTTCAACAAGACTGAGTAATTTAATCAGAAGTATATACAGTATTTGACCAACGTATATTAAGTAAGTAGAAACGTATTCCTGCTCACGAAAAGCGTTTCAATTTAAGCTTTCTATACACAAGACATTTTATACAATAAAGATTTTTACATGCCGCAGCACACGGAGTAGTCGTCTACAGTTTTATATACATACGTGTAGACATAAAGAGGATAAGAATACATAAACGAGATAAATTCCTACAATTCCTACAAATTTAACATCCCCTCAAGCACGTGCAAACATAAATGGATTCTGTTTCCTCCTTTTGAGAATGTATACCACGACGACGGGAATTTGATCAATTGCTTTGAGGCTTTCATAGTTCAAGTTCGCATTTAAATCTCTCTCTTTTCTAAATATTCTGCATCTTCACTCAGTAACCATTATTTAAGAATATTGAGAAAAGTAAAAAAAACTCGTACGAAATAGATCTAGATGGAATAGTAAATGTGTACTTATTGTGCTTTTAAATATTTTTTGAAAATAAACAGGATAGGTAGATTAAATTTAATACATTTTTAACAATTTCCATTATTATTGGGTTGGCAACTAAGTACTTTCGGTTTTGTAGTATAAAATAAAACACTTTTTTTTTAAACAAAGAATAGTTTTTAATCAATTATATATTTTCCATTTTGCTCAATGACCTTTTGCCATCTTTTTTTCAGCTGCATGATTCCGCGCTCATAAAATTTCTAGTTCTTATCAGCAAAAAAGTGAACCAGGTGCGAGTGAAGGTCATCGTCATTTGTGAAAGTTTTACCATTCAAATAATTCTGCAAACTTCGAAATAATGGTAATCAGATGGTGCTAGATCAGGGCTATATGGGGGATGTGGCATCACTTCCCAGCCAAGCTCCAATAGTTTCCCACGAGTTGCCAAAGATGTGTGAGGCCTTGCATTATCTTGGTGGAAAACTACGCCTTTCCGATTTGACAATTCTGGCCATTTTTCTTTGATTTCTTCATCCAGTTTTATTAAATGTTGATAGTAAACGTCAGAATTGATCGTTTGGTTCCTTGGAAGCAGCTCAAAAAACACAACACCTTTGCAATCCCACCAAACTGACAGCATGATCTTTTTTGGATGTAATTCAGCTTTCGATGTGGTTTGAGCTGGTATATCGTGTTTGCTCCATGATCGTTTTCGAACTATGTTACTGTACAAGACCCATTTTTCATCACCACTGATGATTCTTTTTAAGAAAGGGTCGGTTTCATTTCGTCTAAGGTGCATATCGCAAAAGTTGATTCTTTGTGTTAAATGAATTTCTTTCAATTCGTGAGGTACCCAAATATCAAGCTTCTTAACTAGCCCTAGACATTTTAAATGTTTTTCAATTGTTGTGTGCGATACATGTAGCCTCTCCGCAACCTCTCGAATAGTTACATGACGATCCTCTTCAATTATGACTTTGATTTGGTCATCATCAACTTCAGTAGGCCGACCAGAACGTTGCTCATCTTTGAGGGAAAAATCTCCAGAACGGAATTTTTTATACCAATTCTGACACGTGCGCTCTTTTATGCAATTAGCACCATAAACTTCACATATCTTTTTGTGAGCCGCAGCAGCTTTCTTTCCTTTACGGAAATAAAATAGTAAAATATGTCGAAAATGTTCGTTTCTGCACTCCATTTAAAATTAACCCACAACTAATCGCTTTAATAAAAATCACGCACTACTTGCTTCTGAAGTTACGTCAATGTGACTAGTATCACGCGACAAACGGTAAAGTACAGCACTAACATACGTTATACAAAAAATAACGCAACGCTCTCTGTCAGTAAAAACCGAAAGTACTTAGTTGCCAACCCAATAGTTTTGTCTTACAAGTAATTGTAATATTATCTGCTTATGAAAAATCATAATTAACACATGGATCAATAAGTCCCGAGACTAACCCATAGATGGCGCTCGTAGTAAACCAGTAACCACGTCTTTCTAGAGTACTAACCTTTGCTTGAAACGTGTCAAAATTTTAAGTCGATCGGACCAGAAACAGCTGAGTTATCGAGGTTGGAGTAAAGTCGTTTTGTAGCTTGTTTAAACAATGGAAAAAACCGAGTTTCGTGTTCTGATAAAACATTGTTTTTTAATGGGTAAAAACACCACGCAAGCAAAACAATGGATTGAAAAATGTTACCCGGACTCTTGTCCATCAAAAACAACGATTTGTCGGTGGTTTGCCGAGTTTAAACGTGGTCGTACCGACACAAATGACGCGGAACGCTCGGGTAGACCTGTGGAAGCCGTTACACCGGAAAATGTGAGTGAAGTGACAAAAATTGTAATGAAAGATCGTAAAGTGAAGCTCCGTGAGATTGCTGAGATGACACAGATATCATATGGAAGTGTATTTACTATCCTTCATGAAAAATTGAGCATGAAAAAGGTTTTTTCCAAGTGGGTGCCGCGATTGCTCTCGATGGAACAAAAACAGCAACGAGTCGATGATTCAGAAAGCTGTTTATCGCTATTTACTCGCAACAAAAAAGATTTCTTGCGTCG
Organism: Dermolepida albohirtum; assembly: GCA_031893035.1. Classification (NCBI taxonomy): domain Eukaryota; kingdom Metazoa; phylum Arthropoda; class Insecta; order Coleoptera; family Scarabaeidae; genus Dermolepida; species Dermolepida albohirtum. Next base: position 280,111 of record JAVIWB010006329.1, on the reverse strand, counting down.
TTACATGACCATGGACGAAACATGGATACATCACTACACTTCAGAGTCGAAGCGGCAGTCATCTGAATGGCACACAGCTGGCGAAAGCCGTCCGAAGCGTCCGAAAACGCAGCAGTCAGCTGGCAAAGTCCTGGCATCAGATTTTTGGGATACACATGGCGTGATTTTCATTGACTACCTCGAAAAAGGTAAATCGATCAACAGTGATTATTATATTGACTTACTGGTGCTTTTGAAGGAGGAAATCGCAAAAAAACGACCGCACATGCAGAGAAAAAAAATCCTTTTTCACCAAGACAATGCGCCCTGCCACAGGTCGATGAAAACAATGGCAAAATTGAACGAATTGGGTTTTGATCTGCTTCCCCACCCCCCATATTCGCCAGATTTAGCCCCCAGTGACTACTGGCTCTTTGCTGATCTTAAAAAAATGCTCCAGGGAAAAAGATTTGGCTCAAATGAGGAGGTCATCGCTGAAACTGAAGCTTATTTTGAAGCGAAATATAAATTTTTTTATAAACATGGTATTGAAAAATTGGAAAAGCGTTGGAACCATTGTATCACCCTAAAAGGTGATTATGTTGATGAATAAAAAAAAATTTTGCAAAAAAATGTTGTTTTCATTGTTAGTCTCGGGACTTATTGATCCATGTGTTATGTGTACGTTTCTGCTTCTGGGCTTCCAGGCTGGAACCGCGTCACTGGTATAACTGCCAACGTTTCATACCCACTCGTATGGGACATCTTCAGGGCTCAACCATTGCTACTGTCTGTTGCACTAAAACTGTGCTCAGTTTCAGTGCTACGTACTAGATGTACAATTGTATAAAATACGAGCATCTGTAGTAAGTATAGAGTGGCTATAAATTATTGATGTAATTGAACATTTACAGGACTTCTTATACTCTTATACTCCATTGTTAGGTAACTTTCTTCCACACTTTTCTATCTTTGGCTTTTCCCTTCGGTTTTCTATTCTCCTTCCTTCCCAGCCTCTGCTTTTCTTTCATCAATTCTTTCCAGGTAGCTTGACCATAACAAACTTCTCGCTTATTTTAAGGCCACCATAAGATTTCAACACTTTTGCACTGATTCGTATCTCCAAACCAAAGTCAAGTTTCTTTCCACGCTCTACATATAATTTTGCGCTCTAATTACTTACGGTTACACGGGTCTTGTAATCGGTTGAGTAAAGAGAACCTCATGAAGAAGATGAAAGTAACGTCATTGAAACGTCTAGAAAAACAAGGCTTCTTTTCGAGATCTTTGTAGGGCAATAGGAATAAAGATTCTAAATTTCTAAAGAGCATCTAAACGTAAAATGCCTTCTTTAAAACATTTTTTGGCGCGGTACAACCCCCATGAGATCAAAAACACATCTCAGATATAGAATCTCTAAACTTCCGAAGAAGGTGAAGACTATGGTAAGGACCTCATGAAGAAGGTGAAATTAATATCACCAAAACGTCAAGAAAAGCAAGGCCCTTCTCCAGGGTCGAATCTTTCAAGATTCGTAGATAAATAGGAATAAAGATTCTAGGTTTCTGAAGAAAATCGAAACATCAAGATGTCGAATGACCTTTTTAAAGCATCCGTCAGCTCAATCGCCCAGCACCTACTCTGCTAAATTTAGTATAGCTTAATTTCCGAAGACTGAAAAAGACATATTGATGGAGTTCACTGTTAGTACTTGAAACATTATGAATCACGATGTATGAATAAAAACAATTGATTCTGTTTCCGAAAATTTAAACTTTTGTCCATATATGGAGATGAAGGATTCATCAAACCGTCACGATTGCAAGAGCTATTTTTTAAGACTACATATACTACGATGTGATAAAATGCTCAAAAAACTATACACATATATCAGGCGTACCGGAAAGTCATTACCGATTTTTCTAACAGATGTCGCTTGGCTTAAATATGCAATGTTATGATTTGATACATATGTCATTTTATTCTACTCACATCAAGCTTCAAAGCCATACATGTTATATTTTGTGAAAGTAACAATGTCATAGATTTATACCTCCTTAAAAATGTCGAGCTTTGTGTCTGAAAAAGTGTATTTGCCGCACGCATTATTTTTCTTATTTAATAAAAAGAAAAAGCCGCTTAAAGTCATTGTTTGCTAGTAGAAACTTATTGGGAGCATAATTCAACCATAAAAACATATGAGGGGTGGTTTCGACATTTCAATAGCGGTGATTTCGATGTGCAAGACAAAGAATGTTCTGGTAGACCAAAAAAGATTGAAGATGCGAAACTGCTGGAGTTATTAAATGAAGACCCCGACCCAAAAACAATTGGCAGAAGCGTTAAAAGTGGCCTAAGAACCGATTAGCGACCGATTATCAGCAATGGGAAAATTCAAAAGATAGAAAAGTGGATGTCACATCAATTGAATGACAAGCAAATGGAAAATCGGAAAATCATCTGTGAAATGCTGCTTCAAATGATCGGAAGTCATTTCTGTATCGAATAGTGACGGGTGATGAAAAACGGATTTATTTCGAAAATTACAAGCGCAAAAAATCATGGTTATCACCTGGCAAAGCTGACCCATCGATTCCAAGACCAAATCGTTTTGGTTGCAAGACAATGCTCGGTGGTTGGTGGTACCAGCGTGGCGTAGTGTATTGAAACCTGGTGAAGCAGTTAATACTGATCGCTACCGACAACAAATTATCAAATTCAACCATGCATGCGTTGATGGAAAAACGTCCAGAATGAACCCGAAGACACGATAAAGTGTTTTCATTTCAGTTTCAGTGCAGTAGTTCAGCCCTGAAGATGTCCCATACAAATGGGTACGAAACATCGGCAGATATACTAGTGACGCGGTTCCAGCCCGAAAACCCAGAAGCAGATAACACGATAAAGTGATTTTACAGCAGGACAACGCACCATCCCATACAGCAAAACCGGTAAAGGAAGTGTTGAAAGCACTTGGATGGGATACCCTCCAGACCTTGACCCGTCCGACTATCGCCTTTTTGCATCAATGGGACACGCGCTTGCAGAGCAGCATTTCAGCGTCAGCATTCATAAATTGCCTGAAAGGTGGGCGAGATGTGTAGAATCAAATAGCCAATACTTTGTATAATAACTTTTTCCATTTTCTTAAAAATATCTAGTTTTTTTTACGAAAAACCAGTAATGACTTTCCGGTACACCTGGTACACAAACAGCAAGAGATGGAGATGGATAAATTGACACCATCATCGAGCCATGTTATTTATTTATAAAGAATAAATATTTATTCATTCATCTCTGTCTCTACTAAAATCTCTTCTTTCCAAATAAATACGTTACCTAAAACTCAATACAATTTATTTGGTTTTGATTCTCTTTGTTTATATTAGCTACTCAATCAACATTCCCAATTAGTATGGCAAGTTGTTAAATGTTTGTAGTCGTTCGATTCATTTTGTCGACTTGTGCGTAAATATTTATCACCTTCCGTTGTCATTGTCTTTGTTTTCTTTACATCAATATCACTGTGTTACTAATTGGAATGATTTTCACGTGCCTAGATTCTTATTAAATAGATCTTCTTTCACTGCAACTCTGACTTAACACGGCGCTATCTTTATATAATTTTATGATTCTTTTGGAGTACAGACATATTTAAAATCTGTGTACCTATAGTGGTACTTTAAATTCTTTAATACATTCAGAAAGTTCTAGAATTTACTCTTTTTTAATGGACAGAAAAAACGAAATAAAAGAAAAACTTATTTATGATTTAATTTCATTCAATTCTATATCTTTTTTTAAACACTGAAACGTTTGTATGAAATCGTGTTCTAATGTGCTTTTCAAAATACTCGTCGCATTTCTTTGAATGGATTGTTATCATTTCTTTGAATGGATTGTTATCATTTCTTTGAATGGGTTCTCATCAAAACGCTCTCATTTCAACGAAAATTTTAAATTTTGGAATAAAATATTCTGATAAAAATAGATCCGACTAGCACAGCTGGTAGTTAATCACTTTTTATTGACTCATAAAGTATACAGTATAGGGTGATGTGTGGAATAGGGTAAATGACTTCTACGGCTTTGCTGGCACATGCGCACTCTTTTGCTGAAATTGTCCATGAACGTTTTGCACAAATGTAGCTGAATTTCGTTGATTCTCAATTTCATCCTTCAAGGCGTTGATGGTCGTGGGTTTGTTGGCATAAACCTCAAAATTCAAAAAATCACAAAGAAAAGAGCCCAACGACGTTAAATCGTATGATCGGCCCGATTCCGGTCACCAAAACGGATAATTACACAACCAGGAATTCTCAATTTCATCCTTCAAGGCGTAGATAGATGGTCGTGGGTTTGTTGCCATAAATCCTAGACTTCAAAAAATCACAAAAAGCCCGACGACGTTAAATCGTATGATCTGGATGGCCAATTCTGATCACCAAAACTGAGAATTACACAACCAGGAAATGATTTATGTAGTAACTGAATTGTTTTTCGAACTGTGGCTTTTATTTAAACTGTTCTATATGCACTATAGTTTTAAAATTGGGATTTGAGGCTTCCAGGCATTATACAATACTCAGAGTTTCATTTAAAGATGCTGTTTTCTAATTAGGAGATGGATCCTAAAACAGTCGTGTAATTTTCGGAAATTTTCTCTATTTGTGTTTAGCTTTCGATATCTGTAAACAATTGTTGGCTTAATGGATGTGCTTGCGCTTCTTGTTAATTTAACTTCAAAATACAATTTAACAATGTGAAATTGTTTCACGTAGTATATTACCGCTTAAAGAGTAGTTCCCCATCCCGCTAATACCGACTGTAGTGGCAGAGGAATGTCTGGTTAAGAAAATTTAAATTGACGAATGCTTTTGAGAGATTTAATAAAAACTTGTTTGGTGGAAGCTATTAATTTATCTAGTTTTAGATAGCTGTTTCTAATAAATTCTACTACCAGATGAATCACATGGAGCAAACACGTTACGTGAAGTTTTTTAAAAAATACCGATTTAATATTTTGCCAACTTTATTTGAACCGCCACTTCTAACAAACATAACAACATCGCGATATATGAAATTTGCTTGTTGAAACCACATGTCGTCTACATCTATATCTTATAATTTAGGCATAACCGTCATGTCGCGACAGCGAGCACCATTAACTGTTACTTCTTGACCAGTTGCATTTTTGAAGAATAGTCCTATGATGCATCCAGCCCAGAATCCACACCAAACTGTGACACGTTGTGGATGCATTTGTTTCTCAACAAATCATTCGAGGATTCTGAACACCAAATGCGACAAGATGAAAATGGGCCTGATTACTGAAGATGATTTTGTTCGAAAAATCAGCATCCACTTATCGCTGTTCCATAATCCATTCAACGAAGTATATTCGCTGTGCATTGTCAGCATACTTCAGCTCTTGAATCAATTGAACTTTGTTTGCATGAAGATACAAATCTTTCGTGAGAATACGCTATAGAGCGTCTCTCGAAATGTGTAATTCTTGATCACGGTGCCGAATGAATGTCCCTTGACTTTCAGAAATATTCTCACAAACTGCTTCGATGTTGTGTGTTAAACGATTTGTTGAAGGACGGCTAGAGTGTTTAAGATCACTAATTGATCCAGTCTCCCTAAACTTATTACTTAATTTCTTCACAGTTGAAATTAGATCACTATTACGACTATATTTTATTCGAAAATTGCGAACTATATCTGCCAAACCTTAATTATTTTTAAAATATTGCTCAACAATGAAAGCGCGTTGTTCTTTCATGTAGCACTCCATTTCCAACAACTCTGAATGTCAGCTGTCACGCTGTTTTTTTTTTTTTCGTTGACAAAGCTTTTCCGCCCAAATAATGCAAGATTCAAATCTGGCGTGAATTTTGGAACACACCTTACTATGGTTGGTAATTCTGATGGAGCCCGTGGTTGATTAACTTAATCACTTAAGATTGATATATAACCCCTTTCTACATTAATTTTCGTATTCTCTATACGTGTTTCGTCAACTAAGTTGTCATCATTAACAGATAATTAAACAGTATCGCACCTGAAAAACTAGGGCAAAAACCCACAAGAACAAATTCCATACACGATTTGTCTATATACAGTGTGCGTTTTGGCTTTACACGGTACAGATCGTGTACGGAATTTGTTTCATGCAGGTTTTTGCCGTAGTTTTCCAAGTGCGACACTGTTTAATTATCTGCCGATGATGACAACTTTTGTTTACATTAGGTACTCAATCACATTTCCCGATTAGTATGGTAAGTTGTTAAATATTTGTAGTAGTTGGATTCATTTTGTCGACTTGTGCGTAAATATTTATCACCCTCCATTGTCATTGTCTTTGTTTTGTTTATATCAATATCTGTCTGTATAACAGTGTGCGTTTTGGCTTTAGACGGTACAGATCGTGTACGGAATTTGTTTCGTGCAGGTTTTTGCCGTAGTTTTCCTAGTGTGACACACTATAATTATTTGCTGACGACGACAACTTAGTTGTCGAAATACATATACAGAATACGAAAATTAATGCGGAAAGGGGTTATATATCAACCTTAAGTGTTTACCCCTTAATATATTTCCTTTATTTCCTTAATAAATACAACTTTTTCCAATACGAAGTTGAGTCTTAATAATGTATTAAAAAATTCATTAAAAGGTTTTTTAATTAACACGATTCTAGGTATTTTATAATAGTTTTGCTAATTTCTTTAGAAGATTAAAACCACACGTGTTATATATTTTCATATCGCGTTAGATTTATTGCAACAGCGCGGACGTAAAATTATAAATTTAAATTAGCGAGAACCATTGTCTATATTGGGTAAAATGCATAGCTCCTTGACCAACAAACAAATAATAATAAATGCATATTTTTATTTACCTTGGATTTGTTTTTAAAGGAAGGAGCCTACAATGCTAATCTTATTTCATATGCAAATTTAACTCATGCATTAAATCTAACATTATAGAAAGGTTTACGTAAATGAACACGATTTTATTAAACATTCTGTAATTGTTCTGAGATTCTGTAAGAATTATTTCTAATCTAATCATAATAGCACTTTCCCAATGTGATACAGATTTGAGATGCGATATATCGCATAGTATAATTGTGTCTTCGAAGATATCTTATTAAACTAGGATTATCTGTTATTGATTTCTGTTCTCCGCGCGGGACTCGAACTCGCGATCTCGTTCTCTCCGGGAATGTGCCATCACTTTTTGATTTATTGAAATCGCCATTAGATAGCCATACACTTTACTATCTTATAAAGAGCTTAATATGGAATACGAAATGTGAAACTTAAATGCTATCTCAATGAAACAATTTTTAAAATTTTCCTAAAGTATTAAAAGGTTTTAGATATATTTGTGAAATCGTCAATTAAAAAATGTCTACGTATATTCTTAGAATATAATCTCTAACATGATTGCACAAGAATAATTCTCCTTCCACACTATACAGGGTCGTTCTTGTAACGCATTACAACCAATGTCTCTATAAGAATTAAGAGTAGCGTCATGGTTATTTCACATTTCTTTAATAATATTATTTTTTTGGATAAAATTATGGAATTGAGTGCAGACAACTTCCTTTTTTCAAGTGAAGCAACATGTTTTTCTAATTTCTATTGACAAGATTTTGTCCCAAAACTTGCAATGTACTACATGTATAAGCTTTATTGCAGAAAAAGCGTACATAAATTATTTTGACGAACCTTATCGTAGCATGTCATGTAAATATAAACAAAATTTCTTTAAAATAGTTGCATAAAGAGAAAAGTATTTGAGAGTCAATAATAAGCCATTCTATTAGAATATTATTTAAGAACAGCATGTCAATACGTATGAGCCCGATAGTAAACGGATTTCTACTCTGGAAGAGGCAGTAGAGGCATTCAAAACTCATGTTTTGGAGATACCGCCTTCACAATGGCAGCAATGCTTTTCGGATTGGTTTAAACGAATGCAAAAGTGCATTGATTTTCAAGGAGAATATTTCGAAAAGCAATAAAACTAATTTGGTACGTAGACTTCCGCGGTCGTGGTCCATGCTATCTGCTTCTGGGTTTCCGGGCTGGAACCGCGTCACTAGTATATCTGCCGACGTTTCGTACCCATTTGTATGGGACATCTTCAGGGCTGAACTACTGCACTGAAACTGAAAAGTTTCAGTGCAGTAGTTCAGCCCTGAAGATGTCCCATACAAATGGGTACGAAACGTCGGCAGATATACTAGTGACGCGGTTCCAGCCCGGAAACCCAGAAGCAGATAGCAATAAAACTATTTTCGATAATAAAACTTTTTTTTGTTTACTATTCCCGAAATATAGACGGTTGCCCCCTTATAAACCAAATTTGTTCAAAATCGTTTCATAAAGAGAAAAGTAATTGAGAGTCAATAATAAATCTTTCTATTAGAATATTCTTAAAGGACAGCATGTCATAAAATAAATTTAACATTTCAATTTTGACAAATACCTTATATTTATTTATACTTTATTTGTCAACCTATCTACATATTATTGTAAGTCGAGATACGATTCCAAGCTCGGAGTGTCTGTTTTTCAAAAACTACGAATGCATATTGACATGAACCTGCATATTTATAGATTTGGGCTCGAACTGTATACGGCTGATATTATACTGTTTTATTATTCGTCACAAAACGATACTTACTACAAGCTTTATGATGTTTTGTATGCCCATTTAAAGGAAGTATAACAGTTTCGATTATATTAATTGAATGACGAATATTAGTCACGTTGTAAGATATTCTGATTGCGAATTTTTATAACCATTGCTGTTTTTTTTATATTGTCTGCTTTTTTTATATGTTTATGTCTATTATTGTTATTTAATTGTCGATTTATTAATTTTGATACAACTTAATTTAAACCTACATTTTTCTTTTATCATTTAGTATGTCTTAATTATAACTTTTCCTTCAGCGATCTGCTTTTATTCCCATGATCGTTGTATTTTGTTGCTAATAATATTTATTTTCATACCTTATTTGTCAGAAATAAGCCGAATTCTTGGAGTTCCCACTGATCGTGTTATTGATATTAGTTATGCTCCTTTACCTAAAATTTAATTGTGCGTTTGCTGTATTGTTTCTTAACTTTCACTCCGTCGAAAAGAATTATTTCGTAAATTTATATCGAACTTAAAATGAAATACTGAAGGCAAATATCCTCAATCTAACTAAAGGAGATTGAACCCCTAATTACTAGAGGAATAAAAAAGGAGAAAGACAAAATTAAATACAAAAACTCAGTTCTGTGACTTCCACAAAATATTTTGTAAAAATCAGAAAACTGAGTTCGTGTTTAATTTTGTTATGGATTTTCATGCAGTAAAAGCTACGTCAGTTAATTATTTAAGGAGAAAGACGTTAAGCGTTAACAAAACCTTGTTAACGACAACAAAAAAGGGGTGTCTTTTTATCGAGATGAAATAGACACAAACTGAAGGAGTGACTGTAATCAACTATTTCAAGGGATGATTTACACCAATCGACCATTTAAACGAAAAGGAAATGAAGAAATTGGAAGTAGCGAGAAGAAAGGTGAGACTAATTGATTTGACAGTAGAAAGATCAAAGAGTCGAAGAAGTACAAGCAAAGTTCAGGCAAAGGAATCGCGACAAAAATAGTAGAGGGCTTTACTATTTTGGTCGTGATTCTTTTGCCTAATTAAATGGACAGTAGAAAGATCAAAGGGTCGAAGAAGTACAAGCAAAGTTTAGGCAAAGGAATCACGACCAAAATAGTAGAGAGCTTTACTATTTTGGTCGTGATTCTTTTGCCTAATTAAATGGACAGTAGAAAGATCAAAGGGTCGAAGAAGTACAAGCAAAGTTTAGGCAAAGGAATCACGACCTAAATAGTAGGGGGCTTTACTATTTTGGTCGTGATTCTTTTGCCTAATTAAATGGACAGTAGAAAGATCAAAGGGTAGAAGAAGTACAAGCAAAGTTTAGGCAAAGGAATCACGACCTAAATAGTAGAGAGCTTTACTATTTTGGTCGTGATTCTTTTGCCTAATTAAATGGACAGTAGAAAGATCAAAGGGTCGAAGAAGTACAAGCAAAGTTTAGGCAAAGGAATCACGACCAAAATAATAGAGGGCTTTACTATTTTGGTCGTGATTCCTTTGCCTAAACTTTTCTTGTACTTCTTCGACCCTTTGATCTTTCTACTGTCCATTTAATTAGTCTCAGCTTTCTCCACGCTACTTCTCATTTCTTCATTTCCTTTTCGTTTAAATGGTCGATTGGTGTGATCATCCCTTGATATTCGACTCATGGTGAGCATAACAGAAGAGCAAAGTAAAAAAATTGGGAGAGTAATCTATCAAGGAAGTAAAGCAAACAAAATTCTGGCATAATGACTTTGGTATTAAAACACAGAAAGGTTACAAAAAGATATATCTGTTACAGAATTTTTATTTTTATTTTTAACTACCAGGGAGGAAGTAGGCGCATGCGCGCAGTGAACGAAAATGAATAATGTAATGTCAATGTAGCAAGTGTTATTATTACCATTGAAACCTAAAATATACAATATATACCTCGTAAGTAAGACTAGTTATTCATTTACACCAATGTGAACCTCGAAGAAAACAAATACAGTCCACTCAGCGATTACATACACACGAACATATTTTTGGTCCTACGAACCGCATACATCAGCAAAAAACAACGACACGTACATACGATCACGATAAAGAAGCAGCAAAAAACATTGGTGAGTCCTTTTTTCCTTACATATTTAATATCCTCATAAAATTCAATCTGAATCGAGCAATCTTATTCATAAAATAAATACACTCATTTACGTATATATACAAAACACAAAATGACAGAAGAAGACGAGATAAGAGAATTAAGACAAAGTCGGGGTATATTAAAAGGCCATTTAACGAGATTCAAACATTTTTTAGAAAGCAGTGACAACATAAATGATCAATACCTAGTTAAATTAAGGTTAGAAAAACTTGAAAAACATTTCGAAACATTCGAAGAGGTGCAAACGAAGTTAGAAATCATTGATATAACAGAAGAAGCGGAGCGGCAAGAAATAGAAGATAGTTTTTTTGAGCTTATCAGCAAGGCTAGATCAATTATTAATGCAAATGCACAAAGTGTTAATCAAAACAGTACAAGTTCAATTTCATCAAATACTAATAATACGGGTGATCCGACAGCAAATTTAAGATTGCCAACAATCAGTTTACCGGTATTTGTGGGAAATTACGATGGTTGGTTACCGTTCCATGACGCTTTTAAACAACTTATTCATGATAATGTGAATTTAACAGATATTCAAAAATTTTACTATTTGAAATCTTGTCTAAAAAATGAGGCGTTACGGTTAGTGCAAGCGTATGTAATTTCATCAGACAACTATGCAATTGTATGGGAATTACTTAAAAAACGATATGAAAACAAACGTATTATAATTAATAATCATCTCAAACAGCTGTTCGAATTACCATCGGTAACAAAAGACTCGCCTGTATTATTGAGACAACTAACTGACAAAGTTTATTATCATGTATCAGCTTTAAACAAGTTGCAACTACCAACAAAAGAATGGGATGTATTATTAATATATATAATTACATCAAAATTAGACGCAATAACTAATCGCGAATGGGAAAATTCTCTAGACGACGAAGGGTCTATACCAACTTTTGATGAGTTAAGTAAGTTTTTAAACAAAAAATGCTTTACATTAGAGACAACAAGCAAAAAATACCCTCAAAGCACACAAAATTCGCGTTCACCAAGTTTTATTAAAAACCAATCGAGCAATTATAACAAATATAAGTACACATATGCAGAACAAAACTTTGCCAGGACGGAATACAATCAGGACCGGAGTTGCCAATATTGTAAGCAAAATCATTACATTTATGCATGTCCGAAATTTATGAAATTAAACGCGAAAGAAAAATACAATCAAGTAAAAAGGTTGTATTTATGTACCAATTGTTTACGTTCAGGGCATATACAGCGAGACTGCAGGTCAGGAAAATGCAAAAAATGCGGGTTGGCTCACAATACTTTATTACATAATCAAGAATATCGTAAACGCTTTAATACACATTCAACAAATTCGGATCAAAATAATGATACAAATTTACAAAACGAAACGGAGTCAAATGAACTTGCTATTCAAACCAATAGCTCACATATACGAAACAAAACGCACACGCATGGATCCACAGAACTTTGCCATTTGACTGCAACAACAAATATTGACCAAAGGAAATCAGAAAATCAACAATCACTTCAAATTGCACATAGTAGTTCAAATCGTAATTTAGTTTTACTTTCAACGGCACAAATCTTAATTTATGATGACCTAGGAAGGGCTCATACATGTAGAGCATTATTAGATTCAGGGAGTCAGAGCAATATAATGACAAATTCATTGTGTACTAAACTAAGGTTAAAACACGAAGATATTCATATTCCAATAGCAGGGATAAATCAGAAATTAACCACAGTTACCCAGAAAACAAAAACAATTATCGAATCACGGGACAACAAGTTTAAGGCAACTTTAACATTTTTAATTTTACCAACTATCACCGAGAATTTGCCACCCGTTGGATTTGATAAATATACATTGGATTATCCAAAAGACATCATGTTAGCTGATCCTAATTTTGATAAATCAGGTACCATAGATATCTTAATAGGTGCAAGCTTATTTTATGAATTACTTCTTGCTAATCAGTATAAACTAGGAGAAAATAAACCTGTATTTCAAGAAACGCTTTTAGGCTGGGTAGTTACGGGTAATATTAACATACCATCGAAGGCAAGCAAAAAACGAATTTGCAATTTTACAACAGAAATTTCAAATGAAACTCTAGATGAGAATTTGACAAGATTCTGGCAGTTAGAAGAAATTCCACAGAAACGTTTTTTATCACCTACTGAACAACTGTGTGAGCAACATTTTTCTGAAACCACAACGCGAGACGCAAATGGACGTTTTGTGGTCAGATTGCCCTTTTTAGAAAAGATTGCTAACTTAGGGAACTCAAAGGCGATGGCATTCAAACGATTTTATTCATTGGAAGCTAAATTTCGCAAGGACACAACCTTAAAGGCTAATTATGTAGAATTCATGAATGAATACGAACAATTAAACCACATGACGAGGCAACAACGCGTCAATGTAGAAACTGAACAGATGCAACCGTCATATATATTACCACATCATGCAGTATTCAAATCAAGTAGTACTACTACCAAATGCAGAGTAGTATTCGATGCATCGGCAAAAACAGATTTGAACCTTTCATTAAACGATACATTATTGATAGGACCCACAGTACAGGATGATTTATTTGCTATAGTCTTACGATTAAGATTGCATAGTTTTGTACTTAGTGCAGACATACAAATGATGTACCGGCAAATATTGATTCATCCAGATGATCGTAAATATCAACAGATCTTGTGGAGAGCTAATGATGATCAAGCAATACATTTATATAATTTAAATACAGTCACATATGGTACAGCAAGTGCACCTTATTTGGCAACAAGAGTACTCAGACAATTAGCCGTGGATTGTCAAGATAAATATCCACGTACCTGTGAACTAATTAGAAATTCATTTTACATGGACGACTTACTCTTTAGTGTGAATTCCACAGTGTAGGCATTAGAAATATACAAGGAAATGTCTTATATATTAGGAACAGCAGGATTCCATTTAAGAAAATGGTCTTCAAATGATAAGGAGATTTTAAACAAAATAGCAGAAGATAGCAACAACACAGAGACAATTATTGAAATTCGTGATAATAGAGACTTGAAAACTCTGGGACTCTCATGGATTTCAGAACCAGATACACTAAATTATGCAATAAATTTAGAAATTAAACATACATATGTTACAAAAAGATTAGTTTTAGCTACCATTTCTAGAATATTTGACCCACTTGGATTAATAGGTCCCGCAATAATAAGAGCAAAATTATTTATGCAACAATTATGGAAGCTACAAATCGCATGGGACGAAGAACTAGATCCGGAATTGGGAAAACTTTGGTTAACATTTCTAGAAGAGATGCAGCACATAAATCAAGTCATTATTAAAAGGCAAGTATTATGTTACCAACCAGAATTTATTGAATTGCATGGATTTTGTGATTCGTCGGAAAGAGCTTACGGAGCATGTATTTATTTAATATCAGGAAATGCTAAAGGTGAAAAATGTTCCAATCTCTTATGTGCTAAGTCCAAGGTGGCTCCACAGAAAAAATGTACGCTACCACGATTAGAACTGTTAGCAGCAGTATTACTAGCAAAATTAGTAGATGTTATAAGACGTACATTGAACATTCAATTAACCCAGACAATACTTTACAGTGATTCCACGATTGTTTTGGCATGGTTACAAATTGACCCGTGCCAGTTGAAGACGTTTGTAGCTAATCGTGTAACAACCATAAGAGAATTATCGAATGTAACCGAATGGAAACACGTTCCTTCAGAACTTAATCCCGCAGATATTATTTCCAGAGGTCTTAATGCTTTGGAGATACAGGATTCAAAACTTTGGTGGCATGGACCAGATTTTATAATAACCAATGATTTAAATCACGAACAAGATATGATAGATTTTGAATTCTTACCTGACACTAAGAAATCAGTAATTAGTTTAGCAGCTGTTGATAAACCCAATGGTGACCTATTTAACAAGTATTCGAGTTTAAGCAAATTACAACGTATAGTTGCCTATTGTATGCGATTTAAACGTGCGACACTAGATAAAGCAAGGTTTAAATCACAGAAACTTTCATCAGATGAATTAGAATGCTCATTGAAAAGAATAGTTAAGTTAACTCAACAGGAGGTATTTGCTAATGAGATTTATTCGTTATCACATAAACGAGCATTGAAACCTAGTAGTAAAATATTGAATTTGAATCCATTTCTAGATGAAGTCGGATTATTACGCGTCGGCGGAAGATTAAGGCATTCCAATTTAGACTTCGCTCAAAAACATCCAATTATAATACCTAAAAATCATAAATTAACAAAATTGATTATCACAAAATACCACTGGGAACATTTACACGCTGGTGCACAAAATTTATTATCCATAATAAGATTAGAATTCTGGCCTCTCAAAGGCAAATCAACAGTTAAGGGAGTTCTCCGAACTTGCACCAAATGTTTTAAAATTAATCCAAAACCTACTAAATTCCTAATGGGTGATTTACCCAGCTCACGGGTATTGCCCTGCAGGCCTTTCTCAAAATGCGGTGTAGATTACGCTGGTCCTATTTTAATCAAGGACAGAAGCTTACGAAATGCAAGGCTAGTCAAGGCATACCTTTGCATATTTGTATGTTTTGCTACGCGTGCAATTCACATTGAATTAGTCAGTAATCTCACAACCGAGAGTTTTTTGAATGCACTCAAAAGATTTATAGCTCGTAGAGGAAAACCGTCCGTAATTCATTCGGACAATGGTCTGAACTTTGTTGGTGCGAATAACCATTTCATTGAATTGTACCAATTAATAAATGATAAATGCCACAACGACAAAATTCACAATTTTTTAGCTAATGATAAAATTAAATGGGTGTTCATTCCTCCCAGATCAGCTCATGTAGGAGGTTTATGGGAAGCGAGTGTAAAGTCGACTAAATTTCACTTACGGAGAATATTGGAAGGGGCCGCTTTGACTTATGAAGAGTTAAATACGATACTCATTCAGATTGAAGCTTGTTTAAAGTCCAGACCTCTGTCCTCTTTATCCAATGATCCCGACGACTTTTTTCCTTTAACTCCTGCTCACTTTTTAATTGGAGAATCATTAGCTGCTGCACCACAAGAAGATGTTCAAGATCAACAGATTAACCGACTTACTAGGTACCAACGCCTACAACAATTAACTCAACATTTCTGGAAAAGGTGGTCGCGTGAATATTTAACCGAACTACAGAAGAGATCCAAATGGAAGACGAATTCACATCCATCACTTCAGGAAGGCACACTGGTCATCTTGAAAGAAGATAATTTGTCTCCACTACACTGGCCCATGGCGAGGATCATCAACTCCATCCAGGATTAGACAACATCACTCGTGTAGTGTCTGTGAAAACGCCTAGTGGTAAAGTGTTTCAACGCCCAGTGTCGAAAATATGTATTATCCCCCTTGAGGAAAATAATGACTAGTTGGACTTATAATGAACTGTACTATTATTTTATATCCTATATGTCAGAACAATATTTTTACCATTTTTACTAATATTGAAAGCTACCTTTCAAGGTGGGCGGCATATGTTACAGCATTTTTATTTTTATTTTTAACCACCAGGGAGGAAGTAGGCGCATGCGCGCAGTGAACGAAAATGAATAATGTAATGTCAATGTAGCAAGTGTTATTATTACCATTGAAACCTAAAATATACAATATATACCTCGTAAGTAAGACTAGTTATTCATTTACACCAATGTGAACCTCGAAGAAAACAAATACAGTCCACTCAGCGATTACATACACACGAACAATATCCGTGTTCTAAACGAAAAAAAAATAATTACATAAGAGAACAGAAAACTACCAAAACTCAAAACAGGTTAAGCGGAGACAGATTTAAAAAGAAACCTTAAATACCAAAGAAGTCAAATCCGCTAAGAGAAAAGACGTAAAGCTCACGAAAAAAGCTGGAAAACTATCCTCAAAATAAGATTGTAATTATCACAAATAATATAAACACAAAAAAGGAAGGAATTATATTATACAACTTCTGTGTGACAAAGATACTATCTACATATAAACGACGGAGTTTCCCGATATATTGATTCTATATTATCTTCTATTCTAATCCCGAACTACACCGCATGTCTGAAATGCAACGCCTAACTTCAAAGTACGTACTAATTGAAACCAATATATTTAGAAATTTGCATTAAGATTTTAACTAGTAAAACCTAACGTCTCACTTTAGATGTAAGAACGTTCTAAAATAAAATATCTTCTTTACGAAACACCGACAAACCAGATCAAAGCATAAATTATATAATTCTAAAAGCACATCTCGAATCGAGGCCTGCGGGTGTTCACAATATGTTGCTGGCATTTCGCGAAAACCGTCTTACAAGTTACCTACCGTCCCCGCTTACCAACTGCAACTGTAAATCACACAACAGTGAAGTATGCTAATTTATTACGACTTGCATCAATTGAAATGTTAGAATACCCACCTGAACCCATATTTATAGGTTGAACTGTACGCGCTGTCCAAACAGATTACGTACACTGACAGTAACATTGGAACACATAGGTGATTATATTCGCAAATTTTGTGTATAGACGAACGCGTTACTACGCCACCAATGATATATTACCGCGCAACTATATCCAAAGAAATAGTAATTCTATTTAGCTAGGTCGACTGTAACGTATTACAGATAGGTGTTAGTGTAGCATTAAACACCTGGTCTTTTAGTTGAAAATACTGGAAACAATGTTATTGGTGTAGCAGCATATCGCTGCAGAATATTTTGCAGCGATTCTGATTTTATAATGCAACCAGGCTACGTTATATACCGATTACTTCGAGAGGGATTTATTTTTACGGCTTATCGCACTCAGTTCACGGTGGGTACCTATAAAGCGGTTGGAAAACAATAAACCTACTCGAAATTTGAATTTACGGTAGACACATACATCCTATGGCCCGTCACACGATCTTTTTTTATGATAAGGTCTTACACATTTTTACCGGTTACATATATAGTCCGTTTTATTTTAGGATTTACATCCATCACGTGTTATTGCTTAGGACATTGTACTGTGTGATAAAAAAAAAACACAAATCACCTAGTAAAAGTTTAGATTTTTAGACCAATTTTTGTACAAATGTAAAAATGTGATGAGAATAACAAATTATCCAATTTTCATTAAAGAAATTCATATCCTTTAAAGAGAAAAACGAATGGAAAGGAATACATTCTGCTATTCGGCCTGGCATAATTCTAATAAGAAATTCTGGGACTTTTGTGGAAGCTCGTCGATTTAGAAAGCATAACAACACTTGGACCTACTATATTTCAGACATGTTCTATGGGTGATGGCTTAGCCACCGGGCAAACAAATTGAAAATATTGATGTCCTTTTCCAGGAATCGTAATGAAATAGCTGCAATATGGGGATGGGCATTGCCTTGCTGAAATGCGGCGTAATTTAGTTCCTAGATATATGGTAAAGCGAATAGTTGCCGAGTTTCGTAAACGTACTTTCGGGCATTTGAATGGCCTCGAAGAAATAATAAATAAGTTCAACTTCCTATGCTAATTCCACCTTAGTAAGTGAAGTTTAAAGTTCTACGGAAAAATCCAAAAACTGCCCTTATCCACTTCGACGTTAGACTCGTCTATGACTGTCACGTGCCTAGAAACAAAGAGCGAGATTCATCTGAGAAAACGATATTGTTTCACTCATCATATTCTGTTATACTACACCATTCTAATGTAAGGGAACGAAGGTGATTAGCGAGAGGCAATATTAGACTTGAACGACAGAAGATTAACTCAAACAAATGAATACGGTGATATATGGAACGCTTTATCGTATGGTGTATCCCCGCAAAATGAAACATTTCCCAAGCAAGATAAGCAATCTTAGTCTTCCATCTTTCCGTTTGGTGTCTCTCCTAGATCGTCCAGAATCTTTCTCTTCTACGATGTTGTCTACTTTGTTGAGGTCAATCTCTTCAACAGTAAATTTTTAGTGAGACATAAATATCACTTGTGAGCCTCAACGATAGCCCTTTTTACCGCACTCCCTTCTTGAACTTATCTTAAGTGAAAGTGTATGGGCAAGTTTTGCCTCCAACTCAGTCGGTTTGGGACATGAGTCGTTTAGCCAACGACAATAGAAATCGGGTGAGCAAATAAGAAAACAAGCACCATTCTATCCTTCAAATATTAACCCGCTCAGGGTGGATGGACAAGGATCTCATTTGTTGGTTTGTGACGCATGACAGCAAATGCCTGAAGGGAGAAACTAATTTTCCACCAGAAAGAAAAAAGAAAAACAATGGAAAACTTAAATTTAATATACAAATATATTGCAGAAATTCGGCTTCTCTTTCGATAGAACTTTTCGAAAATTTTATAGTTGAAAATAAATAAAAAAACGAAAGTAATGAAAATACTAACTCGTTCCAAAACTATAGAACAAGAAATCAGAAAAGAAGGGAAAGAATATTTTAGAAAAAATAAATATTCAAAACCCTAACATCAAATACTATTGTCCATTACCAAGAAAAGGAAACGGTGACGAACCTCCAAGTACGGAAAATACCGAAATTTTTACTCCAAAATAAGGGAGAATAAAGTCTGAAAATTGTTATCTCTTGCTATACCATCGTTATAATTACAATCACGGAAATTAATTATAAATTTCTGCGTTGGAACAGGCTCCAACCCGTTTGTCTCGTGCGTGTTTTTGTCGTTGTTTTCCAGGTGCGACACTGTTTAATTATCTGCTGATGATGACAACTTAGTTGTTGAAATACGTATACAGAATACGAAAATTAAAGTGGAAAGGGGTTATATATCAACTTTCAGTGATTAAATTAATCGACTACAGGCTCTATCAAAATTACTTTAAAATAATATGTAAGAATATATTTTTTATAGCAGCATCATGTAACAAAACTAAAAATTTTTCTCGTTGTACTAATTCAATGATCATCGACTGTACATCCAATGAAACATAAACAATTCCTTTTATTTAATTTTAATTTTATCTTCGCGTTTCTAGCAATTGTTCCTGTATATGTATGATTCATGATGAAGGATGAATATGTATTAAAAATCAAAAGGAAACGAACGCCCCTGGCATATCAAGTTCTATTCTGTCTGGTTCGACATATATATTTATCACATGCAAACTTCACCATTGATAAACGGAAAAAAGCAACTGTTGAAACGCCATTGTCGAAAGCCGCGCGTGGGCGCCCCGGCAAACTCCCTCAACAAACCGATTGTTCTTTTGAAAGTTAAATATTACATTTCTCTACAGTTGCCTACGTTCGTGCTACTAGAAATAGAGAATTGATAAATTTTCCTCATTAATTCGGAAAATTATTAGAATGGCGGGGATTCGATTTCTGGAGGCAATGCTAAAGAAAGGCGTAGAGAGAACGAACTTACGGCAAGTCATCGGAAAATTTTGATTACTTGGAAAACTCGACAAATATTTGAGTAATACTTGGAATTCGAAATTGATTGGTTGTAATTAGAAGTTGGTCGTCGCTTTCAAAAGAAACTTTTCATTTAGTTTAGAAAGATTCTTTGACCTTGTGCTGATGTCTTTTCTTGTGTATATAAATGAAATAAATTCTTGTGTTTTAATTACATCGCAACGCGTTTTTTTTTTTTAATTATACAAATACTTTAACAATGTGTTATAAAAACTTTGTAAAATCTATAAATAAAATTTTGATGGAGACTACGATTAGTTGAATTTGATGGAGCCTGTGGTTGATTGACTTGATCAATAAGGTTGATATATAACCCCTTTCCACATTAACTTTGTAAATTCTGTATACGCATTTCGACAACCAAGTTGTCATCATCAGCAGATAATTTCAAAGTGTCGCACCTGGTAAAACACGGCGAAGAACAACCGCACGAAAATCAAACTCCGTACGCGATCCACACCGTTCAAAACCAAGATGTACACTGTGTTTGTTTCACAAGATTTTTAAAAATTATTCTTACTTAAACTAACATGCACTACATTGAAAAAGGGAGTTACGGTCAAGACAGTCAAGTGCCTGCCTGTAATTTATTATATTGTTCGTCCTCTGACATTAAGTAGGGAAAAAAGGGTCGATTGTACGGGGCCACTTTCATTATTGTTCACCACATGGTTTAAATTCTTTAAGATGTGCATGCTTTCATACGTGTCTAGTTCTCGATAATTATACAATATGTGGTGAACAATAATGAAAGTGGCCCCGTACAATCGACCCTTTTTTCCCTACTTAATGTCAGAGGACGAACAATATAATAAATTACAGGCAGGCACTTGACTGTCTTGACCGTAACTCCCTTTTTCAATGTAGTGCATGTTAGTTTAAGTAAGAATAATTTTTAAAAATCTTGTGAAACAAACACAGTGTACATCTTGGTTTTGAACGGTGTGGATCGCGTACGGAGTTTGATTTTCGTGCGGTTGTTTTTCGCCGTGTTTTACCAGGTGCGACACTTTGAAATTATCTGCTGATGATGACAACTTGGTTGTCGAAATGCGTATACAGAATTTACAAAGTTAATGTGGAAAGGGGTTATATATCAACCTTATTGATCAAGAGACTACGATTGATTACATTAATCAATTAAGGTTAATAAAACCCCTTTCCATAATAATTTTCCTATTCTGTATACGTATTTCAACAAACAAGTTGTCATCATCAGCAGATAATTAATCAGTATCGCAGCTCCAACCACCGCAAAATCCGTGCTAAATCTACACCGTCAAGAGCCAAACTAACCTTATTTGATTAATAAAATTTGTTATAAGTTTATATTTTGTAATTTAAAGAATGATCAACAAGTATAGCAACGAAGTTATTTTTCGATTAAAAAAAAATTAAAAACGAGATAACATAAATTGTATACAAACATGTGATGTGATACTCATATGTCAATACGTCACATAGAGGCTTGCCATTTATCCCGGTGCAACAGGTAAGGATCCCCTGCATGAAATACGTACACATGTGCTCATATGCACTATATATACCCTATATACACAAATGCGAACCAGTGAAGCAAATATTTCCGTCAATTATCGATCATCGCAAGCATGCGTATGAATATTATTGTGCTATTAGTTAGCATCCGTACTTGGCATGACGACGTTTTATATAAATTAGTTGACACGGTCAAGAAGTATATCAGTGAATTTCCTGATTTATTTTATAATAGATCTACGATAATATATAAAGTTTGTGATAAACTCCTGATATACTGTGACAAACACGACTGTATTGGATATCTTAACAATAAAAAGTAGAGAAATAAAAAATGGCCTGCCACCAACGGCTGAATCATGCTAGATATACTTTCAATGAACATAACATGCGGTTTACCGCTGAACTTATTGAATGAAGAATAGTTTTCATCCTTCTGAGACCTAAACTAATTTAATTACCAGATGCTTGCTTTTTTTTTACTACAGCTTGAGGTTGGAAATTATTAGATGCATTTAACCCTATTTTCCTGCATTGTTGATATTTTTATATTCATACCCCATTACTCTTTAGTAGGGGGAGAAGAAGAAGACGAGGAAGGAGCACCAAATATCAAAACATGTAACTACCAGTGTTAACGCCTTAAACTTGTATACTTTAGGCATTTGTCAAGAGAAGGCGTTGCATTAAAAAGACTGAAGAAAGCTATTGACAAGAGACAGGTCTATGCGTAATCATTAGTTCGCAGCAGTTGATTGATCGGTCTTACTTTGTATCGACGAACATCAATACAGCTGTTAAAACGTTTATTAATTGCTGGGTCTTAAACATTTGAATCAATTTTTATTTTCTTTCGTTTATTTCCATTAAAGTTTAATAATAAATAACACCTAATGCGATAATAATTGATCATGATGGCAGTTTTAAGGACCAGACAGTTATAATTCCATTTGTTAACACTTAATGAAAATATAAATTGTTTAAATTACGTTTCGAATCCATTATTATTACGCTCATCGCAACCACACGCGACGTTCAATTGTTTTTTTTTTGTTTACGCTGTTGTAATCATCGGAAAAACATTTTTACTTTATTAATTTAATTTAGTGGACGATGTGAAGTGGGTATATCTGCTCCAATATTCCATGAAATATATCTGTATTTACTTTACGTATTGCAGTGAATATATTTTATATTGCTCTCTCTCTCTCTCTAAAACGTCGGAAAGAGACTGTTCCGATGTTTAATTTCGAAATGAGTGTGCTCTAATGGCGCTACAATTAGTATGCAATTTACATATGGAGATGCAGTTGCAGTAATAAAAATTTATAGCTATCCTTTGGGCTTATGACATAATTCTAATGATTTGGCTAAAAGCCTTTTCTAATTTTGCCAAGGTACGATAAAAAATAGTTATTTTTGAGCAATCGATAGCGTTATTCTGTTTCTACGTATTTTCTCTCGTTTTTTTTTTGTGAAAGACACAATAGGAGTGAATATTGTAGACAAGAATCGTGTTTATAAAATAATGTAGAGTCATGTTAAACATCATCAAAATGAATGTTTGGGGCACATAGAGAACTAGAAAAATTGCTCATTATACTGTTCGAAGTCCTGCAGGACAGTGACTGGAACAATTAGATAAGGAAATCTGTTCATAAGTACTAAATATAGTCTTCCTTTTCTTAGTCCTCTTCGGTATTGTTTTGGGTAATTTTCGTCTATCCTAAATTTTTATTATCATTATTTTTACTCTATTTAACAAGTGATTCGTTCTGTAAATAATGAATTATGAATATTAAACATCGAAAATAGTGTTTAGGGCACATAGAAATGTCAACGATGACTTAGTTAACTTGGATCTTATTTAGGGTGAATATTCGTAGAACAGCTATAGTTCACTGCTGTTCAACTGCTCATTGTACTGTTCGGAGTCCTACAGGATAGTGAATGGAACAATTAGATAAGGAAATCTGTTCATAAGTACTAAATATAGTCTTCCTTTTCTTAGAGATTAGAAAAATACAATAGCGAAGCAATTATTATATGAATATGAATATGTACGAAAAAAAATTTCAACTTTCAGCGCTGACCAACTGTAAGCGATGGAGCAGTGACAATATGTAGTGTAGGCCGTCCCCTTAGAAGTAAGTGTGAGGGAAGTTTACGTGTAATGTGTAAAATTCATGCTTTATTTCTAATACAAAGTATTCTACAATATTATCCAGAGGTGGATGCATTAAATAATGCAGAATTATTGTGTAAATTTTTGTTGTCAACATAAAAGCGATTTACTTTTTTTTACACATTTATATAATATTTCTCCTTCTGGTTATTGGCTTTCATTAACTATTATACATATGTAGCTTGTAGGATGGGTTAATTTAATTCGTAAGTACTGTATGTTGAAAATATGTATATAAAAATTACGTTGGCATCTTCATTAGAAAATAAACTTTGTGTTGAAAATGGGGTTGCAGTGAAACTACACAGAGAAAAACGCGAAACACTCTACTTGATGTCCAAATACACACTTTACACAGGTGTTTGCACGGCATCGGACAGACTGTTTCGCGGTTTCTTTCTGTGCAGTTCTCCCATTAAACGCGACAACATAATTGTCGAAATACGTATCTAGGATACAAATATTAACGTCATAAAGAGCTTTCACCCTTTCTGATTTTAAGCTGTTACTCTTCAATAATAAATTATTAAGTTCTTAAGATTTAAATTTTAAATCTTTTTAAATAGAATGGAACTTGGTTTCTTCAACACTGCTTTTGAAAGAATACTTACGATTACACAGTCTGTCGCAGAGAAAATGGAACGTTTTTAAAATAGAAATTCTCAGTAGCGCCATCTATTAAAAAGAAATATGCGTCGGTAAGGAAGATCTTTCACCAATGTTATGTCAAAATATCACATTTACATTATTGGAAGCAGAGAAATTGCGCATAAAATAACAGTGTGTATTTGGCATTGGTCAAAAAATGAATTTTGAACGTAGAGCAAATACCTAGTTCTGTTTTAGACTCGGTAAATCGTTTACTGAATGGTTTAATTTGATGAAGCAAGTGTATGGTGATGCGCGTTTATCACGTACGAGTATAAACGATTTAAGGACAGTCGTACAGAAATAAATAGCGACAAACATCCTGGTGCCAAAAATCTGTGGTTACAACTCATCGTAATTTTGACACAGCATTTTGGACCGTGAAAGATTTTTGAAAATTTTGCACCACACAAACTAACTGATGATCAAAAATTGCTCCGAATCCAACATTGTAGAGATTTGATTGAAGACTCAAAAAAGGACGAAAACCTCAGGTATTCTATTGCAATTGCCGCAGGGGCGTAGTGTTTCCAATACGATCCAGAGACGAAGCGTTAAAGCTCTGAATGGAAGCAACCAAGCGATGAAAGAGAGAAAAAAAACGTTTGGACAAGTCAAAAGTTAATGTTGATTCGTCTTTATGATTCGAAAGGCATAGTGCACAAAGAGTTTGTACCAACTAGCCAAACAGTCAATCCTGTATATTACCTTGGTGTTATGGAGCGTCTTTTGGACATATTCTTCGTGTGCGCCATCAATATCGCGAAAATGGTAGCTGACGTTTGTTATATGATAATACACCATTTCATCGCTCGACGCTTATCGCTGATTTTCTTACTACAAATGGCATTTTAATCATCAACCGTATTTACTGAATCCCGCTGTCATTTCTATCTATTATCCAAACTACATTTGCCGATGAAAGGATAGCGTTATGCCCACGTCCAAGCCATTAAAAAGGCGTCGACAGCGATCTTGAAGGATATCTCTAAAGATGAACTTAAAAATTCATTCGACATGTTGATCGTGCAAAACGTTGTATTGAAGCCGAAGGCGACTACTTTGAATAAAATAAATGAATTTTATCAAAAATAGTAAGCTTTTGTTTTTATTTTAAAAAAGTTCCGTTTTCTCTGAAACAAACTGTGTATATTGTCAGTGTGTCATCTGCAGAAATTATTATACAAATTACACATTCTCCTATAAGCAGGTTAGTAATTTTACTGTAAATAGGGTGGTTGTAACATAATTCACCGTGAAATTGCCAGAATCTAGATCACAGTTAATTGGAATTTATTAATATTACCAATATCAATATGTAATGATATAATTAACTCAAATAATTAGTTCCGGCATTTGTAATTTCCAGAATATTATATTGGGTCTGGGAAAAAGTTCGTGGCGTTTTTCCCGATAGATGGCATTGGTTGCCGATAACTAAAGAAGAACAAGTCACAGCGACACCACCGAGGGCTCGTTTTTTAGATGACCTTCCGAACGTTAGTTTGAGCGTAGAAACATTGTAATCGGTGCAGTGGTTGGAAAGTTATTCGCACTTGAAAATGGAGAAGAATAATGAGAAATTTCGCTATATTCTGCAATATTATTATGATAAGGGGAAGAACGCTGCGCAGGCTTGTGATAAAATTTGTGCTGTGTACGGTGAAGGTACTTTATCGAAATCTGTTGCGCGGAAATGGTTCGCTCGCTTTCGTTCTGGAAATTTCAATGTGAAAGATGAGTCACGCTCCGGTCGTCCAATCACTGAAAAATCTGATGAAATTCTTGAAAAAGTCCAACAAGATAAGCATATCAGCAGTGTCGATATTGGCATGGAGCTAGGCATTGACCACAAAACTGTTTTGAACCATTTACACAAAGCTGGTTACAAAAAATAAATCTTGACGTATGGGTTCCTCATGAGTTGAGCGTGAAAAACATGATGGACCGAATTAACATCTGCGATGCGCTGCTGAAACGGAATGAAATCGAGCCGTTTCTGAAACGTTTAATAACCGGAGATGAAAAATGGATTACGTACGATAATCGGAAGCGTAAAAGATCGTGGATAAATTGATGGTGAGCCGTCACAAGCGTTCGCTAAGCCAACATTGACGGAAAAAAAAGTGATGCTGTGTGTATGGTGGGACTGGAGGGGAATCGTCCACTACGAGCTACTTCCAACTGGTCAGACGATTGATTCTCAACTCTACTGTGCACAACTAGAGAGATTACGCCAGGCGATTGAAAGAAAACGGCCCGAATTGATTAATAGGAAAGGTGTTGTCTTCCATCATGACAACGCCCGACCACACACTTCTTTGATGACCCGTCAAAAATTGAGAGAGTTTGGTTGGGAAGTTTTGACCCACCTTACAGTCCGGATATAGCACCCTTGACATCATCTGTTTCGATCTCTGCAGACTCTCTCAATGGAATTAAGTTGGTTTCAAAAGAAGCCTGTGAAAACTCTTGATTCAGTTTTCGACCAGAAACCACAGAAGTTTTTCACCGATGGGATCATGGATCTCTTGTCGATAATAATGGCATATTCGGTTTAAATGAATTGGTTTGCGCGGGCTTAACAAGAATTTTACTGAAAAAACGCCACGAACTTTTTCCCAGACCCAATATTATATTATATAAACAGCGTGGCATTCTCTTAAAGACAAATGGGATTTGATTTCAGAACTCTACTGTATCGAATTCCAAGTTTTTCCGCCACGGTAAATAGGGACTTAACTGCGTTCGGTTAACCAATTCTAATCGTTATAATTTCGTTCATGATCTGTTGGTAGACTAATGAACTTGTGGTAGAATTAATTAGTAAGAGGAAACGCATTTAGTGATTAGTCGCGGAAAATTAATGAGCATATCAAACCAATTTTTAATATTTTATGTTCTCTATTATTTTGCACTATATCAAACTTGATATTCTGCTTATAAGGGACTTGAATTAAACAGGGAAACGCTTTAGAAAGGATTTGCTTCAACACTTTTTGTATTTATATACCGGACCTTCTTTGCTTCGTGTTTAAGCACCATTTTCGAATGGGAATGTAAAGCACATTTACCATATCTACTGCCTAATTGTACAATTGTGTTCCAAAAAGGTACAATTTGATGGGCTGCAAAAAACATGTTTACCTCCGTAAAATTTAAAAACAATCTTAAGCAGTACTTGCTTGCAATAAACTGTTACAGTTTAAATGATTTTTTATGTAGAAATTTGTAGTATTTCCTTTTCTTTTAGTGACGTATTTCTAGCGTATGGTATGTGTAATATGTTTGAGCCGCTACTTTTTGTATGTTCTGATATTATGTACACTTGGTTTTTGAAATAAAATATTATTATTATTATTATTATCAAATTAACGCGCGTGTAGGTATCATCTATAGCAATAAGATACCTTCTGTGCGTATGTACAACACAAATTGAAGATCTGCAGTAAGCGAATTCGACCACTTATTGTTTTGTTCTTGAATTTGGTTGTCTGTAGTTTGTGTTTTCTATATAGAAAACTGGTGCACTTTTAGTATAGTTTAGGAAGGAAGTTCTAATTCCTAAATTATAGATTAAACTACTAAGTTGATCCGTATAAAATAGCGGAGTAAAACTATAATATTAATTTTTAATAGTGTTTGGAAAACCGCTGAACATAAAATACAACTAAATTGTAATCGATTCTATACAAAATATCTAGTTGAAAACAAGATACTAGTCTATTGTTGAGTTCGTTACTATGTTAAATTCCATTAAACTAAGAAATAAATGAGACACTGTCCAGATTTCACACTACATTATACACAGTCTGTCGCAGAGAAAACCCAACATTTTTAAAATAATAATTCTCAGTGGCGCCATCTATTAAAAAAGTATGCATCGGTAAAGTAGATCTTTCACCAATGTTATGTCAAAATATTATGATATTTGCATCATTAGAAGCCGAGAAATTGCGCATAAAGTAACAGTGTGTATTTGGCATTGGTCGAAAAATAAATTTTAAACAAAGAGCTAATGTCAAGTTCTGTATTACATTTGGTAAATCGTTTACTGAAACGTTTAATTTGTTGAAACAAGTATATGGCGATGAGTGTTTATCACGTACGAGTGTGTGTGGTATAAACGATTTAAAGACAATCGTACGACCATAAATGTCGACGAACAACTTGGTGCAAAAAAATATGTGGTTATGAACTTTTTCGTGAATTTATCTGAAATGAGCCGAAATCCTCACTACAATACTTGGGAATGGAATTACATATCTCCAAAGATTCAATTTATCGTATTTTTTCACAGTATTTGGGACTGAGAAAGATTTTGCAAGTTTGGTACCACACAAGCTAACTGAATTCAACATTGTACAGACTTGATTAAAGACTCAAAAAAGGACGATAAATTCAGGTATTCTATTGTAACTGGCTATGAGACGTAATGTTTTCAATATGATTTAGAGACCAAGCGTCAAAGCTCTGAATGGAAGCATCCAAGTGAAGAACGACCGAAAAAAGGCCGTTTAGAGAACTCAAAAGTGAAGACAATTTCGAAACCATTAAGAAGGCGTCGACACCGACGATGAAGGACATCTCTAAAGATATACTTAAAAATTCATTCGACATGTTAATTGTCCGTGCAAAACGTTGTATTAAAACCGAAGGCGACTACTTATTTTAAAAAGCTCGGTTTTCTCTGCGACAGATTGTGTATATTAACTGCGACTAGTTTCGTCTCAATACGGGCTACAATCTCCTTTATATAAGGAAACAAAAAATAATAACTAAATCCGATTGTATCTAGATCGTATTTATGTCCGAACACAAATACAGTCTAACCAGTAACAAAATGAGTGCAACAACTTTATCTAAACATGCTTTAGAGAAAAAACATATGAAATTAAGTTATTATTATAATTCAAAACCCGCGAAGTAGAAAACAATTACATTCAAAGCATAATTAAAGAAATGGTATGCATAAAACAAGACCAAAACGCAATAAATAGTATAAGACACATTATCAATCTTAATGACATTCATAATAACTTAATTTCTTCGAAATTATCTGTATTTTCCTGACACAAGCATTCGTCGACATGAATTTATTAAAAACAGACACGCATACCTTCTGACAGGAACAAAAGAAAAGAAAGTAACAGATGTGCTTACAGAAAGCACTCACTAAAAAATATTTACAAAGATCAAGTCTTCGGACAAACACACACGTTAAAATGCTTGTGTGGTTGTAAGTTCTATCGTATTAAACAGAAAGAAAAAAGAAAGTAGGTAATCACAAATGTGTAGTTATATAAAAAAAAGTATAATCACAAATGAAAACATGTTACTATGTAAAGTATTGCAAGTTAAAGAAAATAAATAACTTGAAAAAGGAGGACTCCCCTCCTCCGAAACTTCGATGTTACAAATTAAGTGTTTTATTATCCCAACTATCAAAGTTTGTAATTAGAACAAAGCGACCAACATATTGAAAAAGAAAAGAATACTTCTATTTTATCATATTTCCAAATCAATGTATTTTATCTGAAATTTTTATCACACATACTTGTGAAATCTAGAACACATAAATATTGTATTAACAACATTATATAAAGAAAAACAATATTAATCGCATACCGTCGATCGTTCGACTAACCTTGGTACACTTCTTGACATAATTGATGCAATGAATGAACAACTATAACACCTTATTTATTAATAATATATGCATGTCTATTATTATAATTTACATATGCAAATATATCTTAGAAAGGGATAATGTCGCTTAGATATTAACAGTGAAAAGTAGTTGAAATGTTCACTGGAGCTGTCGATATTTGAAACGCGAAGGCGAAATATTTTGAGAAAATGTTAGAAATTAGTTAGAGCATGTCTTTAAAAACGCTAGAAGCAACTTTATGTATTTATTTGCAATTCGTTTTTTGAAATTATACTTTTAGGGCTAATTACAGTCCCAAATAACATCAATTAGGGCACTCACATTCCTGGCCTTTGAAGAAAGTTTTCTTCTACATCAAGTAGCAAATAAATAAATTGGACTTGTACATTATTATGTTAATTTCCACTCAAAAAATTTCATAAGGAGTTATTTTTAAGGTACCTAGAGTTTTTCAAATAATTTTCTAGTAGCAAAAAATTTCCGTGAGAATCAGTTGATATTACCTAAAAAATATCCTGTCATTCCAAGAAATTATAGATTCTGCGATAATAAATTATGCAAATGGTCTTGGAAATATACTAGAGCTATAAACAAACTCTACAAGCTGTAACTGTTTTATAATTCAAGTAATTTAATATTCAATAACGGTGAACAGCAGGTAAGGGCTGCAATGTGTAAGCTGCACTCGTAGGAGGGCGCGACTAGATAAGACCATTATTAATTATAGCCTTACTTTGCCGTGTTGTGGCGCGGCTATTTTTGCGTCCTGGAAAATGATCTACAATCTGAATTTATTGATAACACCTTACCCGTCGTCTGACGAAGTCTTCCGACTTCTATAAGTACCTAGCTATCATTGCAATTGTCGGCTTAGGGCCTTTACGGTGCTTAAACAGAGACACTGATTCACCAGATTTTACATACGCTGCACTCATTTTAATAAAAACTGTTACCTGCGTCACATACGACGATAACTGAACTAAAACTGATTAGATGCAATTGAGTGGGCAGCAGGCGATTTATGAATAAATTCTAAAGCTTAATTATATTTATTTAATAAATTACAAAATTATATGCTAGTTTAATTGAGTAAAAATGTTAAATATGAAAATTTCTGTATCCTACTTTGCAATAACAGCAAAAGAAGGTCATACGGACTATTTGAATACATTTGCTTTGGTTTACTTTTTTATTGTACTTTTGTTTTGTTTCTGTAATATTTCAGCGTGTTTTTGAAATTATTATATTTAACATTTTACTCTATTAAAAAACATTCTAAATATAAAACAAGAGAATAAGAATAAAAAAATAAGCAAAAGTAAAGACGTATTCTAATACTTCGTATGACCCTCATTCGCTGTTATTGCAGTGTAAAATAGATCATATTAAGTTTTTAAGAAACTCATGATAAATTTCTCGTCAAGAATTCCACTAAAAAATTGTTCTTTGTTTCTTCTATCTATTATTTGAACCTTTTGGTGTAAAACTATACACAAATTCTCAACTGGATTTAAATCCGACGATTGATGTGGTCATTCCAATAACTCTATTACTCTATTACTAATAATAGTAATAATTAGGAAATTTTCTTGTATGCCAGACAATACTCGACGACTGCATTGCTTGGTTCTCCGCGCCACAGTCGCATTCAGAACTCGACCTGATGTCCTACTTGTCTAGCATGTAGTCGCATTTACCAACTCAACCCAACCCGTTCGTACTCTATTTAAAAATACTCAGCTCTGACGCGGTAGGTCAAATCCATGCAGAGGCTGTTTGGTATACAACAAAGGTTGCCACTACACAGAAACGCAGTCTTGCCATTTAGTCATCCATGAGTTCGTCACATCACGGTCTTCTTCCGAAAATACTTAAGCGATTTTTAAAGGTATTCTTCTCAATTTAAGACAGTCAAATGTGGTATCAGTGGTATCTTCTCGGCAGAGTCGGGTTTTTATGATTTAATCATACTCTCGGAGTAAGGCCATGTACCGCCGGATGTGCTGGGGAACAATGTTATTAAAGCGGTGACCAAAATTTTAGAGTAGACTTCACAATGTGCGTAATGTAAAGAACAGGGTCAATTCTATTCGTATGCAAGCTATTTAGGTAAGTGGATGCACAGTATTCTGTCGTCGAATATACGAGACTTAGTACAGAGGTCCGCAAAGTAGCTGCACGTACTCTCCCACGATATCCCACAGGTATGTAACAGGTATGTAACGGTCTTCGTTTGTAGTTATGTAGTGACATTAAACAAGTGTTGCCTGTACGAAAGTGTCATGTCCATACCTACACATCATCCAACTGCTTAACGTCAATAACAGAGGGTTTTGGCGGTTCATGAGTTATTATTGTCTGCCCTCGTGGTGTATCTTAAGATCTTTAGCCACCATTCGCTTAAGCCGGAAAAGGAAACCATGAAAAACCTTTCTGAACAGCAAGCCATCGGACTTGAACTCGAGACCCCCGGCGTGATAGGCTACTTATTTATCACTGTACTAGCCGGTTTTACTTCTCTTAAATGCATATTTTGTGGACGTTGTCTTATTGGAAAAGAAATCCATGTTCCAAACATTTTAATCACAGATGCTCTTAAATTTTCATTAATTAGTTCTATAAATAATAATTTTTCAATTCGAACAAAGTTTCCTACACCGTGCCATAAAAGCCAATCCCATGCCATTATCGACTCGCCACCGAATTTCATGGTTTTAATGGTATGCTTATCTTAGTAGACGATTGGATGGTTTTTTTCCATACTTCCTATTCGGCTTTCTTGACAAAAATTTGAAATTTTGCTTGTAACACGCCGTACGACTTTTTCCAAAAGTGAAATTGATTTATTTATACATTTCTTGACAAAGTTCAGTTTCTTATTTGTATTATTTCTATAACAATCGATAACATTACGATTTTAAATACAAAATAACTTTTTACTTATGCTCATTACTACAATACCATCAAGTAACAATGTTCAATAAAAATGAAATACGTAATCTTTGGGTATCTTATATTCATTTCAAATACTACAAATAAACTAAAAAATAAATCGAATTCATCGTATTACGAAAAAGCGTGATCAAAACAAATTCTGGCGTCTGAACAACATTTTTCACCGACAATATTTTCCACTACGGCATCGTTCTTTCTGTGAAAAATAGCAGATGCAGTCACCCGTTCTTGTATTGAGCTTCAGCCATCCTATTATCATCTGGAGTGCTTAATGTCACTCGCGTATTCAAGTCAATTGATATTTATTTAAAATTGGCTCAGCAGAAAAATCAAACTAAATCGTATAGCCGCCGTTTCTATACTATTTTTGTACGGTGAAGGGCAAAGTATAACTGAATTTAGATGAGTTTTTATTTACGTTTTTCGATCGACATCTCGACTATGATGTAATTTAAACATAAATAGTCGAGATACTGAACTGATTATATCCGAGTAAATAGACCGTTGGTCGAGAAATTTAACTGCTAACTCACTGATATGACCATTTATTAGTGTCAACTACCCTGCGCGCATCATTAACCATGTGTGTAAATTCAGGCTGTGCCAAGCAGATGCGCTGACAATTATCTAGGAACTTGTTAAAGAACGATTAGTAAATTATGTCACGAGTATGTTAGCCGTAAAAGAATATCTTTCTTATTCTTTTAATGTTTGTTACCTTTTTGAATAAAACTAGTGATATGTGAATTTAAATATAGTTAGTAACCTTGTCTTTTTTCACTAGCGCGACAGGTCAAAACCGATTGCAGTAGGTACGTATGTATTGTACGTACTGACAATCGGGTGTTAACGAAACAATTATTAACAATCGACGATGCATAAAATAACGAAAAGTAAATAATTTAAAATTTCTGAAGCGCTTACTTTGCTTATAGCTGTTATCATGTAGCGCAAAGTGGATAAATTTAGTGAAAAGTTGTCACCATTTCCAAATTTATCTTTGTTAAGAATATTCTGTGTTGGAAAAATGCTCTTACAAGTATCTTGAAGAAGACCGTTTGGTATCTACTGACGTCAAACATGCATAATTAAAATAATCTTTACAAACAGATGACGAAATCTATAGAGGCGCCATCATAAAATTGTCTTAATCTGGTAAAATGAAAATATTGGTTTATAACACCCTTGAAGTGTTCTAAAACACTCATTTTTTTATGTCACTTACAACGTATTCTCTAGCATTAACGACAACGCAGTATTTTGCAATTTTTCTATTGCGTCAAATAACCATGTTTAACATCTTCTGGGCTTTCGGACTGGAACCGCGTCACTGGTATAACTGCCGACGTTTCATACCCACTCGTATGGGACATCTTCAGGGCTCAACTACTGCTACTGTCTGTTGCACTGAAACAGATTTTCAAACTGAGTTTCAATGCGATAGACAGTAGCAGTAGTGGGTACGGAACGTCGGCAGTTATACCAATGACAGATGACAGATTAACCATGTTTAATTGTCGTAAAGAGTTTTTAAATCTGTTTCATCGGAAATATCTTAAAATCTTCTCTAACTTTCCTTAATAGCTGCTGCTTCGTCAGGTATTGAATTATAAAATCACAGATTGCGTTGGAAATATTCAGAAAAATAAGAAGCCGCCTTCAACCATACTTCCCAGCATTTAAGAATTGATTGTGATATTTGGGGAATATGGGAGCACTTCGAATTCGTTTGGTTGGTTTTAGAAACTTTCTTTTAGTATTTCCTATTAATACACCCACGTCTGGAAAACATTCTCGAATAGTTTGTGCCACAAGATATAAAGCATGAATTGAATTTTACATATCAGATGTAAAAGCCTCTAACAGTTTTCTTTAAGAAATCGGTCTATAGAATGCCTTGTCGTGGCACAATCACTCATAAACATCAAGAGTTGATATACGAAAAATTCATGAAATCATAATAAATAACCGCAGAGTAAAGCTAGGGGGAGACGACAGAGAAACTAAACTATTTATATGACCGTATATTGCATCTTAAAACAACATTTGAACATGAGAGCTTAATGTTAATTTAGTGTTATGTCTGTTGAAACATCCAAAGCGAATGGAGAATAACCATTTGGCAACGGTGTATGTGCAAACGTAATGAAAATGATTTTCGAAACATTTTCTGTCAGTGAAACGTCGATACATCACTAGACTTCGGAGACGAAAAAGCAGCCAAAATCACATCTTAAAACAACATTTGAACATGAGAGCTTAATGTTAATTTAGTGTTGTGTCTGTTGACAACATCCAAAGCGAATGGATAATAGCTATTTGGCAACGGTGTATGTGCAAACGTAATGAAAATTCATGAAACATTTTCTGTCAGTGAAACGTGGATACATCACTAGACTTCGGAGACCAAAAAGCAGCCAAAATCGCATCTAAAACAACATTTGAACGTGAGAGCTTAATGTTAATTTAGTGTTATGTCTGTTGACAATATCCAAAGCGAATGGAGAATAACCATTTGGCAATAGTGCATGTCCCAACGTAATGAAAATGATTTTTGAAACATTTTCTGCCGGGGAAACGTAGATACATCACTAGATTTCGGAGACCAAAAATCAGTCAAAGTCGGAGACAAAACGCAGTGAGCTAATTCCAAAGAAGGCCGAGACAGTTCCTTTTGCTGTACAACGTCTTTGTTGAATTTTCGAGGAATACTTTTTATTGGTTACGTTTACGTGAATCGAAATACTCGGAATAATAAAAAGCAGCCTTTAACCATGTTTCCCAACGAGTAAGAAACGACTGTGGTGATTTGGGAGTACGGGAGCACCGTGTGTAAAATTCTCGAATTCGTTTGGGATGTTTGAGAAATACCCTTTTAGTATTTGTTATTAATATATCCACATCTGGAAAACTTCCCCGAATAGTTTGTGACACAAAATGTAATGCATAAACTATACATGTCACATGTAAAAGCCTTTTATTTACTTATTTAAGAGATCGGTTTATAAAAAACATTGTCATGGCACTATTACTCATAAACATCAACACTTGATATATGAAAAAGTTCATGAAATCGTGATGAATGATGGCCAAGTAAAGGTTTGTGAGATGGCAGAAAAAGAAAGCTATTCTTAGGACCGTATATTGCATCTTAAGGCAACATTTGAATATGAAGACTTAATGCTAATTTGGTATGTCTGTTGGCAACACCAAATTCAAATGGAGGGTAACCATTTTGCAGCAATTTATAGAGATGTTCAAACGTAATGAATATGATTTGGAAGCCTTTTCTATGTCAGTGAAATGTGAATACATCTCTAGACTCCAGAGACCAAAAAGCAGCCAAAGGAGAGGCGAAAACGCGGTGAGCTAATTCCAAAGATAGCCAAGCTAACTCCTTCTGCTGCGTCTTTCTATGGAATGATTTTCATTGATTACTTTAACGAGAAGGCAATAACAAGCGAAACAGATTCAAGGAAAAAATAATAGTTAATAAGCATCATTTGTAAAGGAAAAATCTTGTATCACCAGGACACAAGTCAGCAACTGTGATGGCAAAACTGCAAAAATTACGATTCCAGTTAATTGAACATAAATCGTTTTCACCAGACTTGTCTCCATTGGATTTCTTCCTGTTCCTCTGAAAAAATGGTTTATAAATAGAAAGAAATTCTCATCAAATACTGAATATTCTGAAGCGACTAAAACCAATTATTGATAGTAAGAACCTAATTCTCTCTCATCAATTTGGATTTCGGAACAAGCATACAACAACTGACCAGATATATAGAATAACAAATATCATTGAGAAATCCTATGAAGAGAAAAAATCTGTTCGGCTGTATTCTTGGATATAGCCCAAGCCTTTGAAAAGGTATGGCATCTAGGACAAATGAATAAATTAAAAAATATTCTGCCCAAAACGATTCACCCAAATACTAGAATGCTACATAACTGGGCGAATGTTCCGGGTCAAACAAGAGAATGAGTATTCCACCATCAAGGAAATTAAAGCGAGAGTACCCCAGGGCAGTGTGCTGGAACCAATACTTTACCTACTGTACACATATATATTCCGCAGGAAGGGGACGTAACAACTGCCACCTTTGCGGATAACACTGCTATCCTCGCTGTAGGCTGTAACAGTGAAGATACGACAGCCATGCTGCAAGAAGCATGTAACAGAATAAACGAATGGGCTAGAATGTGGAGATTTCGTATCAATGAGAACAAGTCAGTACATATTGACTTTGCTTATAAGAAGAATGTACAGATACCGGTAACAATAAACAATACCAACATCCCATACAGAAACACAGCGAAATACCTGGGAATGAACCTGGATATCCGATTACGATGGAAAGAACATATAAAAAAGAAAAGGAGGGAACTCGACCTCAAATATAAAAAAATGTACTGGTTGCTCGGGCGGAAATCACAGCTTTCTGTGCATAATAAATTGTTACTATACAATCAAGTTCTAAAACCTCTCTGGACATACGGAATCCAGGTCTGGGAATGTGCAACCAAAAGCAACATAGACAAAATTCAAGTATTCCAAAACAAGGTACTGCGAGCTATTGTGGACGCTCCATGGTATTATCACAATGATCTTCACAGAGATCTAAAAATACCAACTGTTAGAGAAGAAATCCAGAGGTTTGCAGAAAAGTACGAGGAAAGGCTTCATAAGCATGTAAATACCGAAATGTTGCAGCTTCTAGATAACACCGACTTGAACAGAAGGATTAAGAGGATCAAACCATTGGAACTGTGTGGTGCGTAGTGACAGTGAAAAAGCAGAGCATAGTGACTTTGTGTATAACGCGTTAACAAAAGCGTTGAACTAAATGAACTGAGACGTTCCACTGGGGACTTCTTGGACGAGCACCTAGTTTTTAAGACTATAGAGCAAAATTGTAGGTTAGTCTATAACGACTAGTAACAATTTATTTAAATAAAAAAAAAACTAAAAAATGAAAAGTACAGAATATTGGATATTTCAAAGGATTGGATAATTCTTATTTTTTTGTAGGATTGAAAGGACTTGAAAAATATTGGATTAATGTGTAGAGCCGAATGGAAGCGATGTAGAAAAATAAATACAATTTTTCCCCGGAAAGTTTTTTTTTATGTCTCCTATTCTGCTTCTTATAGTTACTCGACAAAAATTCTATTTCTAACATCTATAAATTAATACCTAAACGTTGACTCCATATGTCTGCATTCTCCATTTCAAAAATCTTGTAAATAAATGTACAATAGAAAATTAAAAAGAAATAAGATTCCTTGCTAAATTTTAAAAATTAATTTACTAGAAGCGATGGGGTATATGTATGTGTTACAAGACTCCAGGATGGATTGCAATACATTTTCAAGAGATCCATAAACACAAATAGCTCTGTGCTTCTATCAAGAAATAAGAGGAATTCAAAATACAGAATCGGCGCTTGTTGTTAAGTACACACGGCGCAGTTTTAAATGCAATATTTATTTTGAAAGGCGTATTTTAATTAACTTGGCTCTATGCGTTCCCCTCCACTCTTCTCATACAATCGTCCCGAGAGTTCACGGTTTCGCGTTCCCCGAGCCGTCACATGTTTCATTTGTCAATGGTGATTTAATTTAATTTACGTGCTGGAAGTGTTTGTCGTCTTTGCTTTCTGTACGTTCGTTGTGTTTATTAGTAATTAAAACATTAAAAAATCGCGAAGCTTACGCGGTTTTGTTTTCATACCGGAACGCATTTATTTCAGCTTCCCTTGAATTTTTAATTAACAGGAAAAAGCATTTCGTATTGTAAGCATATTTAGTTGGTGAGCTTCAAAAGATGTAAAAAAGACCTTATTAATGGTTCGAGCATTATTGCAGCGCCATTTATTTACATAAACATATGAAGAAATTTGTTTTAAATATGACCTGCATATTATATTCCAGGCCAATTGGTCGCCATTTTGGTTTGGTATATACAACCATGCTCAGATGTATTAGACACTCCAGGTAAAAACCCTTATTCTCGGTATTATCCAAATCTGACAGAAATTAACCGTAAAAATAGTTAATGGTATTTACAGAAATGCATTTTTGAATACCCTAGTTAATCCCCTATTGAAAAGAATAGGTGGAAAGGGGAAATTGTGGATTTTAGAAATTTAGTGTCATTCTGGCAGTGTGTGAGCAACGTGCATTTGTGAGTTTGTGGTAGAGATCAATTAGATTATCCTATTTTTTCACGTTGCGTCAGTTATTTGTTGAAGAAAAATGCCTAAAACACGCGAGTTGTCGGTAGGGGAACGTGTCCAAATAGTGCTACTGCATTCCCAGAAGTTATCAATAGCTGCAACTGCAAAAAAAAAAATGTTCGCGATGTGCAGTCCGTACAACCATTAGTCGCTATCAGGAGAGTGGGTCGTTTGTTAACAGACCAAAAAGTAGCAGAAAACCCTGTACCTCGATTAGAGGAGACAGAATTTTACAAAGACTGGCTCTCAGTGATAGCAAAAAATCGTCGAAACAGCTCGTCAGTGAGCTGAAACAGCGTTATCGCGTAACAGTTTCTGCGCAAACAGTGAGAAGGCGTCTCCAGCGTGCTGGTTTACGATGGTGTAAAGCGCGATGTAAATCGCTTTTAACTGACGCTCATAAAAAGAAGCGGTATTTATGGGCCAAACAACATGAAAATTAGACAATCGAGAAGTGGTCGAAGATTCTTTGGTCTGATGAATCGAATATCGAGTTATGTAAGTAACTCTTCATGACTAATATTCTTATCGTTGTATGCAATTCAGTCTACATGTAACATTAACCAAATTAATCCTGTCTAAGTGCTAACTTTCTTCTTTTGCCTGGCAGCTTTGGGGACTACCTGGGACGCTATACGTTCGGCGTAGGCAAGGGGAAGCTTATGAACCACAATGTATCATTCCCACAGTAAAATTTGGAGGTGGTAGTATCATGGTTTGGGGTTGTATGTCTACATAGGGTGTTGAAGAAGTGTACCTGTGCGATGGACGGATGAATAGCCAACGCTATTTAGCCATGTTGGAGGAAGTATTAGAACCGTCTGTGCTAAAACTATTCGACCAGGATAGTCCACAGTACATTTTTCAGCAAGATAATGCGCCCTGCCACAAATCGGGAGCTGTAATGCGTTGGTTCGAGGAAAACACAGTGGAGGTATTGGATTGGCCGCCACAAAGTCCCGATTTGTCGCTCATTGAAAATTTGTGGCGTATCTTAAAAACTAAGATCACGGAACATAAATGCCTGTCAAAAGCAAAATTATCAACAAAAATTCGCGAAATATGGGCTGCAATACCACCGGCAGAGTGTTACAATTTAGTAGCAAGTACGCCTCGACGAGTGCGAGCTGTCATTAAGACCAAGGGCGGAGCGACAAAATATTGATAAATTGTACTATATTACTAAATAACACTTTGTACATAATTTTCACAACAGTTTTATTTTCCTCACCCCTCTTTTCACTAAACTATATAAACTATACATGTATGTATGTACATAAATTCGTAAGGTGTCTAATACATTTGAGCATGGTTGTATTTGTTAGGTGGACATTTGTAGAGAGTCTAATACCTCAATAACGTCTTTTAAGT
The DNA here is from genome assembly GCA_031893035.1 of Dermolepida albohirtum. Taxonomy (NCBI): domain Eukaryota; kingdom Metazoa; phylum Arthropoda; class Insecta; order Coleoptera; family Scarabaeidae; genus Dermolepida; species Dermolepida albohirtum. Next base: position 239,277 of record JAVIWB010006329.1, on the reverse strand, counting down.
TTTGCATATAAAAACCTGGAATAAAACAGTAGATAGGTTTTAAAGACTTCATTGTCTTTCGGAGTATTCTCCACGAAAATTAATCCACTTTTGTATGCGTTTCAACCAAATCTGAAGCAGTTGCTCCACTCGCTTGTTAGTACATTCAAAATTGCGTTTTTGAAGGCATCACTAATTCTTCCGGCGAGTGAAACCTTTGATCATGCAGTCCGTTCTTGGTTTTCGAAAATGTAAAGAAATCGTTGGAACTTAGGTTCGGACTGTACGTAGGAGGGTTCAACAATTCGACGTTTCGTTGCATTAAAAATTCAATTGTCTTGCGTGCTGTTTGCGAACTTGCATTATCATGGTGGAGGATGATTCGTCGTCCGGGGCTCGAAGCTCAGCAATGATTTGCGGTAAACAAATGATTGTATACCAATAGCCAGTAACAGTTCTTTAATCTTGTAAATGAATTGTTGCTACATAACCTACTTTCCAGACAAATGTCGCGACACTTCGAGACACTTCGAGAACGGATGACTTTTGTGATGTTTTCGATTTAATTCCATTTTGCAACTAACTTGTCAAATTTAACAGTTCATTGTAGCTACAACAATACACGTATCGCATTGAAACTTTGGATTTAGGTTATCTAAAGATGTAGGTTAATTTTTAGTACTAGCATTTGATTGGTGGCACCCTCTATGTCCCACTATGCAAAACTTAAGAGACATCACACGTGATACAATAATCTTTTCAAATATAGATGTTTAAAATGGATCATTGACAAGATCAAGTTCAGCACGTGTATGAAGAACAAGAAAGGAAACTAAATATGTTATACATTTTATTCTTTTGTGTTTGGGTTTTCGATCATTAAATAAAATATTTAATATAGTTCATATTAATGATGTTTTGGAAAGTTTTCCGCTCTTTTTCAAGTTAATTATTTGTTTTTCGTTTTTCTTCTTTAACCTACATATTTTTTTAAAGATACTAGCATTGTATGTTTTCTTCCTGTTGAGAAATCTCAATTTATAAACACACATTTTAAACTAAGAAGATTTGCCGTGCCTTTATACTTATGTATGGAAGTGACAGAACTATTACATACATTTGGCAAGGGTCTAATCTGCACGTGCATGTGTTATTCTTTCTTTCCCTTTTTCTTCCGTATCCATATTTGAGAGTCAAGTTTCAAGTCAAGTATGGTTATATGTGCACATGTGTTCAAACATGGCTTAATCAGTAACTATCAACATGGTTTTGCTAAGGGTAAAAGCATTGAAACCGCTTTGTATGATTTTTCTGAAAAAGTTCTGAATGCCTTAGATGACAAAAAACTACCATGTGGGTGCTTATTAGATTTATCTAAAGCGTTCGACACTGTGGATCATAAATTACTTTTAAGTAAACTCAGCGCTATGGTATAAGAGGCACTGCCCTCTTTTGGTTTAAATCTTATCTTACTAACAGATCACAATCAGTATGCCTAAATATCGATGGTAATAATATTTATTCAGATAAGTTAATGATCTCCAGAGGTGTCCCGCAGGGTAGTATTCTCGGACCCATTGTATTTTAATGATATCCATTATCTCGATCATGGACCTAATAAGCAATGCATCACAATTAATTATGCCGACGATACTACGCTTTTGGTCACAGGCGACTCTTTAAATCAGGTAATTGACAGCGTTGATTCTGTATTGGGAACAGTTCAGGACTCGCTAGCACATAATGACCTGTATGTAAATGAATTGAAGACGAGTATAATACTGTTCAAATGCAATACCTTTTCTGAATTTCCTGACAATATGGAACTAGGTTATTCCTTATATCCCGTACCTACACAATAGTGTTCGTTTGTTGGGAGTTACGGTTGATCAGTTTATAAAATGGAAGGATCATATCCATAATTTATCTAAAGTCCTTTCAAGTGTATGTTTTGGAGTTCGTCGCTTGAGGAAACTCGTTGGTGAACAGACGTTACGAATGATATACTTTGGATGCTTTTATTCCAGAGTAAGGTATGGCATCGCTGTTTGGGGTAGTAGTACTGATATGAATTGTATTTTCGTAACACAAAAAAGAATTCTGAGAATAATATATAACTTGAACTTTAATCAATCATATAGGGGCATATTTAGAAAACATTTTTTGTTAACTATTTTTGGAATTTATATATTTGAGGTCCTACCTTTTGCCTACAAACATAAAGACCTGTTTGAAGAATACAGCGCCGTTCATAATTATTCCACAAGGCATAAAACTAATTACTATTATCCCAAACATCGTCTAACGCTGATAGAGAGTGGACTTCGCTACTCTTCCATTAAATTTTTTAATAGTTTACCGGAATCACTAAAAGAAATTAAGATATTCTCGATATTTAAAAAAAGAGTTCGTGATTTCTTAATTGACATAGAACCATACAGTATATTTGAATATATAAATCGTGGTTCTCTACAGCAAGAATATGATGTATAAGAATATGTGTTAACACATATGTAATATATTGTATCTGTCATGACGTTTGCAATTTCTTTCCTTTCTTTGTACAATTAATTGCAATAAAGTTATTATTATTATTATTATTATTATTATTATTATTATTATTATTATTATTATTATTATTATTATTATTATTATTATTATTTGTAGATTATGGATATACTTTTAAGGTGGTACTAAATAGATAATATAAAAATGTGAAATAATAATAGAGACAACGTGAAACAATGTAAAATCTATCTGATAACTGCTATCCACATTATTCAACAAAGTAATGATACAATACGAGCTAAAATTTAGAAAAAACTTAAAATTGAAGGCAATCTAAAATAAAAAATAAACAGATACGACAATAACATTTAAACACAGATCAGAAAAGAAGAAGTCAAGAAAGCAGTCATTAATATTGGACAATAGAGACAGAATGCGTTTAGGAAGCCATGAATTGTGGAAAAGGTAGTACGTCTTATTGAGAAGAAGAGAAATGAAAAAAGTAACAACAAAAGAAAATATAAAAGACCAAATAGCGTATATAATTACATAATATGGTTAGAAAACAATTTGAGAAGCAATAGAAAGTACAAAATAGACGATTGAAGATAATGAGGTTGCAGATAGACGAGAAGAATACATGGAAGACTTGTACTATCCCAATACTACTGCACAAACACATTATGGCAAGAGTAAAAAGATAGAAAGAAATTTATTAGAGATGATGATGCAGCAGATAAATGAAAAGATTGCGTCGAAGGCGCGTATTAAACCAATAATATTGCACCAACCCATTACGGTGACTAATCTCAACATACCAGGGTTGATTCTAGCAGGGAATACAAAAAGGAGGAAAGTTGCGCGATTTTTTACCATTGTGCCAAATAAGTTCATTATTCAACGTGTAGTGAATAATTTTGAAATTCAATGCCAGAACGTGACATATGTATGTACGCCAGAAAATAGTATGACAAAGCGTTCGTAATAGTCTTAATACTCCTTGTCGACTCCGTACATGAGAATTTGAAATCTCTCAAGAAAATTTTTTAAAGTATTCAACAAAGAATAACATTTTTAACCGTGTAAAATTCATTTCATGCAATTCATACATGAAAATGGCCATATACACTGGCAAAATTGACCCAAAAACTATACGGCTCAATATTGACGACTCCAACATTTGAAAAAAAAAAGCAAACAACGGGGCTGGTTTTGTTAATAAACAAAATCTTTATTAAGACACTGAAGATTCCGAATTGATACACCAACGACCTTAGTACCGTCAAAGAGTGACTATGGAGCAGCATGTAGGAGCGGAATCATTAATTGCAGGTCGAATTAGCCTAATTCGAATACCAATAAGTATTTCAACATATAGTGATTACACCTAACTATTACAGCATTACCTTTAGAGTCCTGAAAGAAATAGGATACTAATGAACCTATTTCTTTCAGGATACAAGAGATACGAGCTGTAAAATTTCATTGCTGATTCGACACGTACCCACTGAAGTATTAATAATAGTGAACTGAAAGAGCAATCTTTCCAGAGCCTATGAGTTGAATTATGTCATCGATAATAAAGGGTTTTCCAATAAGGACTTGACAACTTTTTTTTTAAATAAAATGCAGACCATTTGAGATATTTCAAAAACTTTATTATCGGGTTGAAGTACAATCAAAACATTTATGAATACTTGACTTCGTTCATATGGCCACCGCGGGCACCTTTGCAGCGGTCGATTCGTTGGACCCAATTTTCGATGACTCGGCCACACAATTTGGCCGAAACGGCTGCTATTTCGCGTTCAATGTTGGCTCTGAGCTCTTCCAACATTGTCGGCTTGTTGGCATAGACCAACGACTTGACGTAGCCCCAAAGAAAGAGCCTAGAGGCGTTAAATCGCACGAACGAGGCGGCCAATCGACTAGTCCATTTCTTGAGATAACACGCTCTTCAATAAATCGATTGTAACGTGTGCTGTGTGGCTTGTTGCACCGTCCTGCTGAAACCACATGTTGTCCAAGTCCATATCTTTCAATTCGGGTCAAAAATAATAGGTAATCATGGCGCGATAACGATTACCATACACAGTAACGTGACGATCATTATCGTCGACCAAAAAGTATGTCCCTATGACACCGCCGGCATGCAAACCGCACCAAACAGTTACTTTTTGTGGATGATGTGGTGTTTCATGAAGCATATGTGGATTTTCACCCGACCAATAACGCATATTTTGCTTATTGACGAACCCATTGAGCCAAAAATGAGCTTCGTCACTGAAAATCATTTTGCGATGAAATTGATCATCTTGGCGCATCTTTTCCAGAGCCCAATCGGAGAACGTAAGTCGCTTCCAATGGTCCATCGGCTTCAATTCTTGAGTCAGCTTGATCTTGTATAGGTGTAAACCAAGATCCTTACGCAAAATTCGCCATAAAGTGGTCTGGGCCATGCCCAACTCTTGAGAACGCCGTGGAATTGACTGATTTAGATCATTTGCTACGGACGTTTCAACGGCAGCGATATTTTTGACACTTCGACCAACCCGTTGTCTCACTGGCACGGCAAAATCACACAACTAATATGTAGACTCAAATTTTTGCACTAAACTTGTTATTGCCTGTCTACTAGGGCGAGAATTACGACCGAAAATCGGAGTTAACGCTCTTAAAGTAGCGGTTACCGACTCCGAATTTCTGTAGTAAATTTTTATAATTTGCAGACGTTGTTCGTTCGTGTATTTTATCATGATGAAAATGTTAAGTTTACTGAATTCGATGATTAGTGAAAGGGTGCGTTCACAAATTGAATTAAAGTTTGTCAAGTCCTTATTGGAAAACCCCTTATATGTCGAAACCATGGTATAACTATGCGAAGACCGAAATACTGATTGATGAGTAGGTAATATTTCATAATTATTTATTATTTCGCAAAATTGTCTTACAAAGCATTTTTCGACATACGCTCGGCATAAGATCTTTAACATTTCAGCAACTGATTCTTCATTAATTGCCCTTGCCTATTATTAAATTTCTAACCAAAAAATTTTTCAATAATTAACTACCCAGAGTATTCGCCTAGCTCCGGTCAATTTTTCATTAAAAAATTGAAAATTTACTTGAAAGCGATGAGAACATTTTAGTGACATCGAATTATAAAAGAACCTATTGAACATTTTGAAAAACATATTAGAGAAAGATTTTTTTGTAGGCCTTTAAGCGACGCAAAAAAACCTTCAAGAACTTTAAAGAGAAGGGAGGAGACTATATTAAAAATTGTTTGTTTATTCTCTGTTTATAAAAAAATCTCATAACTTTTAAATTACATCGAATACAAAAATAATAATAATATATATTAATAAACAACTCGAGAATAAAACTTGCGTTTGGTCTCATAATGAGAACACGAATACAGTCTACTTTAACGAAATACTAAGACCCATAAAATTCTTCGAACTTAACAAAAATGTTTACATTTCATCCCGGGATATTCCTCAAATTTCTTAGACTACTACTTGCTCTTGTGTATAATTTAATTTAAGTTAATCTTCAAGAAATACAGATCGGCTTATCAAAATAGACTCTGGGGATAAGGTACGACCCTTATTACTTATACAATAACCGGGGATACTTACAATAACAGCTCAGCCTTTCTTAGTAGTCATACTTGATTAAAGCATGAATCCTTGAACTTCCTTGAATATAGTTTACATTTTGTATCATAAAGTAAAAGCGAAAGTGTTATTAAACATAGCGTGTATGCATACATAATTACGTTTTTGTTTATATTATAGTGGAAGTTGACAAATAACATACAAAATAATTTAGATATGTAATATATAATGTTGAAAATACCTCCGGCTTCCTAGTAACGTACAGGCTCGTCGGGAAGGCTGGGCAGGCAAGATTTTAGATAAAATAAATAATAGATGTCACTAAGTACGCTTTTACGATTTAGAACTTCATTTACACCCCTCGCAATTAACAATCCACCTTTACGAGACATCTTTGCGTCACTAACACGATGCAAACTAACGACATTACCTGCACGAGTTCGCTTCTCATCGGTTCCTGTCACTAATTACTCGGATGAGATTGTCTAACCTTTGTAATATACAAGAAAAATACAAAAGGAAAGAAACTATTAATCTGGTACGTAGACTTCCGCGGTCGTGGTCCATACTATCTTCTTCTGGGCTTCGGGACTGGAACCGCGTCACTGGTATAACTGCCAGAAACTATAGTTTCAGAGCAACAAACAGTAGCAGTAGTTGAGTCCTGAAGATGTCCCATACGAATGGATACGAAACGTCGGCAATTATACCAGTGAGGCGGTTCCAGCCCGGAAACCCAGAAGGAGACGGAAATAAACTATGATTAGAATTAAAGAAGACGTGTTAGCAATATATTGATTGAAAAAATGAGAAGGTGTCTGTGTTCACTAAATCAATACTGCCTTATTCTTTTTGAATCATATATTTGTATATCATTTAATTCTGTGTGTTAACTAAATCAATGCTACAATATTTACTGATTTATGTTCACTAACTATACACCGACTTCAATAAACGGCTCAATTATTATTTGTTACATTGTCATTTTGACTTCCTAAATTTGTAGAGCACGTATTTTTCTAAGATCCACGTGTTTCAGTATCAGCACGGAACTTCTAGGGACTACAATACCATGGCGGCCTTTTAAGATATTTTAGTACAGAGAACCCTAACTCTTCGAGATACTAGCTAGTTCCAGCCATAGAAATAACTGCGGATATTTAACAGGTAGGAAATACTGGTTTTTGTTATGTTTATCTATCGGTTCATTTAAGGGGAGTTATGACAGGTGCACCCTGGTATATTAGAAACTCCATTCTACACGACGACCTACAAATCCCTATAATTTCTGACTTTATTCTTGAGCTATCAAGAAAATACTCCTCAGAACTTCCGAACCACGAGAATCCCCTCATTTCCGACATAAACCTACAAGTATCCTCAGGCCCAAACAAACGCCCGCATACAGTCCTAACATAACACTAACGACAACATCACTCACCACAAAACTTATTACCAAACACTGCATTTTCCATAATTGTACACTTTATTACTAATAAATTTTGTTTCAGAAGTACTTACGAGTATGTTTCAGGCAACCCAAAATTTCCAAAGGACCCAACATTTCATTTTACTTTAGCCTAGCATTAGTTTACTCTAGTCTAGTTTTATTTATATTCATCTATGTATCATGTGTTACCAATTAAAAATATTCTAAATATTGTTTTATTATACCCCCAACAGGTACAATTACGACACAGAGTGAAGAACTAGGTTCAGCCCGAAGACACAAAGGAACAAGCACCAGAGATTTAAAGAGATCCTTATGTAGGTCCTATTTGGGATATGTTGCCAAAACTTTAACTTCTTAATATTAAAATGTATAGTTATTGAGCAAACATTTCTTGAATAAAAGAATCTTAATACCAACGAGTTTAAGAAAAAATATAAAATATTATCTGGTGTCGAGGAATATATTTAAATTATAGTATGGATACGTCACGGTTTAGTTTATTTTGTTTGTACAAGGTTTTCCAATAAGAATGATATGATTTCTTTAAAAAAAAACACACTTATTGTTAAGAAAATTCAAAAGTTTTTTATTTAATGTGAAGTACAATCGATACAATTAAGTTCTAAATAAAACGTCATTCAAATGGCCTCCACGGCTTCTTCTGCAGGAACGAATTCGATGAACCCAATTTTCGAGCACTTTTTCCACTAAATCTAGTACCACACTATCAAGATGAAAGTGAGCCTCATCAGAGAAGACGTTTTTCTTAAAAAAATCGTTATCGTTTTCAAGTTGTTCCATGGCAAAATCAGCAAATTCACGAAGTTTACGGTGGTCCAATCGCTTAAATTCTTGAGTGAGAACAATTTTATAGGGATGCTAACCCAAATCCTTTCTCAAAATCCGCCAGGTTGTAGTTTGAGACAGTCGCAATTGTTGAGAACGTCTTGGAATCGACAAATTACGGTCTTCAGTAACACTTGCCTGAACGGCAGCAATATTTGCATTACTTCGAGCGGTTCTTTGTCTTATTGGAACTTGAAAATTATGTAAAGAAAATGTAACCTCAAAATTTTTAACAATTCGACGAATAGCGAGCACACTTGGACGATTATTACGACCATAAAATGGCAAAAGCGCACGAAAAGTTGCAATTGGAGAACGATTATTTTGATAATAAAACTGAATAATTTGTAAACGTTGTTCTTTCGTATATCCCTCCATGATGAAATTGTAAACACTACTGAATACAATGAAAACCAAATGACAGATCATGACCTATTACAAATAGCCGAAATGTCACTTCAAAATCATGTCATCCCTATTGGAAAACCTTATAATACGTGTAAGCTACTACTCCTTCGTATTTTCAGTTTTAAACACTTATTAATTCTCGTATATTTGTTTTGTACAAAATTCACGTAAAATTCAAATAAATAGATAAATAAAAATGGAGAATCTAATAATAAATATTATTCACATCATAATTATCTCCTTTTTCAATTACAGATATTTCTTTCACTTTTTCTTAACATAAGAAAGTGTATCCACCGAAACTTACTGATTAATTAAAAATACAAACGAACCTACTTCATTGGGAGATATATTTCAATACATTGCAGAGGCTATGATCAAGATTAAAAGGTCATGTTTATGGTAAACTGTAATTAACTTATTTATAATTAGTAAAAGAATAATATATTTTTAGTGAAGCATCTGCAAAGGGGCAGAAGGTGCTATTTTGTCATATAAGGCGTTCATCAAAAATGTTGAATTTAATTTTAATCTTGACTATTTTTATTAGGAGTTTCGACCATTGGGATAAGAAAACATTTATTTTATATTAACGATATTTCGGGAGAGGGGCCCCCAAAAGATATTTACTTTCTTCAACCGGCGATGTCATTTACAGTCATGTATGTATGTATGTATGTATATATATATATATACAGTTTTAAAATAGTAATTCGAAGTGGCGCCATCTATTTAAAAAAACATGCGTTTGTAACACCAATGTTACGTCAAAATATTATGACATTTGCATCATTAGAGCAGAGAAATTGTGCATAAAGTAACAGTGCGTATTTGGCATTGGTCGAAAAATTAATTTTGAATAAAGAGTTCTGTTTTGTACTCGGTAAATCGTCTACTGAAACATTTAATTTTATAAAACAAATGTATGGTGATGCGTGTTTATCACTTACGAGTGTGTATGAGTGGTATAAAAAATTTAAATACGGTCGTACGGATATAAATGACGAGTAACATCCTGGTTCAAAAAAATCTGTAGTTATGGAAAGTAAGGTCGAACTTGTGTTTGAATTTACCAGAAATAAGCCGAAATCCTCATTGTGATATACGGTATTGGAATTAAATATTTCGAAATATTCAATTCGTCACATTTTGACACAGCATTTGGGACTGAGAAAGATTTGTGCAAGGTTTGTACCAGATAAGCTAACTGAATTCAACATTGTACGAACTTGATTAAAGACACAAAAAAGGACGAAAATTTCAGGTAATCTATTGTAACTGGTGATGAGATGTGGTGTTTCCAATATTAACCAGAGGCCAAGCGTCAAAGCTCTGAATGGAAGCATCCATGCGGAGAAAGACCCAAAAAAAACCGTTTGGACAAGTCAAAAGTGAAGACAATGTTGATTTATTTTTACGATTAAAAAAAGCATAATGCACAAAGAGTTTGTACCAACTAGTCAAACAGTCAATGCAGTATATTACCTTGGGGTTATGAAGCATCTTTTGGGCGTATTCGTTGTGTGCGCCCTCAATGTTGTGAAAATGGTAGCTGGCGTTTGTTACATGATAATGCCACATATCATCGCTCGACGTTTATTACTGGTTTTCTAATCACAAATGGCATTCTAACCATCAACCATTCACCGTATTCACCGAATTTGTGATTTATATCCATTCTCAAAATTACATTTTCCGACGAAAGGACAGCATTATGCCGACGTCGAAGCCATAAGAAGACGTCGACAGCGATCTTGAAGGACGTCTCTAAAGATGAACTTAAAAATTCCTTCGACATGTTAATTGATCGTGCAAAACGTTGTATTGAAGATGAAGGCAACTACTTTAAATCAAATAAACGAATGTTATCAAAATGGTAAGCCTTTGTCCTATTTTAACCCTCCATCACTATAGTATATTTCACTTACTGCGTTACTATAATTGGGTGTAACCCACCCATGCGTTTAAAGTGTCTGCGTTTCTTAACTGCCAAATTCAAATATATGTACATATAATGTAATTTTTTGAAGTAAGGAGCACTAAAATACCGAACAAATTTAGTTTTAGTCATAAATCTATTATTTTATTTCAACTTATATGTTGTTTATTAACATTTCATTAAAAAAAGGAAACAAAAAAATTATATTAAATGGATTATGTAATTCTAGTGATAATTAAAAAAATTTTTAAGCAAATCCTCTGCGGATTACTGAATTCGAAAGCTAAAAAGATAAAGAAAATAAAGTTATTTAATAATATCTTTGTAAACAAAGTAAAATTTTGCGTAAAAATTGAACTAAGTACCAACAAAATTGTAGTCACTCATCAAGTCCATCAAACATATCATCATGGTTTTCGCAGTTGTTTGTCAATTCTGAATGTGTTGATTGATAACAATTAGTACACAGTGGGTAACTGTGACTTTTACAAATAAAAATGTCGCACTTGCAGCATGTTGCTTTTGTTTTACGGTCCTTTTTATTACCGCATACCTGACAACGATTCTGTTTAAGTTTTTTGGCTGGTGGTGATATGTCTTCGGTTCTTTCTGCTTTCCAGAAAATTGTTTGGTAAATTTTTGGTAGCTTATTTTGATATTAGTTGGCAATGTCTTAATTGTGCTACGTTTTTCCATATGTGGCGTAATAAGCCTAAACGCCAAATCCTTGATGAAAGGTGAACGCTTTTTGTATTTTAGTGGTGAATTTTGAGTGCACAACAAAACAATACGTGCATTTATGGCAGCCATATTCAGCAAAGAGTAGAATATTACCAGAGGCCAGCGATTACAATTTCTGGCTACGTTATATGTAGAACATAACTGGTTAGTCGTATCGACTCCTCCTTTGGTTTTGTTATAAAACTCAATTATTTCCTGCAAACACTTTGGAACATCTAGCAGCTTACCATCTCTATGCATGGTAGAGAGCAATAAAATGCACAAGTGCTTTTATTTATATTAGCGATCACTCAAAGTAATCGCTAAAACTACGTACAAGGGGTATAAAACACCCAAAAAAATGAAACGCTATTACTATCCGGGTGTAAACACCCAAGCTCTTTTTAAAATAAATTTTATAAAAATATAATCTCGGATTAATGTAGTAGAATGTACTTCTAAACATAAAAAACCATTCAAAGGTGGATAACATTATAATAAAGGGACGATTTTCATAGAAAATTATATAGTTTACTTAAAAGTTCAGCCTTTTGGGTGGAATCCACCCAGACGATAGTAACGGAGGGTTAAAGAAGACTGTGTATAATAAATATTTGTGATTACTATCATTTAGCAAAAACTATATTTGTTTGTTTAATATTGTAAATTTTACAAACGCATAAGCATTTTGTATTTGGCAAAAGACTTATTCATTTTAAATGTTTTTAATTAATGCTTTCTACAAGCAACATCTGTTATTTTCTTTTTATCTCATGTCAGGTGTCAGGTATGTGCATTTGCATACAGGGGAATGCAGTCAATTTATTTTTTAATTTTTTTAAATATATTAAATTGTTATAAATACCACTTACCTCCCAATAAAAAAGAGTAAAGATTGTAATCAGAACAAAACGACGATCATAAAATTTTAAAGGGTTGCATTTTTAATATTTATAGTATCCTATCAATACATTCATTTCAATAATTAATTAATAAAATAATACGCATTCGTATCAAATGAAATTGAAACTGAAAAAACTAAAGCTAAAAAAGCAAAATTAAAAAAAGCAATTTAATTTTCCGTTACTGTATAAAGAAAACCACTTGTTTGGAAGTATACAAATACGTTGCTATGACGACACCAATCATAACATCGCGTATTGTTATGATATTGTCAACGCAAACTTAACCTTTCCGTTCTAAATTCCAAGGTGTAAATATCCACGTTAAATAGCTCCTACATTCTACCAGACAGCTTGACCTTGAACAAACTCGTTGATAAACACAACAAACGCACATGTAAAAACCAGTGCAATTCATGTGCATGCAAAAAAAAATAAAGCAAAAACTATAGACGCTTTGATTTCTCATGCATATAAAGCTAGAAAGAACATATGATGATTGTTTTTAAATGTCCTTTTAAACTTACTTTTATCTCGGTAGCCGTTGTTTACTGTAGCATGCGGAAGAACAAAACACCAAACACTGAATTTTAAATAAGCGCACCACCCACTATAAAATGCAACCCGCAACTGAACAGGTTAGAATTGCCGGCAAGTTTATTCTCTGAATCTCCCTCCAGCTAGTGTCCTTTCGAAAGCGCACGCGTCAAACTCAATTCCAAATATGGATTTTTATCATTTAGCATAGACGCACTGCCCTGCAGGTGTACAAATTTTGAAAGATGATAAATCATCGAAACGGACGAACGCCACTGAGATCCCAAAACTGATCGTTGGGAAAAGTAATCAACTACACTTTTTTATCCGGATTTTTAGCATTGGTGATTTATGGGAGATGGGAGAAGTGATACATATTTCCACCTTTTTTTCTTTTTGAAAAATTTTCGTGTTTATATTTTCCTTCTGGACACGTATGAAACAAGGACGAATTATAATTTTTGAGATGATGTTGTGAACCTGAATCACGTGTCGTCGATACTAATGCTTCAGCCATATAAAATATTATAAGCGTTAGAGTTTTGGAAACTAAAAAGAATGCGCTTTTGTGGCATTCTTTATGTTAAATCGGAATAATCAGAAAGGTCATGGACCTATCTGATTGTAAAAATAGTTAAAGAAATTAAAAATTTATCCGGGAAACCGATGTCTGGAAATTTCTTGGAAGTTGTTCAAATAACACTGGACAACGAATTGTTTTGCGTCGAATGACGTATGCTAATTTTTATAGAAAATATAAAAACATTTATTTTAATAAAAGATAGATGGTGAAGTTAGCTATAATTACCTTTACATTTGAATGAAAAAGCTTTAAGCTTGACATATGACGAATAAAAATGAACTTTACGAGGATAGTTTGACAAGTAGTGAGAATGACACACAGGTGGCGCTCTAATTGGCAAAACAAATGCACTGTAATTTAGGTTGCCTATTTATATGTTTACATTCCAATATCTAGATAAATCGGTTAATTAGTTTATGTTTGACAGCTGATTGAAAAAGAAGCAACACGTCGTTCTGTTAAAATGGAAAAAGCAGAGCATCGTGCGGTGATTAAATACTTCGTAATTAATGGTATGAAAGCTACCGAAATAAAAGATGAGTTACGGGAAACATTAGGTGAATCTGCTCCATTATCCGCCACAATAAGTAAATGGGTAAATGAATTTAAACGTGGTAGAACAAGCTGTGTTGATGGAGCGCACTCTGGAGCACCCAAAACCGTGACTTCTAAGGAAATGATTATAAAAATCCATAATATTATTACGCAAGATCGACGACTCAAAGTGAGAGAGATAGCAAACATGGTAAACATTTCAACAGAACGCGTACACCATATTTTAACGAAAGAATTGGGCCATTCCAAGCTTTCGGCAAGACGGGTGCCGCGATTGCTTACGATTGATCAAAAGTTCACTCATTTGCGCATTTCCAAGTGTGTTTGGACCTTTATAAGCGGAATCCGGAAGCTAAACAACAGTCGAAACAATGGTTAGAACGTGGTTCCGCACCTCCAAAGACCAGCACAGTTGCGATGTCCAAAATCCACTATTTGCATTTCCAGTTAGTACCGCATGCGCCTTAGTCGCCGGATCTAGCCCCTTCCGACTTCCACCTTTTTCCAAAATTGAAAACGGCATTAGGTGGAAAGAAATTTTCGTCTAACGACTGCACTCTATGTTTGTTAAAGTTGGTATCCTTTGGTTCTTTTAGAAGCTAATCATTCAACTTTTGCTACGTTAAATATTCTAAAAACTCAAGACTACGTCAATTTTCCTTCCAACTTGAATAACAGATTAAATTGGCCTTTCTTGAAACCTTATTCTCACGTAAATCTCGCTACTTCTACCTTTGATAATATTCCGTATTCTTACATTGAAAAATGGATCCCACGTAGCTTCTCTTCTCGTTTGTTTCCTTATTGGTTTAATGACAACTTGATTCACCTAGTCAAACTAAAAGTATATTATTTCAATAAATGGAAATTTCGTAAATATACAAATAATCACAATGAATTTTCTAGACTGTGCAAAGTTGGTAAAAGGAAATTTAACGCTTACAATGCTTATTTAACTAAAGCTGACCACAGTATTTCGGACAATCCAGAAAACCTGGATGCATGACTGTTAAAGATTAAGAGATTTCTAATACTGATGAAATCGTGGAAGCATTTTTTGTTAGATTCTCTAATGTTTACCACGTATGAAATAAGGAGGAACATTATTTGTCTAATGTTTACCAAGCACGTGTTTTAGCTGATGTTACAAAAACATTTTCATCACAATCACACTCTACTTTCGTATGTTTTCTTTTTTAACTCAGGAGGTTCTTTCTGCAATAAAGACTTTGAAGTCGAATTCTTGCTGCGGACATGATGGCATACCCAATTTTTTCATGCGTAATTGCTATACTTGACTCTGTGAACTATTAACAACAATCTTCAATATGTCTCTTTCTACGTCTACTTTCCCGGAGATTTGGAAACTGATCAGGATTGCTTCTGTGTTTAAGAAGAGTGACCGTTCAAATATTTACAATTACCGCAACTTTAGTATTTTTCCAGCTTCCGCGGTCGTGGTCCATATTATCTTCCAAGGAGCTTTCAACATATCTGACCAGCATTCTCTATCCCAGGAATTAAGTCATGTTACCAAAGCTCTTATAAACAACAATTTCTCCAACCATAATATTCAACAAACCATAGATCGACATCTTAATCCCAAAGTCCCACAACTCAATACGCAGCATATATCATCTCCCCCCCTCTCTAAAGCCCATCTACACTATATACAAGATGTTATTACCGCATCAGTAGGGTACTTCTCAAAAAACAACGTCAAAACTATCTTCAAACCCCATTCTGAATTATCTGATCGTTTTTCCGTAAAAAAACGTGTTTCTTTAGAATCACCTGATGTGTACAGGATTCCTTGCTCATGCGGAAACAAAGCGGTCTGTCGGCACTCGGCACACGAGCGTTGTACTAGGTTGCTGCGCGTAGCTGGTTCTGCACTTGCCGAGCATAGGCTGGAAACCGGGCACCATATCCAATTTAATTCTACCAAGATCTTATCCCATACTAACCATTACTATGGTCGCAAAATCCAGGAATCTATAGAGATCTCTAAGCAGCCCAATAACCTAAACCATGATGGCTACCTCCTACACAACGCCTGGCTATCTTGCATCTCCAAACAACCCAACCGCAACAGTAACGCTCCATTGACCCATGACCCATTACCCATGTATAAACCCGTTCACCATCGACTTACACCAGTTTCAGTGCAACAGACAGTAGCAGTAGTTGAGCCCTGAAGATGTCCCATATTCATTTATTTTTATTTTTTTAGACTTAATTTCATTTTGCTCTCTCTTAAATACCTTTGAAATTACTTAGGTTTTATTTGTATTTTTGCACAGTATTTTTTTAAATTTTTTGTCGTGTAATTGGTTACCTGTTGAACAAATAAAGGTTATTATTGTTATTATTATAAAAAACTATTCCGTTTATAACATATTTTAATGTATATTTCAAATTCGTGCAATTATAAATGTGACGAAACATTGCATTCGCTCTTATAAACAACATCCATAACCATAAAGTACATTTTGAAGAAAAATTCACTAAAACTGACCTTTCTCCTACCGTACAAAACTGCTGGCTTAGTTTCAATTTACTGACCTATCACGTCAGGGGTCTTGGGCTCGAAACCGACGACCTACTATCAGGGAAAGTTTTTCGTAGTTACCCTTCATGTTCAAGTGAATCTTTTGAACAGCTGACAGTTGCATTACTAGTGTAGGCGTGATAACAACACATAGCTTGCCAATGTCCCCTATAAATAGCGTTAAGCTCTTGGGGGATGCGAAAGCATGGATTATTATTGTTAATATTATTAAATTCATCTCAAGCGAATAATTCCGAACCCTTGCACATAGTACAATAGATATCTGAAACATCTGTAGTACGATTTGCTGCAAAATTGAGTTGCTTAAATATAATAGTAATAACTAACTACTCATATAGTTGCATATTAAAATATATCATATAATGCCTTAAAGCTGTGGACGATGAACTTTACATATGCGAATTTTGAATCAAGACACCGTGATATATTCACCTCACTTTTTCAAAGTTTTCTGGCACGAAAGCACATTGCTCAATGTTATTGTGAATGGGTCATAGAGAAGAATCGATAGGCGTCAATGGAAAATTGATTTAATTATAGAATTCAGTCTACAAAAACAAATTTACATTCACGTAGTTGTATATACTACAATTTCTGTCGTAAACCAAAAAATTAAAATGGTCGGTTCCTTTCTAATTTGAGGCAAAATAGTTTCTCTGAAATAATAGACAAACTTCAATTGGATCTCTTGAACATTTCGTTTATAACTGCATGAGTAAAGAGAACGAATGTTGGGACCATTTACTGAGGAGTATAATCGCAGAACAACCCTTTACTCGTACACTCGGCAAATTATTTATTGTCGTACTCCTAAAAGCGTATTATGTATTACGGACTGTACGTCTTATTACCTTCTTCGTTGTCAGCTTTAAATGTGCGACAATTTATTACTTTCTTAATTAGAAAATTTAGTAATAAAAATAATAGTTACAATACAACGTGTTTCAAAAAGAATATACGTATTACGAAGTATTATTTTGTCCAAACTATCAATCGCTGCGCCTCGGCTCGGCTATTGGAGAATCGAATACATAATCTAGTTTATTTAATAACCGCTAGATGTCAGTTGTCGTTTGTTTTTCTTCTTAACCGTCATATGTTTTAAATGGCTACTCCGCAGCAGAAATCATTTTGTGTTCTCGAGTTTGCGAAGTGCAATTCCGTGATTACAGTGCAAAGACGCTTCAGGTTGAGCTACCAAATTGATCCTCCGAATGGGTGGGACATTCGCAGATGGTATCGATAGTTTGTAGATACAGGATGTGTATGTAAAGGAAAGAGTCCTGGCTGCCCTCGTGTTTCTGAAGAAAATGTTGCACGAATTCAAATTGCTTTCCAACGTAATCCTTCAAAATCAACTCGTCGTGTCAGTCGGGAGTTACAACTGCCTATAACAACAATTTGGTGTGTTTTGAGACATCGGTTGGTTATGAAGCCGTAGAAGTTACAGTTGTTACAGGCTCTGCGTTCTGATGACAAGCGGAAACATTTGGCATTTTGTAACGAGATTCATGATGCTATTGACAATGATAACACTTTCGCACAAGGCATCGTGTTCAGTGATGAAGCGACTTTCCATGTTAGTAGTCTGATAAACAAACACAATGTTCGAATTTGGGGTTTACAGAACCCACATGCAGCCATTGAACATGTACGAGATTCGCCTAAAATCAATGCGTGTTTTGTGCGATACCCCGATCATATGTTTACGGCCCATTCTTCTTTGATGGAAACACGGTTAATGGTCAGCAGTATCTCACTATGTTACAAAACTGGTTATTTCTGAGGCTGCACGAAGACAACTTCATTTTTCCACAAGATTCGTCGATAAGGAGCTGGCGACTTAGCATGTCTCAGCTGGGCTCCACTCCCACAGAACCTGGAAGAGGTGAAGAACCGGATCCGTACTGCCATAACATCATGGATATGCTTGCCCGAGTATGGAAGGAATGGAATTTGAGTATTGATGTGATATTCTTCGTGTTGCCGATGGAGGACATATTAAGCATATGTAATCTGAACTTGGGAGATTCGTAAATATGTGTGTAAAGTTTCATATTCGTATGTCTTAAAGTTTAATAAATGTATGCATTCGAAATACGTATATTCTTTTTGAAACATCCTGTATTTGCCCGTGGTGGTCAATGAATTTATTACGAGCGTGTCTGGCTAGCTCAAGCGATTCAAAAAATGCAAGTAAAGAAAGAAGTTAAAAGAGTTAATAATTAATAGTAGTTCGATTTATGATGATGCATCAGAGGTCCAAGGACGTTTGTCGAGCCGAAAGAAAGATTATTAGCGAAAATAAAACAACAGGATTGTTCTTAAAATTTTATTTACTAATTTAAATAAAACGAATTTTAAAGCTTGAATATGCATTCATTTTAGCTCGCTACGAAAACTGTACCACATTATATTCGGGTCTATCTGCCGAATACCGATCAGAATGTAAAGTGGTGGGGCGCGAGTCATTTGAATCTCGACTATAACTGACTACTGATCGTATTAGCTTCAGCCCCACCACTAATTTGACTGTAGGCGTATCGATATCGTATTAACGGTCATTCGTGGTTTGCATTTGCGAGAGTGTATTACGGTAAGACCTTTAAATTTAAATATTTTTTTAATTATATTACTTTGATAATGTATACATTGGAAGAAAAAATTCAAATGATAACATGGGCTTTGAAAGGTAATTCTTTACGGCGTATCCAGGGCCTTTTCTCTGAAAAGTATGTAGATCGTCCCTTTCCTGCATTAACAACAATATCATTAGTAGTTAAAAAGTTTAAAATCAGAAGGTTGCATTTTGGGATGTAAATGTCATAAAATACGGAGAATAAATAACGATAAAGAAATGCAGGAAGTCATGGTGTGCGCAATGGTCGAAGAAAATTCCAATATTTCTATATCTAAAATATCAGAAGAGATAGGTGTTAGCGTGGGTAAAGTTCATAGGATATTAAAGAAAAATAAATACACATCCTATAAATTCCAAACTCACCAGGAAAATTTTCATACTGATCAACACCGCAGAATGGAATTTTGTGAAACTGTAATAGAACGTGTAAATGCGAATGAACACTTCATTGAGACTATCGTGTTTACCCATGAATTGCCAAAACTTATAAAATACTTTTTAAATACAGAAAATAAATTCAATTAATGAAATTCTCAAATGTCCCTCCTGCTTGCGCTAAACAGTACCCCAATCTATTATAAAATTCATTTCGAACATACTGTTTCCCCTTATTCAATTGTCGATACTCGTTTTCAATAGACCAATATCAAAGATTCGACGAATTGTGTTTACTGTGCAACGGAAACGTGAATTCATCGGAAGAAGATTCAAACAAATTTAGTTTAACGCTAATAATTAATTATATTGTTATGATTGCTAAAAAGTTCTACTTGGTATCACAATATACAAACTATTAAAAATTAATTATCTTTATACTTTAGTTATAAAAAAATAAATTTAAAAAGAACAGAGAATTAATTTCAAAGTATAATTATTTTTGAATAAGAATATAAAACTAGTTGGTAGGATTCTTGATTTTAATTTATTTTAATCACAAAAGAGTTTATGAATTATAATGGATCTTTACTGCAATCAACATAGCAATTTGATCCGAAATAGAATTTTGTAGAGCTTTCAAATTTTAAATTCATTAAGCTTAGATTTTAAATTATACATTGACTTTCATATGACATAAAAAATCATAGCATACTAGCGCGGAGCACGATGTCATGATTCTGAAATGTAAGAGTAATATTGAATATAATTATTTATTAAAGTTAGTATACATATAAGCATTTTATTTTAATTGAAACTTTGGAGAATCTTTGTCTATTTAAATATTATACATTCATATATTCTAACACCTATTTGTAAAAATATGTATATTATAGGCGAACAGTTTGTATCTTTAAAAAATATGTACATTTATCTTTCCGGGAGTGTACAGTAATATAAAAATAAATAGAATATCCCGGTATTTTATCTAATTTCATCTATTAGGTGCGCAACTAAGTTCTCGCTGTTTTTTTTTTTTGATGAAAATGCAACTTTATTGTGAAAAAATGTTTACAAATGAATCATTCAAAATATTGCCCATCGCTAGCGACAACTTTTTCCCATCTTTCTGGCAGAGCTCGAATACCGTCACGGTAGAAGTGTTCGTCTTTTGAGGCTATCCACGAATCAAGCCATTTTGAGATGTCTTCATATGAGCAGAACTGCTGATTAGCCAGACCATGTACCATCGAACGGAACAAGTAATAATCGGACGGCGCAATATCTAGCGAATATGGCGGGTGGGGTAGGACCTCCCATTTGAGCGTTTCTAAGTAGGTTTTAACGGGTTTGGCAACGTGAGGCCGAGCGTCGTCATGCTGTAGAATCACTTTTTCGTGCCTCTGCTCGTATTGTGGCCGCTTTTCGCGCAGTGCTCGGCTCAATCGCATCAATTGAGTTCGATACCGTTCCCCAGTGATGGTTTCGTTCGGTTTCAATAGCTCATAATAAACAACACCGCCCTGGTCCCACCAAATACACAGCAAAACCATCGCAACGTCAATATTTCGCCGAATCGACGACGTAGAAGCATGACCGGGCAGTCCTCGTGATTTTGTTCTCTTTGGATTGCTGTAATGAATCCATTTTTCATCACTCGTAACGATGCGATGAAGAAAACCCTTCCTTTTTTGCCGCTAGAGCAGTTGTTCACAGGCGGAAAAACGACGCTCAATGTCTCTTGACTTCAAATCATAAGGAACCCAAGTTCCTTGTTTTTGAATCATTCCCAACGCATGCAGTTGCTGGGAAATGGCTTGGCGGGTAATTCCTAATGCTGAAGGAAGCTCTTTTTGCGTTTGGCACGGATCCTCATCGAGCAATGCCTCGAATTCAGCGTCTTCGAAGGTTTTTGGTCTTCCTTCACGCGAACTGTCGTCAACATCGAAATCACCGTCTTTGAAGCGACGGAACCAATCACGGCACGTTGTTTCACTTAGAGCAGCATCTCCGTAAACTTTATGGAGTTCTCGATGCGCTTCAGTCGCCGTTTTCTTCGAATGAAAGAACAAAAGCAACACTTCCCGCAAATGACGATTATTTGGCACAAAACCAGACATTTTCACACAACCAAAAGTATATGACGCAAAAACAAAATCACTAATGTGTCAAAGCGGTTTGTTTACCATATGTCTAAGCTTGGTTCATGACGTTTTGGTTATGTCACAATCGACCAGCACTTACTACTGGAGCCATCTCTTGAAAAACAGCGAGAACTTAGTTGCGCACCTAATAGTTATTAGAGGAATACAATATCAGGGTTTTGTTAAATGAACGTTGTAAGAATCATTCAAATGTTAGTAACACCTTGTTTAGTACGCGTTTCAAGAAATTCGCCTCTTACCAGGTAAACTTGTGTTAGTAACGAACGATTCTTTGTAGTTTGCTTATTGCACGTTTTTTATGTAAAAAAACATGTTTTTTCATTATTTTTTTATATTGAAATAGCACGAGATGGCACGCCCTTGTTCTTTCGTTCGTACATTTGTATGTTTCAACGAAAGAGGGAGATATTGTTTTTTCATCAGAGTTTTATTAATGAGTAAATGTACAGAATAGGACTGGTAAAGCATAATAGGTAGGTAAAATAATAACACATAATCAGTTCCTATAAAATATATTTATTTTTTAACATTTTATTTCATATAAATTTCTTAATATCGTTTTAGTTTTTTTCTTAATACAATATATTGTAACAGCAACAGTATGTGTTTGGTCAATATAATGAATCATTGTATATCACCTATGTTAGAATTCTATACATACAGTAAATCAAAATAAGTAAATAATCACATTGAAGTTATATAATACAAATTATGTTTACATCTCGGTGGCATAACACATGTACATCTCCACAAATTTGCTCAGTTTGCACACTATATAATATTATACAATTACGACAACTGAAATGAAAAGAGACTTAATATTATTAATTTCATATTATTATTCCTAATAATAAATTCCTTAATACGAAGCCTGCGTTTAAGCATACCATTTAAGCATTATTTTCCACCCATTTAATTTAATTCGCCCATTAAAAAAATTGATGTAATTTGACCGTACATTAATTGGATTCAATGTAAAATTTTCTTTTTTAAAGAGACAGAATTGTCTATATATAATTGTGAGTTTTGGAGGATGTAACATGTAAGTACGTTTTTAAATCAAAATTCGCCACGCCTAACCCTTGTACCTTCATCATTAGATCTCGAGCTATGTAAGTACTAACTTTTTAACCACTTTCTTTGAACTAAAACAAGGAAATGGTAAGGCTAATCTAGGTGTGGTTACATATATCGATGCGTCTTAAACATGTTCATGCTGTAATTGGAATGTCATTAACCTTCATACTTCCTAAGCAACAATTCGTAGTTTCGTCTCTCTGTCTGGTTTAGTTTAATTTCGAGCTTTAATTGTATAGGGCACTGTTACTTAGTAGTGCCGTGGTAATGGTTAACATACAAATCGAGCAGCGAAGTAACCTGGAATTGCTTGTCAAATTAAAAAAATCGCCAACAGAATGTTTACAAATATTAAAAGAGGTGTTTGGTGATAATACATATTATGTCACGTACGCGAGAAAATGCACAAATGAGCAAGCCGAAATTGAAGGCGATGCTGATCGTTTTTTTTTCCATGTCAAGGGTGTTATCATAGTTGATTGGGTGCCTGAGGGTCAAACTGTTAGTTAGAAATACTACAAAGAAGTCCTAATCAAGCTGAGGAAAAGAGTAAGGAAGAAAAGACCAAATTTGTGGAAGAATGACTCGTGGATTCTGCACCAGGACAACGCACCAGCTCACAATGCCCTATCTATGCAGCAGTTTTTAGCGGACAAGCGCATTGGTGTGCTTAATAATACTCCCTATTCACTAGATACCGCTCCATGTGACTTCTACCTATTCCCAAGAGTTAGCAGTGTATTAAAGGGAACACGTTTTCAAACTATCACACTTGTAAAAGCAAAAACGGCAGAGTTGCAGAAAAAGCTGACAACTGATGAACTACATAGTTGAATTTGATGGAGCCTGTGGTTGATTGACTTGATCAATAAGGTTGATATATAACCCCTTTCCACAATTAACTATTTGTAAATTCTGTATACGCATTTCGACAACCAAGTTGTCATCATCAGCAGATAATTTCAAAGAATTTTGGTCAGGTATGTCGATGATATTTTCGCGGTTTTCAATACACAAAAATGCAACTTAAATGATTTCGTTAAACAGTTAAATTCAAAATTCCCGACAACTAAATTCACAGTAGAAAAAGAAAACAATGACAAGTTGCCTTTTTTGGACACCTTAGTTATTAAGAATGATCTCAAAATAGAAATTGATATTTTCCGAAAAGAAACCAATGTCAATAGATTCATTACGGTTGACTCAAATCACAGCATGCAACAGAAGATGGCTTCATTCAATTTTCTGATTAATCGTTTGATCAATTTCCCACTAACAAAAGTAAGATATGAAAGAGAATTGAACCTCATTAAGAATATCGCGGTATACAACGGTTTCGATTCGGAAATAATCAATGGATTAATTAGAAAGGCCAACATAAGAAAAACAATCCGTGACACCACTTGTCTTTCACCACAGAGCAATCGGGAAAAGCATTTTGTTTGTTTACCTTTCCATCGTGTGACAAAAAATCTGAATAGTATTTTTAAAGATCACGGGTTTAAAGTATGTTCCCGCCCTAATAATACCCTTAAAATGCTGTTAGGGAATGCAAAAGACAAAATTGAAGAGAATAAAAAATCGGGAATCTACCGAATTGAATGTTTAGAGTGCAATAGACAATACATCGGCCAAACCAAAAGATCGATCGAAACCAGGTATAAAGAACACCTTTCGCACATAAAATTCAACCGACCGGAAAAATCGGGTATAGCGAGACATGTATTAGAAAATAACCACAGTGTTAATATGGATTGTTTACATTTGATAAAGAACGTGTACAATTATCGCGAACTGGACGCGTATGAAAGCATGCACATCGTAAAGAATTCAAGCCATCTGGTAAACGTTAATGACGCCGGCCCTCTGCAAACGCCTCTCTTCTCTCTACTGAAAGACAAGAGGAACAATATCATAAAACACACATAAATCACATAGACACTTTTTGACCATAATAACCTTTTTCAATGTAGTGCATGTTAGTTTAAGTAAAAGTATTTTTTAAAAATCTTGTGAAACAGAAACAGTGCACATCTTGGTTTTCAACGGTGCGGATCGCGTACGGAGTTTATTTTTCGTACAATTTTTTCGCCGTGTTTTACCAGGTGCGACACTTTGAAATTATCTGCTGATGATGACAACTTGGTTGTCGAAATGCGTATACAGAATTTACAAATAGTTAATTGTGGAAAGGGGTTATATATCAACCTTATTGATCAAGATGAACTACATCATTGTTTTGAACAATGGAGCAAGATTTGGAATGTCGTAAATCCTCGACAACTCCAACAGTATTATCTCCATTCAAGAAAGTTACTGCATCTTCTATCATTAAGTCTTCATCGAGAATTATAAGGTTACACTTTTTCGATAGCGCTTTTGGACATACTGTGACCGTGAGAGGTATGTATAGATGTTGAAAAACTTTTTTACTACACAACTTGCTCAACTCAATGTAAATGTGGAGATATTTTTTCAACAAGACGGAACCACCAGATACATTGACATAGCAAGAGTAAGCAACAATATTGTCAACGGATTGTTTCCAAATCACGTAATTTCTTAACACGAAGATATTGTGTGGCTCTACGTTCGGCAGATCATCTTGTGACTTCTTTCTGTGGGGCTATTCGAATAGAGTGGGGCCTGCAAAGGGGAACTCGTGACGTGTAATTCTCTCCATTCAAGCAAGTTACTGCGTCTTCTATCATTATGTATTCATCGAGGATTATAAGATTCCCCTTTTTCGATGGTGCTCTTGGACTGTGGCCTTGAAAGATATGTATAGATGTTAAAGAACTTTTTTACTCCACGACTTACTCAGCACGATGTAAATGTGGAGATATCTTTTCAACAAGACGGAACCACCAGCCACATTGACACAGCAAGAATAAGCAACAATATTGTCAACGGATTGTTTCCAAATCACGTAATTTCTCAACACGAGGATATTGTGTGGCTCTACGTTCGACAGAACATCTTGTGATTTCTTTCTGTGGGGCTATTCGAATAGAGTGGAGCCTGCAAGGGGGAACCCGTGAGGTGTAATTCTCAATGCAGGATTGTAATCCGAGTTGCTGCTTGAGTTGTTTTCATCGTTTGTGGAATGTATGTATTCCGACGTCTCGGCAGTTACTCTACTGCCGTCCTTAGGAGAGTTCTGATAAGGTCTATTGTTTCTTGCTAAACTCAGTCCTTATCAGGACTCCTCTGAAAGCAGCAGTAGAGTAACACCATCACTTGTGGAATTTATGTAATTCAATCTTGCGACAGTTACTTAATTAATTTTTTTACCCCATGCAATTTCAATAAAAATATAAAATAAAATAAAAAAGAAATTCTCCAAATTTCGACTTAATTTATACTCATTTATCTTATGTGAAGTATCATGTACTTCCTTGGACAATTCTGATAATAAAGTCATAACAAGATACATTTAAAATGTCTTCTATCAAACTACATCAACTTTAAAAACAGGCAAATAATGCATTAAAGCGAATACACTTTTATCCTACACAAATTAAAATTAAAATTATCAAGTTACCACGTCTTTATTATATTTCAGCGGAACAACCACTATCAGTTGAAGTATTTCAAGCAAGTTTTATTTTTTTTTGAGTAATGTTTATAAAAGCCGTTAAATATGAATATGTACACATTGTTCTATTGATACAAGAAACGTAATTTCATGCAGTTTCAAATCTAAATACAAATTGTATATTATTTATTTAAAATACAATACGAAGAAGAATACTTTCGAGGATGTTCGCCTTTATGAAATTAATACTGAACCAAGAATTTGCTTTATATATAAAACATTTACATTATGTGCATAAATAAGTTTTATCTTACTCCTAAATACATAATACTAATGTTTTCGAATACAAACATGTCAGTAGGTACAGTTGAAATCGTTGTTTACTAAAACAAATGTTCATCCAGCATACTACTATCAACGAACGTCAACTTTTTTTTTAAATTTAAATACATATCTACAAATTTATATTTACAAAATGAATAAAATTTTAATTATTTTTCCTTGAATTTTATTAAATTTTTACGTTTTAAAAGAATCATTAAATATTCATAAAATGAAACTGCTGATCTTGCAAGGCAAGAATTAAATTTTCATAAATACTACTAATGGTTTTTAAGAGAAAAAATGAAAATAAAAAATTTAAAACTTTAATTACACACACACACATACACAAAAGAAACTGAAAAAGAAAGAAATTAAAGTTCCTTTGATGTATGAAAAATCTTATTTTCATTTATACAGAAGAAACGTAATATTACTTTCTATTCCAGCTTCCATTTAGAATATTTTTTAAAAAGAAATCACAAAATTTGCAATTTTACAACATAACGTAACTGCACATAAAAAAAATTGTAATTTCACATCCTTTATTAATAGTCAATAGTTAAAAATCATTATACCTGCAAATACATGGAAATGTATTTTTACAGATTGATTGTAGGTAATTTTGATGGAGCCTGTGGTTGATTAACTTCATCACTGAAGATCGATATATAACCCCTTTCCACAATTCATGTGGAAAGGGGTTACATATCAACCTTCGGTGATTAAGATTGATTGTAATTTTACATATTATTAGTGCACTTTTACAGCTTTCATCCTGGCGTGAAATTATTTTTCCGTGCATATACATTCAAACAATTTTCTTTCACAATAATTTTGTTTTATCTTTATTGATATCGATGTCCAACAGACACTTTGAACACAAAGTAATAAAAATAATAATAAACAAAAATATAAAGAGAAATGCAATAAATATAATCTTCTAGATATACAGTAACTATGGCATCAAAAACAGATACAAATTTTGCCACTGGAGTTATTCCAAGCCTTAAGGAACTTAATCTCAATCCAAATAATACAGAATGATCCAAATTAATTGGACGCCAATTAATAATAAAACAATCGAATGACGCATTTCCTAAATTATTCGAAATTTGATATTTTTTTAAAAGAACACATTGTATGTATATTTTTGAAATTTTAAAAGATGATTTTATTTTTAATATAAAAGTAAGTAAAAAAAAGTAAAAATTGTTCTAAAATAAATACTAAATAAGTTATAGTAGCTTCTAAATTTGACTAAATCAAACATAAAATATATTTTCCACAAAATATTCTATACTTTGAATGAATAATCCATTGTAAATTTCTCAATCAATTAGCTTTAAGGCTAATTGAGATACAGTATTGTAGAACATTATGAATCCAGCATTAAAAAGTCTTGACGATACATTGTTCAAAATATCGTCTGTTATAGCACCTTCTATATATATCGATATATATATAAACCCCCTAATCGCAGATTTACACCAGTTTCAGCGCCACTGTTAAGCTCTGAAGATATCCCATGAAGTCGTGGCGAAACGTCGGTGCCAGTATTGACGAAGACGCGGTTCCAGTCCGGAAGCCAAGATGAGGAATGTATAGACAACGATCGCGGAAGTCTACGAGCCAGATTGGTACTCAATTTTCTATTGAAAACCTTCGTTGGTAGGCTTCCACTTCCCTAATTCTTTTAGGAACCTGAACTTCATTGTAAACAACATCGTTTCTAATGGATGTGAAAACTTGGCAACACATTTCTCACTGTCTTAGATTTATGACTTAATGCGTAGTGATGAACAGGAAATGTACAAGAGACTTTCAAATAGATATTAAGTTATCCTCAGTTACTGTTCCATCAAATATCTATAAATACAATTTAACTTTTATATCAGAAGTGTTACTCAAAGAGAAGGAGTAAAAATAAATTTACAAGAGACTGTGCTGTTCGACGCACATCTAATCCTTAGACAACTTGTTTTGCACCTCCTGAAGAGCGTTATGTCGCTTTTTATAAATACAATCCTTTAGGTAACCCAAGAAGAAAAAGTCTAGGAGCGTGAGGTCAGATAAACGTTCTGGCCATTGAACTAGGCCATTTGTATCAATATATTTGGGGTGTACGGATGTCAGTCGTATCAAGAATATCTGATATTTCACTAAAAAATTCTAATTGTCTACACCTCCTTAAAGTAGCATTATAAAAAAGTCAGACCGACGACTTAACAACCAATTAACCAACAATGAAAGTAAACCGTAATTGGCAAACATAAGCGTGTACTGTTAGAATGTTTTATTGCAACCAATAGCGATTTTTTTTAATATGCCCAAACTTTACGGGATGTATTTTGTTCATAAAGTTGTCTACAACATTTCAATTTTTAAATAAATAACGTATTTTTCTTGCTCGATTCTACAGTTTCATTTCAAGAACATCAACATGTCCCTCTTTGTCTTTTACCTACATTTCAAAATCAAGTCCTCTGAAATGAATCAGATCTTAATTACTGAAAATTGGATGGAATTTCAACTGTACCCATCAATATCGCCGCCAGATGACTACTACATAAGGACATAACAAATATTATACTAAGGATGTCGTATAATCGACAGGTACCCTTTTTATTTTAGTGCTCGTTTTCCTAATTGTAATAATAATACTTTTTTTGGTGCAAAAGTAACGTAACTTTATCAATCAAAATTAACAATAGAATTCTATTAAACAGAACAATAGCAGAACAATTTTTTGGGATATAAAATTTTTAATTTAAATAATCGTTCACATTTGTTCGCATATCGGGGCGTTAACTCGTAAACTTGCTTATTGTTTTCACGTTTGCAATGTCACTATTGTTCAAGCGTTGGAAAGAAATAACTTAAAACCTAGGAAATGACAAAACAGTCCCAAATATATCCAATTCTACATAGGATATTTTAAAGGGGAAATGATAATCGCCAACCTTTACTATTCTGAAACTAATTGCATCACCAAAATGATGAACTCATGTTTTGGCTAGACAGCTTCGAGTTATTTCACTCGAGGTACAAGGTAATGATTGTAAGCAAACAAAATGCCTTTTGTACCTCTAGCGCATTACACGCCAAACGTGTCTAAACGAAATCTATGAAAACATTTTGGACCTTACTGGCCCAAAAGATTTATGAGAATGCTTGGAAGGCCTAACATAAGGATCAGTTAAGGAAGAAGATCCGAATTAAACTTAAGTAAATTGGTTTTGAACCTTGCCAACAACTTATAGAAGACGTCCGAGCATAATTGTATCATATTGAACAATTTGGACCATTGACTTTTATTTAAATTATGTCAAAGAAGTTTAAACCCTTACTGTGTGAGTAAGTTGAACAAAATAAAACTTTTCTGAAGTGTAAAATTTTGTTTTAAAGTCCCAAAACTTTTGTTACACTCGTTATTCCATACACTAATAATAAAACCCATTCTAAAACAAGGATGCTTCAGTACTTTGCGTATACTGTACGTATGGGTAACCAACGAGAATTTAGCTGGATGAATGTAATCTAAAGCTATAGGAAAAGGAGGCTCGAGAAACAGATGGTTAGATGACATATTTTCCTTCTTTGAATCATTGTAGACAAGATTTTATAAAACACATTTAATAACGCAGTTCCTCTACAATTGCTACATACTTCTTAGCCCCCACTTTTGTAAATAATAGTTTATAAATTCGCCCGACTGATATAAAATCCTATTTTAGAACAATGCAATATTAAATAACATGCAATGTTACCTTTAGTAATTATTTTTAGTTATTATACATCACACATATAAACCCGCATGCATATAAAAAATACTCGTTCACTAGTAGAATACGAAAGCGGTAAGTACACTGATTAAGCACTGTTGGTAAAGGAGCGTAATTTATATCCATAGCTGGTAAGTTGTTAAATTTTGTAGATAGGCGATATAGTCAGTACATTTCTCCTTAGAGGTGGCCAACGAAAAGTGTTTGCAAGTCTAGTGCTTGCCCGGGAACCAAGAAGTTTGTTTAACTTTGAAAGAATGTCAGGTGCGTCAATTCTATTGTGAAGAAAATGATAAAGAAACTTTATGTTATTATGGTATCTACGGAGCTCTAACGGTTCAATCTTAAATTATAGTCAACAGAATAATATTACTGTAGCCCCGAGGAGGATAAGTTCCCCTTCTGGCGTAAGGAAAGGTACTCTAGAAGTGGCCACACCAATGACGCATGCATATTCAAATTTGGACTTAACGGCAGAAAAATAGAGTGGTAATATGCTGTCAATTTATAAGAAGCACTTGCTGGACCTAATTATGAAACCCACAGTTTTTGATGTAGCTTTAGATTCTCATCGGTATGGTTGTTGAATAATAGTCTGGAATCAAGTGTGACACCAAAATACTTAAAATATGACATTTTTAAAGATAAGAATTGTTCGAAGTCTAATTAAAGCCAATTGAGGAAGTTCTGCCAATGAATCTGACATATTTACATTAGAAAAGACCAAGTGAAGCCTATTATCTGTGCAACATGTCTGGATAGCATCCAATTATTTTTGAAGATAAATGCAATTATTGATATTGTTTATTGCGTGTTATATTTTCAAATAATCTGCGAATAATAATTTCCGACAGTTGAAAACTTCAACAAAGTCTTTTATAAAAATAAAATACAAAAGAGAACCGTGCTTTGACTCTTGCGGAACTCCAGATGCTGAGTGAAAAAGCTGAGATTTATGACCTTCGTAGAAGACATAGCTCTGTAAGATAAATAGGACTGAAACAACATGACAAGTGATAGAGAGGAACCAATTTTATCAAGCTTGTGTAGTAGTATTAAGCGATCTATCCGATCAAAAGCTTTATAGTCCGTAAAAATTACGTCTGCTTGGGTATTGTTATCAATGCTATGCAATAATAACTGAGTAAATATTGTTAAGTTTATGACTGTTGATTATTAACAGTCACAAGATCATGCAGGCATTTGGATAGCAGAGATTTGATTTTCGAAAAAATATTAGAAAGAAGGCAAGATTCAAAGGCTTCGGCGAAATTGTTTATTATTGTGATTGGACGATAACTCTCACTACAAACTGCATTACCCTCTTTATATACAAGTATCATTCTAAAAATTTTCTAGCAATTGAGAAAAATTCACTGATGAAGTACAAGATTGAATAGCTGGCACAAGGGAGCAGCAAGAGCGCTGGCGCAATCTTTAAGCAACAAGCTTGGGATACCATCGTTACCCATAGTATTGGAATTCTGGAGGTTCTTTAATGCATGAAAAACGTCTAGTTCTCGAATAAGCGGTGTTAGGTTACTACTGAAACAATTCTAGGTGCTAATAAGACCTTCGGAGAAGTAATGAGTAAAAAAAGATAACGAATTCATTAATAATTGATTATGGTTGAATGAAACGATGACCATTCATACTTTTTATTATTTATGACTTACATTCGATTATTTATACTTCGCGTCTGTATTTTATTAATTCCATGTTTATTTAATCCTTTCCTGGTGTTTTACTATTTCCTTTTTTTTCTATAATTTTCTTTATTTCTTCTTTTGATGGCTCGTCTGTTACATTTTCATTTCTCCTTTAAGTAGTTCATCAAATATTTAATAATAATTAATTCAATCAAGAAATAACTACGGTACGAATATGGACAAATACCGCGGAATTTTTAGTAGCGCATTAAAATACATACACTATATTCAGCAACAGGTATGGATTAAATAAATATCCCAAACAATAATTCTCTTTACTGCCCCAACTTAATTTTTTTTTGTTACTTTCAAAATTGGTTCCTATTAAAATTTGCACAGTAATAATATACATAGGTTGACATATACTTAATTTTAATCATCGCTTTTCTTATTTATTAGGTGTGCAACTAAGTTCTCGCTGTTTTTCTTTTTGATGAAAATGCAACTTTATTGTGAAAAAATGTTTACAAATGAATCATTCAAAATATTGCCCATCGCTAGCGACAACTTTTTCCCATCTTTCTGGCAGAGCTTGAATACCGTCACGGTAGAAGTGTTCGTCTTTTGATGCTATCCACGAATCTAGCCATTTTGAGATGTCATCATATGAGCAGAACTGCTGATTAGCCAGACCATGTACCATCGAACGGAACAAGTAATAATCGGACGTCACAATATCTGGAGAATATGGCGGGTGGGGTAAGACCTCCCATTTGAGCGTTTCTAAGTAGGTTTTAACGGGTTTGGCAACGTAAGGCCGAGCGTTGTCATGCTATAGAATCACTTCTTCGTGCCTCTGCTCGTATTGTGGCCGCTTTTCGCGCAGTGGCTCAATCGTATCAATTGACTTCGAAACTGTTCCCCAGTGATGGTTTCGTTCGGTTTCAACAGCTCATAATAAATAACACCGCCCTGGTCCCACCAAATACACAGCAAAATCTTCGCAGCGTGAATATTCGGCCGAACCGACGACGTAGAAGCATGACCGAGCAGTCCCCATGATTTTGTTCTCTTTGGGTTGCTGTAATGAATCCGTTTTTCATCACCCGTAACGACGCGATGAAGAAAACCCTTTTTTGCCGCTGGAGCAGTTGTTCACAGGCGAAAAAACGACGCTCAACATCTCTTGGCTTCAAATCATAAATAACCCAAGTTCCTTGTTTTTGAATCATTCCCAACGCATGCAGTCGCTGGGAAATGGCTTGGCGGGTAACTCCTAATGCTGAAG
The DNA here is from genome assembly GCA_031893035.1 of Dermolepida albohirtum. NCBI lineage: Eukaryota > Metazoa > Arthropoda > Insecta > Coleoptera > Scarabaeidae > Dermolepida > Dermolepida albohirtum. The sequence goes on along the minus strand of JAVIWB010006329.1, from coordinate 205,816 downwards.
CAAGCTCTTTTTGCGTTTGACACGAATCCTCATCGAGCAATGCCTCCAATTCAGCGTCTTCGAAGGTTTTTGGTCTTCCTTCACGCGAACGGTCGTCAACATCGAAATCACCGTCTTTGAAGCGACGGAACCAATCACGGCACGTTGTTTCACTTAGAGCAGTATCTCCGTAAACTTTTTGGAGTTCTCGATGCGTTTCAGCCGCTGTTTTCTTCGAATGAAAGAAGAAAAGCAGCACTTCCCGCAAGTGACGGTTATTTGGCACAAAATCAGACATTTTCATACAACCAAAAGCATATGATGCAAAAACAAAATCATTAATGTGTCCAAGCCGTTTGTTTACCATATGTCTAAGCTTGGTTCATGACGTTTTGGTTATATCACAATCGACCAGCACTTACTACTGGAGCCATCTCTTGAGAAACAGCGATAACTTAGTTGCGCACCTAATATGTATAAAAATACGCAATTATAAATCATTTAAATATCACACATATTACACAATACGAACATTTTTCAATTTAAGAACGGTTAACAAAACAGATATGTTATAAGCATTCAACAAATGTTAGCAAGCACCAATCTATTGAGCAAAAACAAATGAAAAGTTACATCACTTTACAACTTTGAAGCAGGAAATAAATTTAATTTTAACAATTATTTTAATTCCCATTTATAAGGTTCTCCAGTTATATAGACGCATATGTATGTACATATATAAACTGTACTGACGTTTACTTTTTACAAGGGTACCTACATTTAGAATTTCGCTTTCCACTTCTTATAAACTATAAAATTTACCAAAAAACGACAACTGTACAATGGTAACACAAATACAAAATTACAGATTTTTCTTCATAAGAAACATCACATTTTCTTATAATATTTGTTATTATAAAACTAATATTCTTTTTGGAGAAGTTACCACTAATTTAAGAGGACGTATCATGTAACTGTACTTTGCACATTCACGCGTCTGTGGATAAATATTGTAACAATCAGCTAATGCAAAAGCTAAGCAGTGAACACGTAAAAGAAATAACGATAGATTACCTTATACCTGCATTTCTTCAATTCCCAAGTATCACCTGTGGTCACTACCTATAGGCTATTCCAAGCGGTGGATTTTGGGACTACATTACTCTTAGTATAACAGAGCAAACCTCAAGCACAGATAAACATTTATTCAACATTACATTGACCAGTTTACATTTACACTAAATAATATTTCATACAAAGACTATCCAAAATAATTAAAGGATATTTTATGTAGAGCGTTTCAGTATCAAATGTGATATTAATGATCAATTATACAAAAGGGCTTCCAAATAAATCACTATATAAATTCAATGTATTAATCATCAGTAGCAAGAATACATTTACTGCTTAATTTCTTTTCATCGAAACAGCTATGAAAACAAGTGAAAAATTTGATCTATATCTACAAATTGTTCATTTTGCGGCTGTACTATCAATTTTTAAAAAATATTGATATTGACCAACATAATAATTAACAAAGTAGAAACGAAACCATTGACAGAAAAAAATTTAAAAAATGAATTGGAATGGTTTACGCACAGATAGATGAAGGAAGTGTGGGAAGCAAAAAGACCAGGGGAAATAGAAAGAATAGACCATACAAGGAAATGGAACAGTAATGTTAAAGATAGCCTACAAAGAAGAGGAAAGACATGATAAGAAACAGTCCAACTTGGCAAAGACAGAAACAAGTAGAGGATATTTAAAAGTAAATAACCACTTAAATCTTAGAGTGGCAGAGGAAAGACCGAGTAAGATGCTGATCGAACAACAAGAAACGATCACTATTATTGTCTTTAAGTAATGAAGCAGATGCTCTAACTGCTCCTGTAGTTACAAAAATGTTAATATCAATGAGTTTAAATTCCAAATTATTTAGTCATTGTAACCTTGTCTTATGTTTTTGTGAGGTCTATGAATAACAAATGTACTTTTCTGTTTGTTGCTTGTCATTCATTTGAACAACATTAAAAATATTATCCATGCAGAAGCAATATGATCTGAAACCTGATTATGGTTCCATTTTCAATCATTCATACTCTGCTTGAACTAAACTATTTAGAATTTTTCCGTAGACCCTGCTAAATGTGTTTTCCATTAAGATGCACCTATAGTTACTAGCTAGTTGTCTCTTCGTCCTTTCTTATATATTGGAGTGATCGTTTCCTCTTACGTACATTTACAATTTATTTTTTTTAAATTGCAACTGCTTTGAAAACAAATGAAGAGCTTAATCTATATTTAAAAATTAATTTTGCAGCTGCAAAATCAATTTAAAAAAATTGATCAACATCGAAATAAGAGAACGGATTAAAAAAAAATAATAGAAAAGATTGGAGAAAGGAAATGGGAATGGTTTAGGAATATGGCTAAAATGGGAAACGAGAAACGTCAGATAAAGTAAGAGAGTGTGACGAGCAAGAATTATCAGGGGTAATAGAAAAGGAAAATACAATGCAAAACATGGAGCAGCGATGTTAAAAATGTCCTACGAAGAAAAGTAAAAAATGGTAAGACGCAGTTCAATTAACCAAGGACAAAAAGGAGCGAATGAAATGTACAAATAGGCAACAACATATCCTTCGACACCTTACAGTAGCAGAGGAAAAATTTAGAAAGTACCACCAGAAATGATCACTGTCATTGTTTTTAGACTAAAGAATATGCTTCGCAAACCAAATTAGCTACAACGATTCGTTTGCCTTCAGAGCTATATCAATATGAAATTAATATAGATTTCTGAAAAATCGTATTGAGCGCTGATGTAATTTCGTGTAAAATTGGTTGTCCTATAAATTGACAAATTAAACTTACTGGGCTGCTAAAAGGTGACCTGGCTATTTACATGACATTTAAAATATAAAGGTAAATAATGAGAAATCCATACAGATTACGTTTACAACAAAATGCAGTAAATATCACAGGTAACTGAACTCATCTCGATCGAAAATTAAGCAATATATTAGTTCTATAAGTCGCAGTTATTATAATTATAGTTTTGTGTTCTATACATATGTATCTCCAGTGAAACAGACCACAGATTCCTTCAGCACAGATTTTAGATTCTCAAGAAACTCTCCAATGATTCCAGGAGGTAGTCGATATATGTATATTTATTAACGTTATATTATTTTTATGAATTTTATTGCGCTGCATTCCAATATATTTTTTGACATTTTTGTTTAAATGTTCCAGCTCCACGGACTCTATTCCAAACGAAACTCCGGGACATGTAGCACAATATCAGCGTTAATAACACCAGATGAAGAGCAACCATATTAGCTATTGATCTAAGACCTCGAACATTTTCTGTTACCTGCTTTAATTGTATTGGACTGTCCCAGTTTTCCGAAATTATCGATGAGACAATTTTCGATATACTTTTTATGTATTTTATTCCAATATTTGCCTCTCCAGCAGCTTTACGAACATTCAATTCCTGCCTAACACCGCGAAATAAGTCAAGCTAGCTAGGAGTGCTATCGTCAGAAGCTGCTTCAATCCTCCATGGTTCCTTATTGTTTTCCAAGCATCCGCCTCACAGGATGAAGTAATTTTTATCCTCCGATATCTTTCTATCGGTCTTGGTTAAATCAAACTGATCCACTCTTCTGGGTTTAGGACTATCTAAAGGAATATCTAGAGATGACAGAGTGTTCCGCGCAGAATCACTACCGACAGCAACTTGATTCACCCTATTTCCTGTTTTATTCTAAGGTAAATCAAATAAAATTATATTATGTTTAATCTTCTCTTTATCCATACCCTCCCGAATAATGTCTTCAATCTACAGCACGCTGTTTTTAGGAGAAGCATTGGTGTTTTGCTCCTTCATAAGTTGTAATTCCCGTTTTAAATTAGAGCTTTAAAGTTGGAACGTTCAGAAATGTAGACGGTAATTTTCCGGTCCTTATTTTTCAAGTATTGTCCTTCAGATCGAAATAAACTAAAGCATGTAGTATAATCGACGTGCCTATACACATCGCATTCTATCTCTCTATCGGAGCTTAGTTCCCCCTGACACACACAGCAACGTGGACGTTAGTAGGAAAAAGAACAAAGAAAAGTAAAAGAAATAAACAGGGATACCCGCTTCATATAGAGGAGTCGATTCCATTTCACAAAAAAAATGTTGGTTTTATATAAACTTTACGTTATCGAGGTATTGCCCATAAGTCCTGAGACACCCTGTATAACCTCAGTTTTAATCCTATTTTTCACTTTTTTTCACATCTTTCATTTCATCGACTAAAATTAATACAAAAAAAACATTGCAAACACGCAAACTTCTCAATAGCCCTCTAATTATTTTGAATAATGTAATTTTATCAATTTATTACATACACTAACGACTTATAGCAACAATTTATATGACACAACCTCTTAGATATAAGTACAGATAATCTTACAGTAACACTACAGCAAACATAACTGCTTAGATTCTGTTATTTCTATTTAACTAGGTCTAACAAATACTTACAAATCATATATTGAACATGTACAGTACTATTTAGAATGTTTACGGTTCAGAACTCACATTTATTTACATGATTATTGGATACACCACAGATAAAACAATTTCAAGTTACAGGTTGTATTAGTAGTACCTTCTCCATACATTCTGTATATTGGGTGTAAAAATTGTCCTTACAAAATAATTTTCTTTCCGGAAATGTTAAAATATTACTATTTTGGCCTCCGAAATCTTTTCAGCCACTGTTGCACTCCGCCAATGTATTAGATTGGACGATTTATGTGTGTGAATGTACGCATGTGTGTGTGAGTGTGTGTGTGTGTGTGTGTGTACAATTGAATCAGTTATCTTGACCAAGGTGAGTTAATGATTTATAAATTATTCGTTGGCAAGGACGTCACATAGATCAAAAACAGTGTTCACCAGATGCTTTAGTAAAAGAAAAATTTGATTCTGAACGATACACTAATCGAAGAAAGACTAAGTCAAATTTAATTGTACTTCGTCAAAAAAATGAAACAATAATACATGTGTAATAATAATGATTTTCTTTGTGTAAAATATTACTAAAACATCAGGTATATTAATACTTCCACAGTTATACACATTTTCGTTTAACTACCATTTCTGGTCTCGACTACTTGAAAAAAATGTATATATCTCCTTCAATATGAGGACATACAATACTGATCATGCAGTTTTATCACTTATTTAGTTACGCAACTTGATTGTCAAGGAACACAAAATGAAAATGTATTTTATTAACTATGTTACAATCTTCCAAATTTAACAATACATTTACATATTTGGTGCATCTAAAGCTTATGAATATCTTAATATGCAGTTTTAAACATTTATAAGAACGTTTCGAAAGATTCGAGTTCGGATTTCAAATATTGTAATTTTTATTTAAATAAAAAAATTGCACGAAAAGTAACATTTAAATAAAGATAGATATTTATATACTTATATATATATATGTTTATATATAAGTTTCGCAGGTTTTCATGGGTGTAATATGTGTTCGTGTGGTTTCGGGTTTCTTCATGCGTAGATGTACTTCTCTCTTGCAAAAAACCGGTGTAATATTTTAGTAAAATCTCATTAAACATCTTCAGATGCTGTCTGTCGAATGCTATTCGTTTTTACTGCAGTAAGAGACCAACGCCTAAAGATGGGAAATGATACTTTGCCAAAATAGTGCATCAGTCCTTCACATGACAAAAGTACACCTACGCGAGGAGAAACCCGAAACCACACGAACACACACACACACATATACACGGCTAGCCATAAGTGAGGGATCACATACTTTCGATGGAATCGCTATGTCTTTATACCTGGGTTTCGGTAGGGACATCTGAAATAACAGATGTGAATGCGTTCCCGGGAAGTTTACCAATAATATGCGGATCATTATGTAAATTATATAATTATATTTGATGTGTAAAATATTATAATTTCTTTTAATCCTTTTATGGCCTGTACTCAGTATTAATACTTTTCCTGAAAATATTTATTTTAAAGTTTTTTTTTGTTTTACAAGATTATAATCGTTCTAAGAAACAATTTATAGGAATTTGTGCTACCACACAGAATGTTGCAATTTAAGAAAAATTCAGTATTCGTCTAGAATCTATCCGAGTAAGCTGTAATACGAGTATTCGTGAACGAACATACAAAATGCCGAAAAAAAGGAATTGAGTACAGAAATTCGTAGTGCTATAATAACATTACACAAAGCAAAATTGTCACTGCGGACAATAGCGCTACAATCAAAATTAACATATCATGCAGTGCAAGGTACAGTACAAGGTACATAGTAACAAGCGTAATACAACCAAAAAAGCGTGTCGGAAGACCAAGGATCACCACTAGACAAGAAGATTTGCGACTGAAACTGTTGTCAAAACGGAACAGGCGGTTAACAGCTCCATAGCTTCGCGCAAAATTAAATAAAAATCGTGAAAATCATATGTCGCTGTCTATCGTAAAAAGACGTTTATCAAAGGCGGGACTAAAATGGCTATTTGTTGTTCGTAAACCATTGCTACGATCACAATATCATAAAAAACGATAACAATGGGCCAAGAAGCACCAACGTTGGGATATGGAAATGTGAAAGGGGGTTCTGTAGATGGACGAATTCAAGGTGTTCCAGGTGTTTGGAAGTAATCGGTGCGTTTTTGTTCACAGACGAGTTGGCGAAAAGACGATACCAGAATGTGTTGTGCTAACAGTTAAACACGGAGGAGGTTCAGTTCTTATTTGGGGATCATTTTATTTTAATAGTGTTGGAGATTTGCTTAGAATTGATGGAATATTAAGAAAAAAAGTATGTTTGAAAATTTTTAAGGAACACGCAATTCTGCCCGGAATTAAATTGATAGGAGAAGACTTTTATTTCCAACAAGATAATGATCCCAAACATAGTGCTGAACTTTATAAGGACTATGTGAAACAAAAAGAAGAAGAATGACGTCTTGTACATATAGTTTGGCCCGCACAATCGCCCGATATAAATCCTATCGAGTTGCTGTGGAATGAGCTAGATAGTAAAGTGAGAGAACACTGTCCAAAATCGCAGTAACAGCTGTGGGAACATCTTAGAAATGCTTGGAATAATATTCCAATTGAAACTCTTCAAAAACTTGTGTTGGGGCAACCCAAAATTTGTAAAAAGGTTATTAAGTGCAAAAGCGGATATTTTAACGAAAGTCACTCAAAATAAAAAGTGCCAATTTTTTATTATAGAACTAATGATATTATTTTGTTTTCTAAAGTTATATAGTTTATTTTTATAGTAATTACATTTTTATTCGTACATATATTGTTTTACCAAATGTGTACCATTCTTTTGTATTTTACCTATAGTGATCCCTCATTTATGGCTAGTAGTGTATATAGGTTTCACAGGTTTTCACGGGTGTAACATATGTTCGCGCGGTTTCGGGTTTCTTCACAAGTAGATGTACTTATATTGTAATGGATCGGTGCAGTATTTTAGTAAAAGCTTATTTACCATCTTTAGATGCGCTCTATCGAATGCTATTCGTTCCTACTGCAGTAAGAGAGAAACGCCTGAAGATGGTAAATGAGATTTTGTCAAAATATCACACCAGTCCTTCACAGAACAGAAGCACACCTACGCGGAAAGAGATCCGAAATCACACGAACACACACACATATACATATATATATCTGAAGGAAGGTTTAACGACCGTACTAATGATAATAAACAAGGAACTAGTAGGTAATTCGGTCTGTGAACTGAAAGACTTGATACTTTTTTCTTTAGACTCTCTATATTTCGCCACTGCTTGGTGGCTTCTTCAGGAGAAGCAAGAAAATTATCAAAGCCACACACTAACTAGACGTAACAATACATGACATATAGTATACCGTCACGATCGAAGAACATTATATCGTATGTTGTCTCATCTAACCTTGACACCTATTAAATCAATTTATCGCGACTCTAAACAATAATAATTTAACTGTATTGTTATGTCTAGTTAGTGTGTGGCTTTGATAATTTTCTTGCTTCTCCTGAAGAAGTCACCAAGCAGTGGCGAAATATAGAGAGCCTAAAGAAAAAGTATCAAGTCTTTCAGTTCACAGATCGAATTACCTACTAGTTTCTTATTTATTATGTATATATGTATATATATGTATATATATATATATATATATATATATATATGTATATATATATTATAGTTGTTACAACAATTCTTCCTTTACGAAGAAAGAATACGTCTAAAAGCCAAAATTAAAGACATAATTACAAACTCATTAAATTATTATATTAAAAATTAATATAATCCCTTCATATTTATAGAATGTCGCAGTACAGGGTCTCTATTCGCTTTAATTTTAGCTGATCTGCGATCCAAAGAATATTTATAATATCGCTCCAATATATTATTGTCTACTAAATGGAAACGTCCACACACTACCAAAAACAGGACCATATAAAAATTGCTACATAATAAATAATGTTTTAATTATGAAATCATTATTAAAGGTCTCTCTCTAAACGAATAAATAGGTTCACTTCTTCTATGTAGAAGAGAACTGAATATAAATGATATTCGATAGTTTTACTAAATTAAGTTGCAAATGATGAAAGGGAACAAAAAATAAAAATCGTAAGAACTTCTAAAACTTCGCTGGGGTTCTCTTCTATTTACAACGTCGCTTGAATGAATTATTGAAATGAATGAAATGAAACATCCATACATTTTTAAGAACAGGACCATGCGAAGAATAATCTATAATAAATAATGTTTCACTCGTTGAATTATTATTAAATAAATTAATTTTAATTTTATATAAATGAACAAATGTCTTCAATAAGGATAACACTTTTGAAATAGAGAAAAACAATACAAACCATATAAAACAATTCTGTTGAACATAAGTCCGAAATGTTTTGTGTCTATGTTCACGGGAAGGACACGAAGAAATAGTAAAAGGCTACGGACGCTTCGGTCATAAGCGATCTGCGATCCGACGAATATTTATAACGTCACTTAAATAAACTATAACAACAAATAAATACTGCAAAGTAACATCTAGGTCGAGACAGCATTAAAAAATATTCCACACTAAATATTTTACTTTTAAAATTATTTTTAAGCAATTTCTGTTTTAGTGAATAAATTTTTTCAATATGGGAAATACGAAATAATAATTCTACTGGACGTAAACCTTAAACATGGTATATTCACGAAAACTATAAAAGAAAGAGTAAAAAATTTCTGAGACTCCGCTTAAACCCTGACTGATGTACAGTCCGAAGAATATTTATAAAATCGCTTGAATATTATTAGGTAATTTCGATGGAGCCTGTGGTTGATTAACTTGAGCATTGAAGGTTGATATATAACCCCTTTCCACATTAATTTTCGTATTCTGTATACGTATTTCGACAACTAAGTTGTTCAAGTTAACCAAAATGTACACGGTGTACATTTTGGTTCTCAACGGTACGGAGTTTGTTTTCGTACGGGTATTCTTCGCCGTAGTTTTCCAGGTGCGACACTGTTTAATTATCTGCTTATGGTGACAACTTAGTTGTCGAAAGACGTATACAGAATACGAAAATTAATGTAGCAAGGAGTTATATATCAACCTTCAGTGATTATGAATATTATTACTTCACGATTCGAAGCAACTGCGAAATAATAAGCACATATCCGTGCTAAATATTTTGCTTACGAATTGAATCGAAAAATTCAAAAAATTCATCAAATTATCATAGAATTGACTGAGATACTTGTATTTTCCAATTACAATATCTCTATCATATCATTTCACAGACTAAGCGTAGTGTAGAACTTCAAACTTCATTGCATATAATTTCGACCTAGGATATCGTTGCAAAATGTAATACAAAATAAGAATTCTCTAGATTTACTAAAAGAATATTAATAACAAAAGAGACCCTGTGCAAAATAACAAATAAAAATTACCGTAAAATAAGTTGTGAATAGAGCAGTCAATTTTTATCAGCGACAGAATAGAATTATATCGTAGGTACGTAAAGACGACTGAACAGAACGCATGGCCTTCGATGAGTCATCGTTAATATTCGGTATGTACTTTTACGAACCTGGTGTGCTGACAAATGTGACCGCTCTAATTATGAATGTAAATAGATACATTTAAATGAAGTCCACTAAAAAGTTTTAAAAATTTGCTGCTATACATTCAGAACTATAGCAAATAGTATACAAAATCCGAACTTTCTAATATTTATAATAAACTTTTATTATCTTAAAAATATCACATGTATTGATTAGACAATTCATCAAATAAGTGACATTTTATATAATATTTAATGTCTAAAATTACAAGAATATTAATTGAAATCAAAAACCACCCGTTATATACCATTACTGCATGAAAATATTGCTAAGTGATTGCTTCGGCGTAAAAATAAATATGTCATGTTTATCACTGTGCCAAAAACAAATGATAAACAAAAGAAGTAGATAATAATTAACAGTTTAATAACATACGCCACTGCGGGAATGTGGATTAACGCTGCTTACATTTTAAGTATTCTTTCTTGTTAAATTGGGAAAAATATAAACAAAAATTAAAAATAATATAATTTTTTATTAAATATAAAAAAAATTATATAAAAAATAATAGATTTATATATTTTACATATACAACTAAATATTAATAATTTAATAATACGTATCACATATAAAAGCGTGAAAGACAAAATAACGCGCCACATTTCTAATCATCCTGTATAATTAATTTATCCCACTCGATATTAAGTTCTTCCTCCGACGCATATTTTGCCCATTTCATCTACAATTACGCATAAAATAATGTAAAGACTATTTAACTACACAAATAAAAATAAAATTAATAACCAACGCAAAAATAGTTCAAAAACAAAATATATATACACAGTGGGACTAATGGAGCCTAGCGTTAAGCGCCAAACAAAATAAATCAAAATTAAAGAACAAAATTTAAATTTAAAAAGGCGATACTGTGATGAATGCATTTTATTAGAAAGCGAAATGATGGGTTCGCAGCTCATTTTGGAAATAAATTTATGATAAATTAATTACTTTGGGAACTAACTAACCTTACTGACTGTATTTTAGCGAAAAAAATAATTTCTAACAAGCTGGTAAGGCAGCCGTCTAGGAAACGGCAGATACGGGTTCGAGTCCTTCTCCAGCACAGAAATTTTTAATTAATTTCAGTGATTTTAATTAACGATGACGTAGCAGAATATAATAATTTTCACCTAACAAGCTGGGTTTGTTACAACGACATAAAGTTTCGATGGGCATTATTATCATAAATTATTGAGATATTGTTCTACAACCTCTGAAATAAGAACATTTAAATTGTTTACTATATATTGTTTTAGTAACTAACAAAGGCTTTAATTTTTATTGTTCAGGAACTGCTCTGATAAATATTTGAATCTATACTTTTGAAATAAACCAAGGACGTAGGTAGTCAAATTTTCAATTATTTTTTTATAGTGGTTGTCTATGTTTAATAAACAAAATTAAATTTGAAGAATATAAAAAAATAGAAATTTAAACATTTTTCCAGGGCTGACTAAAAACGTACTAAACTAAAATGGATATTTTTATAGAGAAAGCAATGGCGTAACCTGCTAACCCAATGCAAAAGCGCGATCGCAAATAATACGTTGCCATCTACAATGGTTGATGGAATTCGCCGGTCTGGATCGCACCACCTGATAGAAATCGAATATTGGCCGGTGGTTATGTGTACGAGGTACGATCACAAAATAAATATGAACAGCTCATGAATAGCTTTGAATTGATATTAAACAGGTAAAGAACAGCTCTTAACTGATAGTGAACAGCTCTTAACTAATATTATATAATCATATTGTATTTTACCGCAAAAAAATTTGTGTATGGAAGGAATTCTCGTAAATAAATTACTGGCGTGAATAATTTTGATGGATAATTAAAATTAAATAATTTGGGAATTAACTAACCTTATAAACACTGTATTTTACCAAAAAAATTAAATTTCAACAAGCTGGGATTGTTACAACCACATAAGGTTACGATTGTCACTATTATCATAAATTATTGAGATCTCGTCCGGCAAGCTCTGAAATGAGAATATTAGCATTATTTACTATATAATTTTTTAATAATACTAATGAGGGCTTTAATTTTCATCATCCTTTGACAAATATCCGAAACAATATTTGCCAAATAAAGCTAGAACGTAAATAATCAAATTTCGGATTATTTTTTAAATATTGGTTGTATATGTTCAATAAATAAAATAAAATCCCAAAAGCAGAGTAAATTAGAAACTAAAAAAAAGTAAATATTTTCCCAGAGCTGGCAAAAAAAATGTATTCAACTAAAGTGGATATTATTATAGGAAAGCCAATAGTGCAAGCTACGAATACATCATGGAAACGCACAAATAATAATGTTCACAAGAAATTCATCGGTAATGATCCCACTACCTTATGGAGATAAACATTGACCGTTGGTTATGGATACGAGATATGATCAAAAAACCAGATAATCAACAGCTCATGAACAGATAATGAACAGCTTTAATATTGATATTAAACATCAAAAGACAATTCAAAGCTATTCATTATCTGTTCAGAAGTTATTCATTATCTCTTCAATAGCAATTTGAATCTAATCTTTATCTCTTCAGAAGCTGTCGTTTTTCTATTCAATATTTTTTTATATCCTCCATCATTAGCCAATGTTAAATCACCATAAGGAGATGAATCCCAGACCAGCGAATCCTATCTACTACCTGTATTATACACAATATATCCGGTATAACTGTCGATGTGCTGCAATGTAGGAAATTTGTCTATAAGTTCATTCAAATCCTTTACTAAAACAAATTATATCACACTCAATAACGTTCGAAAACAAACTGCTTGCCAAGCGGTTCGCCGTCATCGACATTTACCCGAAATATTGAAAAACCTCTTAGACTTCCGACACAAATGCACCCGTGTCTAGCACACGTAGATCAAGCATAAAAAGGGAGACAACTTATATTATTGAACCCACATGTTTAAGTGAAATTGTCCTTTCATAATCTTAATTTAAATTTGGAAACGTATCATAACTGATCTACGATTTAGACCAACTTTGAGAATATTTACGTTTTATTTTTCTATTCTCCCCGATCAAGAGAATAAAATGGTCTGCTAAATGATTGCTAAAAGTAGTTGAGAAGTTATATCAGAAAACAAGAAGCCATTGTATGTGCAACATAAATATATAAATCGATTAAATTCAATATTTAATGAACCATATTTCTTTTTCTTATCTTATTTGAGATTTGTGTAAATGTATATTATTTATATATCAAGCCCATTCGCTTATTTATTAACAAGAAAGAATATACTTAAATAAGAACCGTTACACGAAAGTAATTGGCATACTAAATTTAAACACATTATTGTTTATTATTGTTATTTGGAAGCACAAGTTAAAACACAACATATTCAGACACTAAATGTTTTTTTGCATATGAAAGTTATTAAAATATTCGCAAACTTCACTGTTTGCAACTAAATTTTGTCATGAATTTAAGCCCTATAATGATTTTATTGGTATAAAAAAGCAATTTGCAATTTAAAAATTAACAAATAAAAAGTAAATTCTTGATAGTTTCTAACAAAGTGCAACTGGTACAAACTATGCCACATTTAGCACTATATTACAAGAAATAATTACGATTATGGAACCAAATATTACATAAATATCGAAGAGCTTCACTTTGAGTTTAGTGTTGGAACCGTGTCCTCGGTACTGCTGTCGACGCTTCGTCTCACTTGCGTGAGACATCATCAGAGATTATCTATTGCTACTGTTGTTATTGTTGCTCTGATACTGATGGTAAGTCTGTTGCGGATGGGTTTACATAGGAGTGTTGTTTGTCACAGGTTAATGAAAACATACGCAGCAGAAACACTGAGGAGGCGGTTCCAACGTCGAAGCTAAAATGAAGTAACTATGGACAACGACAGTGGAAGTTTACGAATCAGATCAAAGAATCTTTTTGGAAGTTTATCCGTTGTTAGAAAGTATTTCTTGGCATTTTGTTTAGGATGCTGCCTACTTTTTCACTTTCTAAAGATCATCTTCAAAAAGTCTCTGCGGAATCTGGTAACATCGGAAGTCAGAAGGCTTTTGAAGACGATCGTCAGAAAATTTTTGAAGATTTTGAGAACATAATCAATGAAATGTCAAGAAATGTAGTTTAATCTTAAAAAAGAATTTTCGACGGCAAACGGCTACGAAAACTACTCAACTGTAATCGCATGTTACGTTCGATGAAATATAAATTCTATGAAATATAAATTCTCCAAAATCATTTAATGACTTAATAACTAATCGGTAATATTTAAAAACAGATATCTTGATATGGGTTAAATATTTGCTTAAAATTCCTTACTTGATAAGATAATTTTGCCTTAGCAAAATGAGAAGAAATAGAAAAAGAAGAAGATGATTGGGAAAAACACTACAAAAAGATGGGATTGGTGATATGATAAAAGACACAAGAACCGAAATAAAATGAAAGGAATGGTAGAACAAATACGAGCCAAAAGCTTCCAAAGCCTGCAACAATATTATAAGCTCTCTTAATCTTATATCTACATACATCACATTTAATACTTTAGCGGACAAAATTTGGTATGTGCACCTTCGCACATCATTGAATAGAAGTCCAAACGATGATGCAGGAGATTTCATCGAAACATCGAAGTTTCTCGGTGAATGAACTTAACGCGCGAGTTAAAGTTCCGAGGAAGCCCATGGCATTTAGAAATATCAAAAAATTGGAAGCGAAGTTACGAAGATGATAGAGAATTGTACCAGGTTGCACTCTCCAATAATAACCTAAGCAACTTAATTCATAAATTTTTCCAAGAAAAGAGCACTAATCTCATTTATGTTTTAATAACTTTCATCTCCTGCAAATATAATTCATTCAGCATTTTGGTAAAGGGGTAACTTTTTTAAGCACGATAATAAAAGTAAAAGTGTGAGCTGCTGTGGTAGTTGTAGTCGTAGTGGTAGTAGAAGTAATTGCAGATGAAGTGAACACAGATAATGATTGCTGTTGTTGTTGTACATGCTGTTGAGGTTGTACATGATGTACCGGCTGTGAATGTTGTGACTGTGCATGCTGAGGTTGCGGCGGTAAGGCTGATGTAGATGGTGTAGGCGACAGGGCAGAAACAGATGGTGGATGTGTTATTATGGGTGGCGGAGGCGGTCGTTGGGGCGGGGCAACAGTGGCCATTTGTTAGTTGGACGAGTGCTTCCCGTCGGAAGACACCAGCTCACTGGAACCGCTGCTGCTGAGGGTTGTGTTGGAACCATACGGATCCAGAGAACTTTGCACCGACATAGATCGACCTTGGGCGTGTCGTCTTACCCTGTTTGGTGAGAGTTTTCCGGGATCGACACTTGCCGGGTCTGCCTACAACACTCGTTGCTTGATCATTGCGGTCCCAATTTTTCTGCTAATTTGTGGTCATTTTTGGTCTAGACATTGTGTTTAGTCACTACTCAATCTCTACGCATGAGGTATCTTATGCCTGTGTGCACACAACACACATGTACTGTGTGGTGATGAGGTGTTCGTTCGTTTTATGTTTCTGACATGATCAACAAATTATCAATTCACACATAGGACTGTTTTCTTTTTATTTTTTTTGGCAGTGAGCACCAAACTCAGTCTTCATTGTGCTTTAGCCAATTAAAGTATTTTATATTTAAAGAGCGTGAGAATGAGCATGTAAGCATGCATTAAATAATCAAACGCATCACTAAAAATCTAGCTAAGCACTGTAACGTTCTAGATTTTACATACTAATAATGTTATTTTCAATTTTGTAATCAAAATTTTTGACATGAACATTTACAAGATATAAGCCTCAAAAAGTATGCCTCAATGTGTATATGACTTAAGGCTTTGATTGTAGAAAAATTTTGACTATTTAAATTATTTTTTCAGCACCAAATTTTCTAAACAAAAACTATTTAAATGACCCATCAACGTATAACATTTTTTTAAACTAAAAATATATTGTGTACAAGTTCATGGAGAGCAAGACATTGTTTGAGTAACATAAAATGTAAAGCTTTGCCCGTCCAAA
The DNA here is from genome assembly GCA_031893035.1 of Dermolepida albohirtum. NCBI lineage: Eukaryota > Metazoa > Arthropoda > Insecta > Coleoptera > Scarabaeidae > Dermolepida > Dermolepida albohirtum. Next base: position 189,617 of record JAVIWB010006329.1, on the reverse strand, counting down.
ATTTCTTAACACAAAAATAAATTCCCAGCAGAAATCCATAAAGAAAAATATTGCTGTTTATTAAGAAGGGTGGTTAATATACTATTAATTTTATGTATATTATTGCCGAACTGCTTATTGCCTATTGCTTCCTTCTATGGCTTCGTATTGACAATTTTTATAATAAATACACAGATATAAATACTTTCAAAATATATTAAAAATAACAAAGACGAAACCTATAACAGCTGAAGATCAGAAATCTATAAGTTAATATGTGGCACATATCCAGGTATTTATATTGGACAAACAGAAAGACCTTTTGATAAAGGTATAGTAGAACATAGTAACTCATACATAAATAGAAAATGAATTCTTCTTTCGCTAGCTATTTAATTAAATTTAACCGTATGCTATATTATGATTATAAAATAATGCATATAGAAGGCAAAGGGCATAAAGTAAATTTATTAGATTGAATTTTTAGAAATTAAAATAATTAACAGAGAAAAATTAACAGAGGCAAAAGAATAAGTCTCACTAAATCTGTTTGTGTAATAAGTAAGATTGAAGAACCCTCCGTATAACCAACGAGGAGACAATTGACTGGAGGGTGGAGGAGCACGCGTTCAGGCATTGGCTATCATGTCAGTGGCACAAAGATATCCTGCAAAGTTGGATTAGTAATTTTGATCGAGCCTGTAGTTGATTAACTTTGTTTCGTGCGGATTTTTACTGTAGTTTTTTAGGTGCGATACTGTTTAATTATCTGCTGATGATGACAACTTAGTCGAAATACGTATATAAAATACGAAAATTAATGTGGAAAGGGATTATATATTAACCTTAAGTGATAAAGTTCCTTTGGTTAAATATAAAATACAATATTACAAATTTATATTTGATTTTACTATACATGCAGTAGACAACGAAAACTTTCGTCAGTTTTGAAGCAAATATTGTATATTCCACATTGAAAGTTTCAAACTAGTAGATAATTACAGTACAATTTACCGTGGGTGAGAGACACAATTCCGGACCTAATAAGGACGGAGTTAGGAAATAAAAAAATATGGTTTTCAGTCGATGAAAATACAGAAGCTACAAAAATGTGTTGTAAATGTGAATAAGAAAGTAATGAAACTTTGTTGCCTCTTCTTTTATATTAGTAAAGTATTACTAAATGAATTGCATGAACTAGATATAAAAACTAAAAAATACCTTACAGTTACTAATATATTAATTTGTTCAATATTAAGTTTTAGAAATCAATTAAGATCTGGTTATAAATCAGATCGACTGATGAGTTGTTGGTACTACAAAGAAACGCGTCTCGGCCATTACTTTATCAACAATGCTTGATTGCATGTATGTTGTTATCTAACGGGCATTTAGAATATTTGAACGCCATACACGGTCGGCCAGTTCTCTGGCTGCTCTGAGAGATGACAATGCAGTGCTGTTCACCGTTTTTTAAAAATTTAAGAGGTTTAACAGCCTCCAAGAACGTGTTTCTTTAGGTTTAGTTTATTAGATATTGCATAAAATACGAGTACGATACGTTCAGAGTTTTATAATTTATTTTAATTCAACATCTGAAAAAGCCTCAGTGTTGCAAAACAATTATAATGTGCCATAATTATTGAATGAAAATAAGTGAAAATTCTAATAATCTGTGTATTTATTACTATACTATCATATTTTTTATATAAGAATACAGCGTTGGAAAAATTTGGCAAAATTTCTAGAGCTGCGACTGGTCAAAAAGATGAATTTGTTTATAAAATTTCAGGTCATAACAGCAATTGAATTTTGACAATAAGCATTAATAATTATTACAGTTGGTACTTCAAACGGAAGGCTCTAAGTACCAACTATTGTATTCGTGAAGCACACTATTATAGTGTTTGACACCTTCTGTTTGCGACGCATAATAATTTGACAAAGTTACTATGTATATTGCTTAAATAACACAACATATTTTTTCAACACAAAGATAAGATCTCAAAAATTTACAAAATGATAGTAGCTGTTAGTGTCGTATATTCAGAAACGAAAATACTGTTAAAAGAAAGAGTAAATTCTCTAAAGGCAAAACTGAAATTCAGAACGAAGAAAGGTGCTATCTAGACTGTTTAGTCTGTAACACATTCTTCCCAAAAATTCACCCAGATCAGCGCTTAATAATAAAGAAAATTAAATAACATATATCCAAAGTTTCTAAGGCCGCTACTCATGAAGTATGTAACAAATGAATGAGGACTTCAGAAAGACAAGTGTCAAGAATAAGAAGAGAGGAACATAGATTTTTATAGAACAAATTTAGAACTCAACCCTGTGAAAGGGAAGATAAATTTCGTGTTTTCATGCGACTGGTGTTAAAACGTAATTTAAAATTTACTTCAAGGCATACGTTAATTTTTTTACTGTTGTACAGTCAGTCCTATGTGTGATTGTAGAGTCTCATGCTAGTAAGCAACTGAAATTCTTCCACCAAATAATCGTAAAAATAAAAAGCAATGTAAATCATCATAAATGTGTGAGATTTTTTTTAAATCCAGTAATTTCTAAGCGTACTGAATAGTGAGCGTTTAAGCTGAACCAAAGAGTAACGTAAATAAAGCTTCGACCAAAATTAATAGAGAAAATGTTTCAAATTAATAATTTAAAGCTTTTAGAATAAAAGCTACATTTTGTCGATAGTATTACTCAATATAGTTTCTAGTTTCAGAGAAGGTTTCTTCAAGTGTTAATGCAATATATCGTTTAATTAAGTAGTAGCTGCCGACTTGATTTTGACACTGAAATAACTGGTAAATGAAGAAATGGTTTTGTCACATTTGTTAGGGCGGTACGAAATTATTTTCTTTTTTCACTATTGGCATGTTTGCCTAAATTACCAAACAAAGGAGTGCTTAAATTTTCTAAATAATTCTATTTCAATTGGTATTAATTTTGATTTAATACTGTTTAGATTCCAGATTGACATCTATGGTAATATGCAAAAATTTTAAAGCGAAAATAGCAATTTGTACCTTCTATAACTACATATAAGCCAAATGCACAACACTAATCATCATAAGTTAACAGGAGAACTTAAAAAAGATTCCCTTGTGGGAAACCGAGTGATGTCATGGTTCAGAAGTTCTAATTTGATAAGAATTATAAAATAATTATATCAGATAAGAAGAAATGGAAGAACATCCACCTATAGAGGGGTAAACAATCTTGTACACAAACAGCTCTAAGACAAACAAGGAGTCAAAGCTGGAATTTATGAACTCTAAGAAAGGATGGAAGTCCAAGTTATCCTAAACAAATAAACTACGATATTTCAAGGAAAAATAGCCGCTGTGTTAAAGAAATTATTAAGTAAGGTATCCATTATATTCAGTGCAAATGGATTCTAAACTTTCCTGGAATGTTGCGCGTATGTTGAGTAAACTTAGTAGTCGCAAAAAGCAGACAGTAGACTGAACACCAGACCACGAAGGTTATAGCGCTAACAAAAAGCCAACGAACTTAATCAACAGGTCTCGTCTTTCTAAGGCATTACAAAATAAATACCAAAGTAGTCTTGGAAATGTGTCTGGAAAACAGATCTCAGGATTGGTGGAAAAACAGTTCCTTAAGGAAAATCGGCAGAATTTACTACGGAACAAAGAAAGGATTTCTGTTAGGATAAATAGTTAGACCTTCTAACAGGGCACTGAAATCTCAACAAATATATAATCAGTACGAACTTGATAGAAGAAATCGTATGCAAATTCTGCCAAGCAAAAGAGGGAACCCCGTTCTACATACTATGCCAATACGAGGGCTTGGCAAAAACGCGTTTACTACAAATGGGAGAATGCGTCCTCTGAGCGGACGGCCTTCTGGGACTTCGCAATAAACGAAATCAAATGTCAGGCCCTCAGAATGACTGGGAAATCATGTTCGCTCTAGGAAGGCATCTTAGTGGAAGCGACAACGATTCCCTGATAGCCTGAAAATAAAATTCCTACGCGTCTATTTCGATATTGGATTGGCATTCGAGAAACCTGCTCAGATGAGAAAATATGCGTTTCTATCGGCTTAAATTAAATTATTACTCTTCCTCTGCTGTATCGCATAAGTCCAGTGGGTCTTAGAAATAAGTTATTGATCTATAACACTTTTTACTACCGATACCTACGTATGCACTGGTCTGGTGCACTACGACCAAGGCACATATTAGAACCTTAGAGACCCTACAGAATAGAATTCATAGACTCCATGTGAGGAGTAAAAGAGGGAATTTTCCAGTCAAACAAAACAGAAACAAATACCGAGTAAATTAGCATTCGAACCCTTAACTTTGAGACTTGATGATATTGATGATATTGATTGCAACCCCATACTTCCTCCCAAGAAATGGTTTTTATAACACTATCAATAGTAAATGGAAAATGTAATCAATAAGTAGATGGACTACTGAACGCAAATATCTATGTATATAGGACATTAATCTTTCACTCAAGTATCTACCTTCTCATATTTGTTTAATAACATAAGACGTATATCAGTTAGAAACTCATATAATATCAATTAAAAGTATAAATTAGTACATGGATCACAATTTGCAGCATAAATTGAATTTATGGCGAAGCTACTGTAGAAATTCGAAAAGTTCCATGATGACGATGAGGTGTTTAAAAGTAAATCTTAGATAGACCTGAATTTTGAAGGACAACAAAATTTTAAAGATTTTAGTGGAGTAAAATCCAAATTAAACCAAAACACTTAATGATACCAGAATACCACAGCATCTTCATTCTACACGTGAAGTCAAAAATAAATGACTTTGTCAAAGAAACGAACTGGATTCGTTAGTTCTTTCTATTTCCATTGCCTTTCTAATAAATTTTTAATAAGAAAAAGGATGGAGAATAGAAATAGAAAGGTTGTCGAAATATTACCAAGACAACAACCCCAAAAGTGCATAAGTGCTTAAGGTAGCTTATACAGTAACACCCTAAAAAACCATCTACAAAATTCAACATTTTATTAATTGTTATTACAAACTGAACTCGACAAAATGTAGTTCTATTCCCTCTGCATCGCCAAGCTAAGCTTTTCATTAACTTCCCTGCTATTAACTGCGGAATGTTCAAACGCTAAAAACACATAGTTTTAAAATAACTTCATCGTCCTTATTTGAACATCCCACAGATTTTTTAAGCTATATTTTAAAATAAAAATATTATATAAGTAGTTCCAACACAAAGAGATATAAGATATATATCACACCTGATATGCCAAGGCGTTCATTATAATGTGGTAGGGTACGAGACCTAACGGATGAACTTCTCTCATTAAAACATTAGCGGGTATCTTATGGAATTGAATGTATTCGAGAAAATTTCCGATCACCTCCTTCAGCGTTGTATTTGGGTTATTATCGCAGTATTTTTTACCTAAAAGGAAAAACAAATTAGTTTAAGTCAGTCATTTCCAAAATATGTACAGTTTTCTTAACAAATAGATTGACGAACTACATGTGCCGTGCGAATTTAGAACGGCCTTTCATTTTTACGCATAGACATTGCTCATTGACAGCTGTAAATGATGAATGATAATATCGCCCGGCATACATATAAACTATAAAACCTTGCTTGCTTGTTAAAAAGATTTGTTATGGTGTATAATAATATTAAGGCCTACTGCGGGTTTTAATTACAAATCTGTTTCCATAATGAAATTTATGGCGCGGGAAATCGAATCTTGCGGTCTTTGGTGACTCAATGGTGGACCGCCTGTCAGGTGGGCGGTGAACAGGGGTTCGATTCCACTCCGGGGATATAATTTTTTCGTTTATTTTTGCCTTAATTGAAGCGGTGTAGTGGGTAGGAAAATTTCCAGATCTCATTGATTTACATCATGAAACGCACGTACTTGTGTACATACACGTGTGTATATATGCAATTGCATATGTATTTGATAACGATAAGACCTATTGCGAGTTTAATTAAAGTTCTGAATCCATAATGAAATTTATGACGCGTTTGGGGAGTCGTGCCTTGTGGTTCTTGGTAGCTTAATAGTAGAGCATCTGCCCAGCGAGCGGTGGGTTGGGCTTCGATTACCTTCCGGCACGATTTTTTCATTGATTTTCGCCTTAATTGGGAGGGTATAGTGGGCAGGAAATCTCCAGTTTTCATTTATTATACCAATATTTTCAATTTTTAATATTTTTATTCAAATAAATTTCATTTGTAGCACTACTATTTTAGATAAGAATAGTTCTATGGCATGGTTAGATGAATTAAGTATTCCTTTACTGGAACAATATAAAATTCAGTCTCTGACTTTTGTTTTTAACATAAATTAATCAGTACCAAAGTAGACTATCATTGACTTCTGCAATTAATTTTAATATTTCACGCAGGACCTCTAGATATTGTGTACACTTGTTCATCAGATGCTGAGGACAAACATTTTTGGAGATCCCCATTAGACCATTTAATAAAGAACTCTGATGCTAATCTGGTACGTAGACTTCCGCGGTCGTGGTCCGTACTATCTTCGTCTGGGTTTCCGGGCTGGAACCACGTCACTGGTATAACTGCCGACGTTTCGTAGCCACTCGTATGGGACATCTTCAGGGCTCAACTACTGCTACTGTTTGTTGCACTGAAACAGTTTAAGTGCAACAAAGCTCAGAAGTCTAGAAGAAGCTAGTATGAACTCTGATGCTGTATACACTGACGTGTTCACTGGAGATCGACTTTGAAGTTTTACTGGAGTCTTTTTGGTTCTGCTTTTATCGTTTTTTTTTTTCTAATATTTTTATTAGATAAGCATATATTTTTTTATTTATTATTTATAGAGTGTAATTACTTATTTTTTAACACTATGAAAAGCAACTGTGTATATACTATCACTACAATTATTCTGTAATTCAATTCTAAGCTGTGCACACTGACTTTTGACAGCGTATTTGAAACACTCTTTCTTATCCTGACATAGTATAATTACATTAAAAATATTTGAGAAAATGATCTTTTTAGGATTAGAAAGGTATCTTAAAGGCAACAAATATCTTATAAAGTATCAGGGTGATAGGTTAACAAGTAATAATAATATACTTTAATATTTACAAATAGCTTCTTACTCAATAAATAAATTATAGTTCAACCGGAATGAGACTTACCCCACATTAATGCTGCTTGAAATTTGGTGAATTCATCTGCCTGAAGTTCATCTCTAGCCAAAATTAATCTCACGACATGTTGAGGTAATAATGTGAAAGAACCTAAATTTAAAACTTCGTTTCCATGTTCATCTACAAATTCTAAAACCTAAAATTCATTATGTAATTTATGTATTTTATACATTTATTTACATCATGGTCTTAAGATGAATAAAGAGAGAAAGGAATTAAATATCTTAATTTATCTTCGATGTGATTTCTTAAAAAAACACGAAAAGCCCGTTAAAGTATCAATGAAATTGAATTTAATTGATAAAGTTAAATTATAACAATTCAACTTTGGCTTATTTGGATTGATCTGGCGAGAAATGATGCTCAATATATTAACGTAAACGATGGTTTCGTTTAATTCAATCATCAGATAGTCAGTCTATGTATGACGGTTTTACCCACCAAGTGTAGAACTGCTTCTTCCTTACTGGAAAGAGTTTTCGGACAGATGAGGAATTATTGCGGCAACGGAATAGTATTTTGAGAATCTTAAGAAAAAGTCAGTACGAAAAAGGTATGTGAGTTGTGTTTTAAGTTTTGCATATTAAACTCGAATAAAACAGTAGATAACTTTTAAAGACTTCCTTGTTTTTCGAAGTATTCTCCACGAAGACTAATGCACTTTTGCATGCGCTCGAACCAACTCTGGAGCAGTTGTTACAATCGTTTGTTGGTACAGTCAAAATTTCGTTTTTTAAGGCATCGACTGCTCCTTTTGATGACTGGAACCTTTGGCCACGCAGATTGTTCTTAATTTTCGGAAAGGTCAAGAAATTGTTGGAACTTAGGTCCGGACTGTACCGAGAATAGACAAACAATTCGACGTTTTGTTGCGGTAAAAATTCAAATGCCTTGCGTGCTGTGTGTGAACTTGCATTGTTTTGGTGGAGAATGATCCGCCGTTCAGGATTGATTTTTCGAAGCTCAACGATGACTTGCGGTAAACAATGGTTGTCCACCAATAGGCAGTAACAATTCTTTGATCTTGTAGAGGAATTGTTGCTACATGACCTGCTTTCGAGACAAATGTCGCGATCATCTTTTTGGAGACGCTTTGAGAATGGATGACTTTTGTCGGCCTTTTTTCAACTTGAAAGACTCAAACAGACGACTGACGTTTATTTTCTGGCTCGTATGAGTAAAACTAAGATTCATCACCACTGACAATATTGTACACAATTTTAAAGTTACCGGCGTTAAAGAGATCTAGAGTTTTTTGACATCAATTCAGGTTAACTACTTTCTGTTTCTTGGTCAATAGATGCGGTATCCAACAGGAAACTCATTTTTTACACATACTTCTTTACGCAAAATTTTTTGAATTGAAGCCTTTGAAATCCCAACAATGCTTCATCTGACGATCTCCGTTGATGATATTGCGCACAGCATCGACGTTTTCTGAATTACTGCCGTTTTTGGTGAACCTGTTCTCGAATCATTGTTAGGACTAAACCGTCCACGTTTGAATTCTCCATACCTACGAGATATTGTTAACTAATGTGGTACTTCATTGGCGAAAACAGAAACCAACTCGGCGAGGCATTTTTGTTGGGATAATTGTCTTCGAAAGTTATAAAAAATTATTCCGTGAAAATGTTCTCGGCTTAATTTCTTTTTTCAAGTAACTTGTCAACTTTGACAGTTCATTGAAGCTACAGCACTACACGTATCGCACTGAGACATTGGATTTAGGTTTACTAAAGATAGAGGTTAATTTTTAGTACTGACATTTGATTAGTAGCGCCCTCTATGTCCCACTATGCAAAACTTAAAAGACATCCCACATATAATGACCTCGTTGGTCTAAATGCTTTGAAGTTAAAATTAAATAAATAATAAAAAAATGTAATGCCGTAACTCATTTGTTTCTTTGAAAGCTTTATTTCCCGTCAAATCATCCTCGCAGATAATTAAAATAAAAATTTTCTCATTTTTCCTTCATTTCTGAAATTACCTACCTTTTGAACTAAAGATTTTGTGCATTTATATTGAATGTATCTTTCCGCTGACGCCAAAAGGGCACATACTGTATCGACATTGATGCAGCACTGCACGAAGCCAGCGCACGCTCTCCTCAATTCGTCTAAACCATAATAATCTGCTGCATTCATCACGCCTGAAAATGCGGTTTTCTACATCTTTCTTGTGGAAAAGCAGGAAATTTGCGCTTACCTAAAAGGGTTCTGGGTTGGAGTGTGACACATCCCGTATGTATGTATTCGATGAGCTGCCTGAAAACGTCTGGTTCGAATTCTTCAATGATGAGTGTTTGATGCTGTTGAGATGTTGGCTGTTTAAAATTATTTTAGTGTGAAATTTTAAGGAAGTAAGGAAGTGTGCAACTAATTTTGTACGTGGTATCATACTATAGTGAATACGAATATAAAATACAAAGTTAATACGATTGAAGATAATTTAATATTAAGAATGTCACGTTATCTAAGACAAAAATCCAAGTAGCATGAATTTTAATGATTGTCCAGTTTATTATATTAAATCCACAAAACTAGATTAAATATAAAAAATTATTTTGCAGTCAATATTGCTGGTTTTATATTTTGGGCGAATTTTTCAAAATTGTAGAGTAAAAACTATTTTTGAAGAATCAAAAATTACAACATGAATGAATAAACTTTCTAGAATCGAAATCTAAAAAAAAAGAATTCCCAGGACATGTATATAAAGACACCAATAGTAAACTACACAATTAACTAATAAGCAACTAATAAAACGGGGGCTAAACATTGATAATGAATATCCTGAAATTCATAATAGGAAATGAAAGACATGATTACATAACAAATTTGTACACCAAATGACAAGACCATAGCCAGAACATTATAAGACGAAATTGTGAAAATTGTGGAAAAAGGAGAATTTGGAACCAACATATAATGAATAATATCATATCTCCCTCTCTCAACCAATACATAAATGTATTGACCGACAAAGCGAGAAACGCTTCTATCTCACAAGATCGGTAAACTAGGTTTCCAATGTGTAATAGACAGAAACTTACGTACTCGGTTTATGCCAATTAAAGAATGTTAAAAGGAATCATTCTATTATTAATAACACCCTATCTACTACATATGTTTCATGGATAGACCAATCATCAGGCAGATTCTGTGTTATTAATGAACGATTCCTTCATAGCGTTTATCATATCATTTCGATACAGAAAAAATAATGAATAATATCATATCTCCCTCTCTCAACCAATACATAAATGTATTGGCTTTCAACATATAAAATGATAAAAAATAAATAGGTAAAAGACCCTCGAGATGAATGATGACTCGAAAAACGTTGAGCTATCAAAAATGCCAAAAGAGTTAATTCCCAACTTCTCAAAAGAAAGGAACTCAATTGTGCAAAATTTTACATTAAAATTAAAGTGAAATAGGTCTAGTTATCCAACTCGAGTTTAGAAGTGTTCTGAAAAGACCCGACCATAACTTAAATTTAATAAATTTATAAACTTCACACAACTATGATCTTTCTCATTTGTATAATAATTAAATATTTCCCTTCAACTGTGAATGTCACGGCCGAATAATATACTATAATTAATAGAAAATGCATTACTCAATAAGTTCTGTGATGTATGGAAATAATTGAGATTAGTATTCAAATACAAGTTCCTGGACTCAGCCTTGTTGGCGTATTTAAACCACCAACTCAACAATATCGTAGGTAAAAAATTGTTATCTCCATTTTTAAGATAGTTTGCTATTGGAAATGTGTTTATTTTATGTTTACAAAGTGTCCCAGACAAATTGAAAGACGAGGAGGAGTAGAAGGATATTTTGGAAGACAACAAAGAAGAATGTACTATATTTGATGTCATTAGGAGAATAGACATCCCCCGTCCAAGCCGAAGTTCCCGGTTGTAGAAAGGTAACTTTTCCTGAATTACTGATTATCAAAATGTATTTTTTAAGGTTTTCCAACTAATTCCCAACTTCCCAAAAGTAAGGAACTCAATAAAGCAGCACCAGAAAACTCAAAAACAAAGGAAACAAAGAAGAAATAAGATTGCTTAATATACGAAGGTGAGCTGAGGACTTCGTGAAATGACGGATAGATAGCACAGTTTCGAACAATTTTTGTGATGCGTCAAGTTGTCTATCTAGGACATTTCTACGTTTATTAATTTATTAATCCCGGAGTTTCTGATGAGATGAATAGTGTTAAAATTCATGCTGTCATTAAATACTTCTTCGTCCAAGACAAACAGCAAGTATTCGTAATGAGATGAAATATGTTCTGAAGAATTCAGTTCTTTCATTTTACACCGTTAATAATTGAATTCGCTTGTTCAAATGTAGTCTTACAACTGTTAAAGATGCACAACGTAGTGTACTTGCTCGAGGTAGCGGAATCTGTAATCATCTGTAAAGAATACCTAACATACATTTTGAATGAAGATCTGACTATGAAGAAGCTGTCTGCGAGATAGGTGCTACTCCGGAGAAATTTGCATTTCGCTTTTGATCAATGAAAAATTGGTGTAAATAAAAATTTCTCGTATTTGGAGCCTTTACAAAAAACAAGATAAAATTTTAAACACTGAGTTATAGACATAGATGACTTCCATTCATCTTATAGCCAAAAACAAAACAACTATCTTAACAATAGCAACATAGTGGTTCTTCTTCCTCGAAGAAGGCGATAATTCTTTCATCTGTGAAAAATGGCTTCATTTTTTTTGGGAAGTAAAGTATTCTTCTTGTTAATTATTTTCCAAAAGACGAAACAGTCACAGATGCATATTATGCGTTGTTTTAGAGAAATTAAAGCAAAAAATTAATTAAAAAAAATGGCCTGGTTTAGGAAAGAAAAATTATCTTCCAGCAAAACAATGCACAACGCCACACAAGTGTCTGTAAGTTTATGGAAATGTATAACGAACACCACTCAAAACAGATCCAACGAACGCATTTTTCTCGTTTTCTTAAAGTTGAAATATATTTCATAATCAAATCTCTCCAATAAAGAAAAATATACATAAAACTAGTTAGAAATTAGGTGAAGGATATTAACTATTTTAAACTTTGACATATTTATCCATAGTCCGATGGATAAGCATGCTATCGCTAACTTTATTAACAAACGCTAATATTGATAACACATTCTTGTAATCATCCAGTGGCTTCGCAAAAATTCATAATTGCATTTGAAAGATTTGAATAATAATTACTTTTTATTCAGTGCAAGTCCAAATGGACGCTACTCCACTGCTGTCTTTACAAAAAATTGAGAAATTTGGTAATAATTTTAAAAATTAAATAGAATCAGCTTTAAAAGGAGAAATGAAGTAGATTTCCTAGGTTCAGTCCTGGAAGAACACGCAATTTATGTTGTACATTATCGTATAGTGTTTAGATTTATCTGTCAAAATAATGCAAAGATATACACTGCGCAAGTTTTCTGCAAGAATACAACATTCAGAACACAAACTGATCTATATTACATCTTAAAATATTGTACACAAAACTTATATGAAACGCTGTGAAAAGAAAGATGGGTTTGAAAAACTTCTCATTTCAGACACTATAGTAACTTGTGGATGCTCTAATTAAAGACAGTTACTCCAAATAAGCAAATATTTAGTTCTTCGTACATTAATAAGGAACACAGTCATCTATTAATGCATTTAAATTTACAGACGAAAAAATTAACGTTGAGTAATTTCGATGTTATTTCAAATGTCACATTGAAGATAGTTTGTTAGATACACTACCAATTTAGTTCTTAATAATTTCAAGCACACGTCGATGGATTGGTTCACAATTGATGTTTCATAACTGCACAAGAAGTTTTTCCATTCTGAGGCAATGAAAGATGCTATTTTGCTGGTTTAAATTTCGAAACTCGTAACTACTTGAACATCCTGAATAAGGTTTGTCAAAACTATAAACACCAGGGGAAAACTTGAGAGATCTTTTACTTAATCTTATGTTGCAAGTATCGTCATTTCTAATGCCAAAATAGCTTCAACAAATAATAATAATAATGGTACGTAAAACCAAACATTTTTTAAAAATTCAAATAACTAAATTGTTGAATTTAAGTCGATACCTTCATTCTGTAAAATATTCTAGGAAGATTTTGAAAAATTCAAATATGAAATAAAAGTTCATCCTTAATATTACCTACTGTGAGTTTTCATTTAATGAACCGTTTCCATAATTAACGGCGTAATTAAAGAATAAAATCTCACAATCCTACGGCTCAATGGTAGAGGATCCACCCGGCAAGCGAGCGACTGGGATTCGATTCCTCACCGAGAGGAACTCTCAGCACATCCTTCCATTTAAAATAAACGAGTTAGTAGCAACTTAAGATTTAACCGGCAGTGTACCCATCACGAAAATATTTAATATGAGCCTTTATGCCTACCATAACTTTAAGAAAAGAAAATAAAGGAGTACTCAATTTACGTCTAACGAACACTTTCAATTACTTTGCATAAGAAAAGGCAAGATTATATTTTTGACAAGTTAGTAAAGGATGTATAATGGAATTATCACGTAACTAAAGGCGAATCAGCACTTCTCTCTCTCTAGATTCCATCCACTTGCGAAATATTATAAAATCAATGACTCATAAGAATTATATTGTCAGAAAGTTATCTTAAATAACGTAACATTGTTTTAAATATATATTACCCCAATTAATACTAATAAGTGTAGTATAAATAAAGAAGAATATTTAAAAAATTCTTTATATTACTTAAATTCAGAAGTGATGTTAGCTATTTTGTATTTTCAGTATGTATGTATGTACAATGCAAAAATTTCATGCTTATATTAATTAAAATGCTTTCTCTCTTTAAAAGTAGACAAGTATATTACATCATTTCAATAAACATGTATTGCGTATTAAATTGATCTTGGAATAATATGTAAAAACCATTCTTTCGGTGTCTTCTATCTACTGTGTCTGCAAGAATCAAAATATTGTGTACTTTAAATGCATGTCGACTAGACAATCCAAATGACATGTCAAATATTTTTGTGGTTAAGTTTCGAATAATTCCACTCATAAATATGACACGTGTCATTTTCATTACTTAATTTTCGCTATTTTCATTCAAAATTCTTGTATAATTACACAGAGCATGAATTGCAATATATGTTGTTGCGAGGATGAATCACAAAAAAAGGAATGTGACCCGTGCAGTTGGTGTCTGACTTCGCGCAAATGCTGCTCGCCTCCTTCATCATCGCAAAATTGTTGCTGCTCTTCCACCAAGAAAAAAACAAAAAGAAACGTTTGCTGTTGTAAAGAGGAAGAAGATCCGTGTTCCTGGTGTTTGACCACGAGAAAGTGCTGCAAACCCCGGCCAAAAAAGCAACAGCAATGTCAGTGCTGCGAAGAGGATTCAGATGAAGATGAATGCTGTTGTACTAAAACCAAATCCAAGAAGAAAAAGAAAACTTCATTTGAAGATGATTATAGTGACGAAAGTGATGACGATGATAGTGATAGAAGGGGAAAACGTCGTTCGAAAAGTAGAAAATACAGAAAGGACAGAAAAGACGAAGACGACAGAGGTCGTAGGTATAAAAACGGAAATGCAAGGCGTAATGGGTATTATAAAGACGATGACAGAGATTATAGATATAAAAATACCGATTCAGATTATAGATATAGAAATACTGATCCAGATTATAGATATAGAAATACCGACCCAGATTATAGATATAGAGATGCAGACGAGAGAACCCGTAGATATAGTGGAAGCATGAATAGGAGCATTTCTAGAGACGATGAAGATAGACGTCGCGGTTTCGGTGACGAGGAGGACAGACGCAGCGGTAGTATAAGAGACCAAACGAGCAGATATGATGAGGGTGTTACTGAACGGCTTAGTGCCAGTAGAAATGAAGAAGCTTTTAGAGATCAACTACCGAGGCAGCGTACTAGTACCAGAAATGAAGAATCGTTTAAAGAACAACTAACGAGGCAGCGTCCTAGTAGCAGAAATGAAGAATCGTTTAAAGATCAACAAGTGCAACAGCGTAATAGCAAAGTGCCAACCACACAAAGTAATGTTTCGGGCACACCCTCTAACAGAAATAGGACCACATCGACGTCTTCTTCGCAAAAATCTGTTCCATCAAAATAAGTTTACATTAATTAATAGAATTGAAAAAATCTATTCTGAATTGAAATATTTTTAATGGAAAATAATCATTGCTCTTAATATGACATAAATTTCAGTTATTTCAGAACACGAAATTGATTAGATTAAAATAAGCATAATCTCTGTTTAGCAATAAAATACACGATATTTTGAAATTTATTTTGAAATGTTAAAAACTGTATCTGTACTATTGCTACTTCTTAAATAAACTATGTCATTAATCAAATATTGTCAAAAATTTGCTGAAAAAAACTTTAAAAAGTACTAAATAAACAATGTATTTTTAGATTTTTTACAATTTCAGCATATAAAGGGTTTTCCAATAGGAACTTGACAACTTTTAATTCAATTTGTGAACGCACCCTTTCACTAATCATCGAACCGTCACTGTCAATTTATTCAGTAAACTTAACATTTTCATCAGGATAAAGTACACGAACGAACAACGTTGCAAATACAGAAATTCGGAGTCGGTGACCGCTACTTTAAGAGCGTTAACTCCGATTTTCGGTCGTAATTCTCGCCCTAGTAGACAGGCAGTAACAAGTTTAGTGCAAAAATTTGAGTCTGCATATTCGTTGTGTGATGTTGCCGTGCCAGTGAGACAACGGGTTGGTCGAAGTGTCGAAAATATCGCTGCCGTTGAAACGTGCGTAGTAAATGATCCAAATCAGTCAATTCCACGGCGTTCTCAAGAGTTGGGCATCGCCCAGACCACTTTATGGCGAATTTTATGTAAGGATCTTCGTTTACACCCATACAAGATCAAGCTGACTCAAGAATTGAAGCCGATGGACCATTTGAAGCGACGTACGTTCTCCGATTGGGCTCTGGAAAAGATGCGCCAAGATGATCAATTTCATCGCAAAATCATTTTCAGTGAGCTCATTTTTGGCTCGATGGGTTCGTCAATAAGCAAAATATGCGTTATTGGTCGGGTGAAAATCCACATGTGCTTCATGAAACACCACTTCATCCACAAAAACTAACTGTTTGGTGCGGTTTGCATGCCGACGGCGTCATAGGGCCATATTTTTTCGTCGACGATAATGATCGTCGTGTTACTGTGAATGGTAATCGTTATCGCGCCATGATTACCGATTATTTTTAGCCCGAAGTGGAAGATATGGACTTGGACAACATGTGATTTCAGCAGGACGGTGCCACAAGCCACACAGCACACGTTACAATCGATTTATTGAAGAGTAAGTTTGATGAGCGTGTTATCTCAAGAAATGGACCAGTCGATTGGCCGCCTCGCTCGCGCGATTTAACGCCTCTAGACTTTTTTCTTTGGGGCTACGTCAAGTCATTGGTCTATGCCAACAAGCCGACAACGTTGGAAGAGCTCAGAGCCAACATTAAACGCGAAATAGCAGCCGTTTCGGCCGAATTGTGTGGCCGAGTCATCGAAAATTGGGTCCAACGAATCGACCGCTGCAAACGTGCCCGCGGTGGCCATATGAACGAAGTCGAGTTCCATTCATAAATGTTTTGATTGTACTTCAACCCGATAATAAAGTTTTTGAAATATTTAAAATTGTCTGCATTTTAGTTTGAAAAAAAGTTGTCAAGTCCTTATTGGAAAACCCTTTAGTTCTAGTTTAACAATCTTATCACAAATACATTCTCCCCTCCTAACTTTCTAAGAGTCATAAAATACATAATTAACACCGAATATCTTTTGAATACAATTAATCTCTCTAATCTATGTCAAAATATTAAAATAAGTAAATTAATAATAGATTAAATATGAAAATAATTTTGGTAATTTTCAGAATATTTATCCAAATTTAATAAAGTGAATAAATAGAAACAGACGATCTGGCTAATGTGATTTTGTCAAGTCGGTTTGGGTAAAGTTAGCAATAGTACAATAACAGTTCCTACATTTTTCGAAAAAAATATTTTATTTTAGTGTTCTACTGTGTGTCTGTATTTAAATTATTTCTAATACGATTAATCCCAGATTCAACTTTAAAAAGAAATAAAAAACAGCCAAGAAATCTAAATCTACCGTGTTCTTTAGTATCTAAGTAGTGAAGATGTTCAAAATTTAAACTTTTACAGCTTATTTACAAAGAAATGTACAGAAACTAAAGCACTTTTTGTAATGCTTTTGGAAAATTTTTTGTAACCATTTCTTTTTCATTATTTTTATTGTTTTTTATGTAAGTGTTATTAAGTTCATTACTCTCCTTCTGACATCATAAGTTCAAGAAACATATAAAACCATAAAAAAGAGCATTACAAAAAGCTGAAGTGTTTTATTCTTAAACATTCACAAACTAGTTACAACATACAAAACAGATAAGTGGAAAAGGAATTGTGAAGGAATCGGTTACCTCTTGGATGGGGGCCAACTGCTGTGTGAACCCTCTCTAAATTATGTTAACGGTTAGCAAAATAATATTGAACACACCATTTTTTTAAAAATTAATTCTTCCATGTGGTTCCGCGAGAATGAATCAATTTACGTTTACATGGCACTAATTTCATTATAAAAATCTACGTAAGCCACATGAAAGCGAAGACAGTAATTTATACAAATTTTTTCTTAAATTTTTGTTTATTACCTGTTGGGACGCGTTTTGTAAATTCAGGAGAGGTTCGGATGATCTTTTCAGGAATAATCTCAGTTTGTTTTCGCGTGGGGCTGGTTCCTTTTTTCTTTGGGGACTTGGGGCCTGAAAATTATTATTTACTCAATAAATAATAAATCTGGAATGTTTTTTTTTTCATTAAGAAAAATAGATAGTCCCAGTTAACATGATCACTAGTAAAATCTATCGAATAGGATAGAGAGAGAAGTTAAATGAAACAAAATATGTACACTACAGGCCATAAGTGAAGGATCACTTATCATAAATAACAACACACATGTATTTTAGACACATCCCTTAGACTTTTACCTGTTTTGGTGAGAATAATTGTTGAAAATGTAATTCTGAGAAGGATTATTCGGAGTATTATTATTATATAAATTAGATAAATATATTTGTTTCTGAAAAATATTGTAAATCCTTTTAATAGTTTTATGGCGTCTATTTAATAGAAATATTTTATATAGCCCAATAAATTTAATAGGGTTTACAACGCAATATTATAATAATGGTATTAGGAATTCATAGTAAACTAATTAGCAATTTAAAAATTAGCTTTCGTGCAGCATTTGTCCGAGTAAGTTGCAATACGAGTATTTGAGAACAGACATAAAAGTAACTTATAAAAATGCCGAAAAGAAAGGAACTTAGCGCAGAAACTCGTAGTTCTATAATAACGCTACATGGTGAAAAATTTTCACTGCGGCAAAGAGCCGAAAAGTTAAATTTATCTTATCACGCGGTGCAAGGAACAGTGAAACGATATTCACAAAGTGAATCATAACAACCAATAAGACGTTGCGGAAGGTCGAGGGTAACTACCAGACAAGAGGATTTGCGGCTAAAAATACTATCAAAACGAAATAGGTGGCCTCACAGCTCCTCAGCTTCGAGCAGAGCTGAATGAAGGCCGTCGAAAGCCGGTGTCACTGACTACTGTAAAACGACGTTTGACAAAGGCGGGACTACATGGGCGTATTGCAGCTCGAAAACCATTATTGAATCCACGAAATCGTAAAAAACGGTTACAATGGGCCTAGGACCATCAACACTGGGACATGGAAATGTGGAAGCAGGTGTTATGGACAGATGAGTCAAAGTTCCAAGTATTTGGTAGTAATCGACGAGTTTTTGTTCGAAGACAAGTGGGTGAAAGGATGTTACCCGAATGTGTAGTGCCAACTGTTAAACACGGGGGAGGTTCTGTGCTTATTTGGGGATCATTTTCCTTTGATGGTGGCGGAGATTTGTATCGCATTGAAGGCATTTTAAAAAAAGAGGGGTATCTGAAGATTTTGGAGGAATATGCAATTCCGTCTGGATTAAGGTTAATTGGTGAAGGTTTTCACCTACAACAAGATAATGATCCCAAACGCACTTCCCAAATTTGTAAAAACTATGTGAATCAAAAAGAGGAGGAAGGGGTGCTGATAAATATGATTTGGCCACCACAATCACCCGATCTCAACCCTATCAAATTACTATGGGATGAATTAGATAGAAACGTGAGAGAAAGCTGTCCACAATCGCAGAAACAGCTTTGGGAGCAACTTACAAGGGTGTGGAATAATTTACCAATGGATACGCTCCAGAAACTTGTATCGCGGTTGCCTAATATTTGTAAAGAAATCATTAAGCGCAGAGGTGGATACTTCGACGAAAGTCCAATATGATAAGAAATTCTACAGAATATGTTGAAATTATTTTATTTTATAAGGAAAACTGTTCATTTGTCTCGTAGATATAGTTTTGATGAAATATACGTTTTGTTTCACTAAGCGTGCATGTTTTTTTTAAATTTCGTCTACTGATCCCTCACTTATGGCCTGTAGTGTGTATCTGACATCAAGTCATCACTAGAGATGCCGATTTCAAGGTGTAGTCCACTGTTGTACCAAGTCAACGTCTAACTCCAGATTTTGCCGTGGTTCCTAGTGGGAGACTATGTTTAATTATCTGCTAATGATGACTACTTAGTTGTCGAAATGCGTATACAGAATACGAAAATTATTGTGGAAAAGTAGTTATATTACCTTTAATTGATTAAGTTTATTGTACTGAGAATAATAAACTAATTAAATTTGCAAATTAATCAAATATATTTGTTGACAAAGGCAATTATAGACACGCGTTGCGTATAATGCCGATACTCTTCGTTACTATATTAATTAATCGGTTTATTGATTGAAAAAATATATCAAAATACAGTAAACACCACTGCCGTGATATCTAACGTAATAACCAGCTAACTGGCCGAATGAGGAATATATGGCGCTTTTAGTCTTTTAAATACCCATTAGATAACTATGTTATCTACGATATTTGCAAACTAAACCTTTACGCCTTTGTGCAATTCAAAATTACAAGTAATTTAAAATCAATCAAATCTTTGTCAACAAAAACAACGATAGAAACACTCCAATACTCAATCTACCTAGCTTTGTCGACAAACGCAATAATTATTCGGTCCGTTAATCGAAAAAATATACCAAAATACAGTGAGTACCACCGCCATGACATATAACGTAACAATCATTCAATTACAGTAAGGCGTAAAGTCACAATTTGCACGTATTATTGATAGTAATGGGAATTTCAAATACTAAAAGCGCCAACAATCCCTCGTTCGGCCAGTTTGCTGGTTATTACCTTAGATGTCGCGGCAGTTGTTCACTGTATATTGGTACATTAAATTTGTATTGAAAAATTTCTACCCTTTTTAGAGAAAAGTTAATGAGTTACCGCTTCACGTAAACGAATACATTTGGCTATTCATCCGGTCATACTTCTGATAGTAGTAGTGGATGACCTACAAGAACCATCAAACGAGAGGATAGGAAAGTAGAACTGTTTTGCTGGGTATCGGTATAGTACCTGGAGATTTATGGGAGATATTCTTTTGGCAGAGATAAGTCACAGAAGAGGCCCTGAATGACCTAGAAGAACCACTGAGAGGGAAGATAGGAGACTATAATTGTTTTTCTCTTAGGTATCGGCATAGTACCTTGAGATTTATGGGAAATATTCTTTTGACAGAGATAAGCCATAAGACTACAAGTACTGGGTCGATTTCCTATTGTCCAAGAATAATACTGCCTCTCGTTAGATGGCACCGTGCCCTTAAATTAAAATGGTGTAATGTACGGGCAGATTTGGATGAAGAGCGGAACAATATCGTTTTCGTTTAATGGTCATGGACTCATCTACGACCATCATGGATAGACAATGAAGAGGAGAAAAGCAGATTTTGAATTCTTACATAGAACGTGAGATTACATTTACTAAAAAATTAATGGCTTGGGGTAAAATTAATAGAAGAAACAGGATATCTTTGGTATGCCTTTGATTCTATTTAAAAGCTCAATGGTGCAATCACAAATTTCTGGCAGCATTTATGTCACTATATATGCAGAGGCTACATAATGCCACATTCCAGCTAGATAAAGCCCATCTTCATTACATTATATGATAATTCCTGCAAGAGGTCAACATTAATATCCTACCCATGGAACATGTCTGGGCTATGTTCGGACGAAGAATTGGTATGCTTCCTATTCCTGCAATTAACTTAAAACAGCTAGGTGATGCTACGAGTACGAGTTTCCAGAGAAGTTCGTAGGACATCTTATTAGAAAGATGTCCGAAGAAATAGCAAAATATACTCGTGTAGTTACATGAAGAAGAAACCCATTATTAATTTGTGTCTATAAAAGATATTGTACGAATTTTTTAATGAAAATTTAATCATTTACTATTCTCAACACAGTAAATATTTATACAAAAATTAAAAAGTACAGACTTTTATTGAGTGATTATGTCACTTAGTTTACTAAAAAAAAACTACAAAATATGAAAGTCTTTTAGATTAGATAATATACCTTAAATCTACATGAAAAGTACATTAATGATCTTAAAATATTGTTTTTATATTTCTTCTTTAAAATAAATCAAAATAAAAAAATTAAAAGTCCTTTTGAACAAATTTTTAATACAATGACCTTGACGTCAATTTTATTTTATTTTATTTAAGCAAGTGTCTACCTCCACCTACTTTAAAGATTCTGAAGATGAGCATGTTATCTGAAACGTTTAGTGGATTTGTTACACAATTACCTGGTATAACATTTTGTGAAAAACTCTCGATCTTGCTGCCAAAACTGCTTTGACAGCACACACCGGTTCTCTAGTATCACCAACGAGGAACGTGACATCACACAACTCTGGCATCGATGCCAGGAATTTCATATCTTCTGCCAAGCCACTCTTGTTCTCAAAAGTGCTTAGGTCTGGCTCGGCCTCCGCCATGGCGCTGTAACTGTTGACGATCAGACTCTCCGGCATCTGAAATATTAATTTCAATTTGGGTTAGTTCTCATCGTTTTTTCATGAATTAATAAAATGAATATTTTAAGACATCATACGAGGGTAGTTTGATAAGTAATGAAAATGGAAAAGAAAAATGAATTTTTTAAATACAAAATAATTTTTTTTTTCAATATATTCTCCTCCTCATTTATTGTGTGCTCCAATGCCCTTATGCCATCTCTAAAATGCGATTCCGGAAAGCTTGCAAAATATTCATTTACGAAGATAATAAGCTCGTCGTTAAACGAAAATTTCTTTCCACCTAGTGCCGTTTTCAATTTTGGAAAAAGGTGGAAGTCGGAAAGGGGCTAGATTCGGCGAATAAGGCGCATGCGGTACTAATTGGAAATGCAACTCGTGAATTTTTGTCATCACAACTGTGCTGGTATGCGAGGGAGCGTTGTCTTGGTGAAACAGAATCTTTTTCTTTGCCATTCCTGACCGTTTAGCACGAATCTCAACATTTAATTTTTGTAGAAGTTCTGCATAATATTGCCCGTTTATTGTGGCACCTTTTTGAAGGTAAACAATGAATAAAATACCCTTTGAATCCCAAAAAATTGATGCCATCACCTTGTTTGCCGATAAAGTGGTTTTCGCTTTCTTTGGAGGTGCAGAACCACGTTCTAACCATTGTTTCGACTGTTGTTTAGTTTCGGGTGTACTGTAGTGTATCCAAGTTTCATCGCAAGCAACAAATCGCCTACAAAAATCATCCGGATTCCGCTTATAATGCTCCAAACACTCATTGGAAATGCGCAAACGAGTGAACTTTTGATCAGTTGTAAGCAATCGCGGCACCCATCTTGTCGAAAGCTTGAGAAGGCCCAATGCTTTCGTTAAAATATGGTGTACGCATTCTGTTGAAATGTGTACCATGTCTGCTATCTCTCTCACTCTGAGTCGTCGATCTTGCGTAATAATATTATGGATTTTTATAACGATTTTGGGTGCTCCAGAACGCGCTTCATCAACACAGCTTGTTCTACCACGTTTAAATTCATTTACCCATCTATTTATTGTGGCGGATAATGGAGCAGATTCACCTAATGTTTCCCGTAACTCATCTTTTATTTCGGTGCTTTCATACCCTTAATTACGAAGTATTTAATCACCGCACGATACTCTGCTTTTTCCATTTTAACAAAACGACGTGTTGCTTCTTCTTCAATCAGCTGTCAAAAATAAACTAATCAACCAATTTATCTAAATATCGGAATGTAAACATATAAATAGGCAACCTAAAATACAGTGCATTTGTTTTACCAATTAGAGCGGCACCTATGTGTCGTTCTCACTACTTGTCAAACTATCCTCGTATAGTTTTATGAATTGGAATTTTATATCTTGCATATATATCACCACCAAAGAGGTAAACTGAGTGTAAAATCACTAAATCTAAAATGTCAAGAGACGAATTTTAAAGCTAACGTAATACTGAAACAGAGGTATTAAAATAATCAATGCCTGGCAATGAAACTAAGAATTTACAGTCATTTTTTACAAGATAGATTATAATACGTTAAATTAAACAGTGGAGGTAATTCGTCTTTGTGGATATTAAAAGTTTACATAGTTTACTTCTGAGATGTTGATATATAATCAAAAAATGAAGAAAATAAGTACGTATATAAAATACTAATTAAACTAAAGCAATGACAGAAGCTAAATCCAGTGGAAAAATACAAATGGCAAGGATAAATCATAAATTGTCATAGAAAGATAGAAGAAAAAATAAATAAAAGAGTAGAGAGAGCGTGTTAAGTCACAACTTCTAGGAGGCCAAATAACAGTTATATTTCATGAAATTATCTTTTTACAAACTTTTCTTGCAATACATCAATAATGGCAATTGCAGTGTGACATGCGGCACCATCTTGTTAGTCTTCCAGATCAATTTCACCTAAATTTGGCTGCATAAATCTGTTATCACCAAGCAGTACCGCTCATCCAGTCACAGTAACTCCATTTCCGACATTGTTTTGGAAAAAGAATGGTTCAATGATGCCACTATGCTGTATATCACACGACAAAGTGACCTTTTGCTGAAGCAAGAGCTTGCCTTGAATCTCTTAAACATTGTCTTCACACAAAAAAGCGACTGTTTTGTTTGTTAACATATCCACTTAAATTGAATCGAGCTTCATCTAAGAAGAGAATTTTTTACCCAAAATTATGATCTGTTTTGTGTTGCTCTAAACTCCAAGTGCCAAAGTCATGACACTTGCGATATACCAGTCACATCAGTTCATATACGGGCGTAAACGCAAGTATTTTCGCAAAATGCGCCAAATTGTCGATCTTCTAAGCTTCAATTCTTGAGCACGACGAGAAGTTGACAAATTTGAAACTTTTGCAGTACCATCTCTTATAATAGCAATCTTTTCCGCATTGTTATTTTCGCATCGTAAAGTGTAAAATCTCCTTCGAATTTTTTAATGAGTCGACCAATAGCAAGCACAGAAGAGTAATTATACGCACTATTATTTCCGCGAAATGTATGTACAGTACTCACAAAAGAACGTCTATTTTCATAAATTTTTTAGATAGTAAGCAATCGTTCTTGACGCATATGCTTGGCAATGTTGAATTTTCAGGATTATTAAAAAGCAAATGGCAACTAACGATAATTGCAACACTTTAAATACTATTTCATTTCAAAGTCATATTTTTATTAATTGCGAAGCCTTTATAAATAAAAGTTTTTATTATAATAAACGTAGAAAATGATTTATTTAATCATGACATGACGAAATGTGGTAAAACATAAATAAAGTATGATATATTGTCTTATAGCAATTATGCAATTTACTGTTCAGATATCTCGTGACTTTACATTCATTTATTATCTAGTCCCTCTTCCTTCCCGCATATTAGTATTCGTAAACATCACTAACTTGTAATATATAGGATAGACGTACGCCAAGAAGGAAACCATTGGGCTAATACAGTTTTAATCAGCTTGTAATTTACATATGCACATATTAGTTCAAGATTGTTGAAACATGAATCCTCATGTGATTTCAATATATTGGTTATTCTAAGAATTAAATTGTCATAGTTGTATGTATATAGCAAGTATGAATAAATAATATACAGGTGTTACCTTGGTTATAATACAATTCAGCTATAAGCCATTACAAAATATTTTACAACCAATTAATCATCATTTTTAAACATTTTTAAACAAAAATGCGAATATTTTTTGATTACACTTTACTTTTCCATGAATGAATCGATCTTTGCAATAAATCTACTTTATTAGTGGCTATTTAATGGCCTAAAATGTTTAAGTTCAGAACTAAATGTATTAGACAGATATAGAAAAGAATATTTTCCACATTACTTTGTTTGAAAATCTTGAAGGAATATTTTAATCGTACATTTTAGGTGTGTTAGGGTAAAAAAATTCAAATTAAATTAATAAAACTTACCCAATTTCAGATATTTCTGAAAGAAAATTGTTAACTAACGAAACAAAGTCACCACCAAACAAAAGAGTCACGCAAGTAATACACAATTTATTTTATGTTAACAAAAGTGGAAAATAAACTGTCGAAACACCCAATGTTGCGCATCTGAGTACTTGTGAAATGATAAGGAACAACGCGCAATAGGAAACGTAAACATTGATATCCGGTTGTTTATACAGTTTGCGGTGACAACATTCCGTTAAAGGTTAGTAATGCTACATATTGTAGACGTCATGGATTTCCCACTACACTTATTCAGTACGTTTCGATGTACAAAATGTACCCACCTCTTTCTGTTCTGCTAGCCGTGAGTAATACTTGTGGAGTATTGATAAGAATGAAGAGAATCTCTAATCAAAACTATTAATTGTAATAATAATAATATGATTTATTGACCTACAGAAAAAATCCCCTTTGTATTCCAATATAAGTAAGAGTAAGTATCCAAAATTAAAATTAAGTGTGTGTATATACATACGAGGGTGGTCCCAGAAGTACCTGACCCAATAAAGAAAACAAAAATTTTGGAACGAAATATATTTATTTTTCAACATAATCTCTTTTCAGCTCTATACAATTTTCCCAGCGATGTTCAATAAGTTCGATACCCTTTTTATAATAAGAACTGTCTTGCTCCTCAAAATAGCCATTAACTGTCGACATCGCTTCTTCATCGTTGGAAAAGCTTTGACCACTAAGCCATTTTTTCAAGTTTGTCAACAGAAAATAATCCAAGGGGGCTAAATCTGGCGAATAGGGTGCATGAGGTAGCGATTCAAACTTTAATTCATTAATTTTGATCATTGCAATAACGGATTTGTAGGCCGGTGCATTGTCTTGATGAAACAACACTTTCTTCTTAGCCAAGTGGAACCTATTTTTGCTTGATTTCTTCGCTCAAACGTTGCAATAAGTTCGCATAATACTCGCCGTTGATAGTTTTTCCTTTTTTAAAATAGTCAATGAAAATTATTCCATGCGCATCCCAAAAAACCGATGCCATGATCCTACCTGCAGATGAAACGATCTTTGCCTTCTTTGAAGCCGGTTCTCCATTTTGAGTCCATTATTTTGATTGTTCTTTTGTCTCGGGTGTGAAGTGATGGATCCATGTTTCATCCATGGTTATGAAACGTCGCAAAAATTCTGCTTTGTTGATGTAAAACTTCGTTAAACACTCAATTCAAACATCTTCACGACACTGTTTTTGCTCAAGTGTGAGCAAACACGGTACACATCTTGCACACAGCTTTCTCATGTCCAAATTTTCAGATAATATGCAATGTACCGCACTTTTTGAAATGCCTACTATGTCTGCTAACTTGCGCACTTTTAGTCGACGATCATCCAATACTGCTTTGTGGATGCGATGCTCGTCTTGGCACCTCGTACGGCCTCGTTTAAACTCTGCTACCCAATATTTTACTGTTGTAAACGAAGGAGCAGAAACACACAAAAGAACTATTTTCATAAAATTTTTGGATAACAACCAAAACTTTATCGTAACTGAATTACAAGCATTTGTAGTTTTAGATAACCCTACTATTGCAGGTATTATGTACTGCAAAGAATATCAATGAAAATCATTTAAAAAGAAGTCTTTCTATTAGTTGTTCAAAATGTCCCCTAGTTACTACATAGTAGTCTCAAGATCAACACAAGTTGTTCTTTCCGATGAGGCACATTTTGAACTTGGTGGCTATGTTAATAAACAAAATTGCCGTATCTGGGGTGAGGAAAATCCACGAATTATTCATGAGAAACCTATGCATCCTAAACGAGTTACTGTTTGGTGTGCATTATGATCAGGTGGTGTAATTGGGCCTTACTTCTTTGAAAATGCTGCTGGTAAAGCTGTAACTGTCAATGTTTATCGATATCGTCGGATGATAACCAACTTTTTATGGCCTGAATTAGTGTAGAGGATATGTGGTTTCAACAGGATGGCGCTACACCTCACTTTGCACACAAATCAATTGATTTATTGAGAGAAAAATTTCCTGGACCTGTAATCTCAAGAAACGGTGATGTTAATTGGCCACCGATCATGGGATTTGATACCGTTAGTCTATTTTCTTTGGGGTTATGTGAAAAGTCAGGTTTATAAAAACAATCTACAATCAATTCCTGCTTCGATAAATGAAATTATTCGTGTCATTGGTGAGATGTAGGCTCAATTATATCAAAATGTCATTGAAAATTTTAACAAAAGCGTGAAGTCTGTAGAGCTGCAAGAGGAGGCCATTTGGCAGACATTATTTTTCGCATATAAATGTCATAACTGATACTACAATTAACAAATAAAAAGTTTATGAAAGTGAATGCAAATTATGTGTTTCATTTATTCTTTAAAAAAAACGCGAAATTTTAAACACCCTTTAGATAATGTCAATGAAGGTTATTAGTATGCTGTAGTTTAGATCTGGCACCATTACTTTAGATCATTCGTGTGTATTAAATTTGATAGCAAATCATTCTGCTGCATTTATCAGTAGTAGTGTTACACCCACACACCCTATAATCAATATTTCATTCATGTGCGAGAAAGCTCTTCAAAAAAACATCCGCACAAAAAAAAATTACTTTCTTTTCATAGATTTTCAATTGAATTTTACTCAAAACTGTTATTAATTAAAACATAAAAATTTGCATTGAAAAGATTAATTTCAATTATTGTTTAATAGTGTGTTAATGAAAATATTTTTTATTATTAAAAAATATTAGATATGTTTCAATGATTTTTAATGTTTTAATTGTAAAATCCTATGCAAAGATTATACAATTCCTTCGTCGATTTTCTTGTAATCTCGTGGGTTTAGAAAATTATTATTCTAATTATTTCAACGTAAAATTAAAGTCAAATAAAAATAAAATTGAAATACACCAAGAGTTGAGATTACATACATATGTATGTCAACTGCATTAGTTTTAACAAGAAAACTTTTGCTTCAATTACTGGTGCATCTTGAGGAATGGATCAAAAAATCTCTAAGATTATTGGGCTTAAGTTAACAAGTGGATTAAAGATTATTTCGATAGCAAGATCTGTAGGTTTATTCGAAACTAAAAAGATTCCCATCAAGTATAAAATTGAAACTTTTACTCGGGGTCCATCTAAACCTGACATTAAAGATTGCAAAGCTATTTTTGACAAATTATTACAAGAAGAAAATACTTATAAAATTAGAATTATATTTCACAACTCAGGGCAAGATTAATTAAAAAAAATGTCTTGAAGCTAAGTGATCTGAATTCATGGAAGAATTGTGCCTTAAATTTGTTTTCTGGTGTATTATTGAACTCTGCTTTTGTATAAAAAAATTACATTAAAATCAAATTAGAATAAAATGAAAATAAAATCACACACATACTTATGTTATCTGCATTAATTTGAACAAGAAAACTTTTGCTTCAATTACTGGTGCATCTTGAGGAATACACTCCGCGCAACATGAATAGGACCACCCGACTTGTTGCAAGCTTTCGGTGGTTTGAAAAACAATTCATTTACTAAAAATACAATGCAAGTTTGTAATGGTATGATATGGCAAATAATACGCATTATTGCGCAATAGTGCCTAACGTTATGCATTGGGTGACGCAAGTACCACATACATATAAAATGCACCGCGCCGGTTGGATACGACCAGTATTTAATAGTAAGCTACCGGATGAGTGTCGAGTTACAACGTGTATCCGGATAAACAAACATCTGTAATTAAGGGTATTGTGCAACGATGGGACGACAGAAGTGCTTAAGTATGGAAAAAATTGGAAAAATTAAAGCGTTCCATCAAGAAGGGTATTCCTCAAGGGCTACTGCAAAAAAAATAAGTCGATCACACCAGGTTGTGAACAATTTTATTAGGGATCCCGAGAATTATGGAAAACGTTTTAAAGGGCGAACAACATCCGTTACAACTAAGAGAGAACGTCGAGCCATATTACGCGAAGCATCGAATTCGGCATTAACGGCAAGACAAATCGCGAATAACGTTGGAACGAATGCATCGGTAAGAACAGTACAGAAGTTACTGAAGACCTGTCCGCATTTAAAACGTTTGAAAATTAAACGACGGCCTCCTTTAAGGGAATTTCAGCGCACTGCACGTCTTCAGTTTGCTCAAGCAAAAATGGGGTGGACAAGAGAATGGCAAACTGTTATTTTCAGTGACGAGAAGAAGTTTAATTTAGATGGCCCGGATGGGTTTTCTTATTATTTCCACGATTTACGTAAAGATGAAGTGATTCAGTCACGAAGGCGAGCCGATGTTGGTTCAGTCATGGTATGGGGAGCTGTTTCCTATAACGGACCTGTTGATTTAGTAATAGTGAAGGGCAGACAGAATTCGGAAAAGTACGTCCAGCTGCTGCAACAGGTGAAAGACAAATTTTCCAACGTTATGGCAGGTGGACCATTTATTTTCCAACAGGATAATGCTAGTATTCACACCGCGCGTATTGTTCGACGCTGGTTTCAAGAACAAGGCATGGAGGTTCTCGATTGGCCATCGCTCTCCCCCGACCTGAACATCATAGAAAATGTTTGGGGATGGTTGTCGCGTAAATTGTACTCCAATGCTACCCAATTCAGTTGCGCTGACGAACTAGAGCAGGCGCTGAAACGAAGTTGGGCGGAACTTCCCGTTGACTACTTGAGAACCCTGTATAATTCCATTCCATCCCGACTATTTGAGGTTATAAGAAATAATGGCAAAAGTACTCATTATTGAACAATAAAGTATTTTGTTGTTGCAAACGAATCTTTTATTTTGTAGATTGGTCGTATTCAAGTGGCGTTTAATTACTCTACTTATTGTCATTAGTAACGTACATTTGCACTGACTTTTACAAAAATTATATTTGGTACCTACATACATCTTTTTATCAACCCTCTTATTTTCGAAAATAACAATTCCAGCGCGCTACCATGTTTATACCAACTACAAATGTCATATATGCAGTTGGTCCTATTCATGTTGCGCGGAGTGTAGATCAAAAAATCTCTAAGATTATTGGGCTTAAGTTAACAAGTGGATCGAAGATTATTTTGATAGCTAAATCTGTAGGTTTATTCGAAACTAAAAAGACTCCCATCAAGTATAAAATTGAAACTTTTATTCGGGGCCCATCTAAACCTGACATTGAAGATTACGAAGCCATTTTTGACAAATTATTACAAGAAGAAAATACTTTTAAAATTAGAATTATGTTTCACAACTCAGGGCAAGATTAATTAAAAAAATATCTTGAAGCTAAATGATCCGAATTCATGGAAGAATTGTGCCTTAAATTTGTTTTCTGGTGTATTATTGAACTCTGCTTTTGTATAAAAAAATTACATTAAAATAAAATTAGAATAAAATGAAAATAAAATCACACACAGACTTATGTCATCTGCATTAATTTGAACAAGAAAACTTTAGCTTTATTTACTGGTGCATCTTGAGGAATAGATCGAAAAATCTCTAAGATTATTGGGCTTAAGTTAACAAGTGGATCGAAGATTATTTCGATAGCAAGATCTGTAGGTTTATCCGAAACTAAAAAGATTCTCGTCAAGTATAAAATTGAAACTGTTACTCGCAGTCCATCTAAAGTTGACATTAAAGATTGCGAAGCTATTTTTGACAAATTATTACAAGAAGAAAATACTTTTAAAATTAGAATTATGTTTCACAACTCAGGGCAAGATTAATTAAAAAAAATGTCTTGAAGCTAAATGAACCCGAATTCATGGAAGAATTGTGACTTAAATTTGTTTTCAGGTGCATTATTGAACTCTGCTTTAGTATAAAAAAATTACATTAAAATCAAATTAGAATAAAATGAAAATAAGAATCACACACATAGGTAAGCATTCACATTGTTGGACCACATAAAACAACACCCACATATATTTTCCTAAACTATTATCCCTACTTTATCTACCGTACTTATTTTCTTCGACAACTCATCTAAGGAAAAAGTACAAATTCGCACAATAATTTAAACTAACACATTAAAGTCAGCTGTGAAATTTCACGAAAAATCAATATACGTACCTGTTGAGCTATTATATGGCACAAATCACTAAAGAAACAAATAGATAATGCTTACTGAATGTGAATCACTAAATTAGCGATAATGCGTAGTAAAATGTGACGTGATCGTCGTCGCGTCAATCTTGTAATTTACATCTTCTCTTAACGGTCAAGTAAATTTCACCACCGCAAAATTTCACATCTCGATGATTTAGAAGAGCAGTTTTTAGATTATGATGTACACCATTTGACATGCGCCCGAATATCGAACGATTCTATTCACCGCCTCCATTAACAATCGCACCGGAATTTCGCTGAAATGTAATAATATCCTGTCGAGAGATCTGTCAAAAATAGCTTTCTCTCGACTGCCCTTTGTGAAATTTTATAAATACGCTTACTGCAAATACCCCGCCCTTCGCCCTTATTTCGGTATTAATATTAGATTTTTACTATAGCCACTGGAATTATCCAGATGCATAATTAATAATTGGTTCAAATTGTATTTGCTTGAAAAAATACATTATCTGTAACAATACGGGGGTAGTTTGACAAGGAGTGAGAATGGAAAAGAAAAACGAATTTTTTAAATACAAAATAATTCTTATTTTTCAATATATTCTCCTAAAAGAGCAATACATTTATTCTAACGGTGCTACCCTTATGCCCTTATGCCATCTCTAAAGTGCGATTCCGGAAGGCTTGCAAAATAATCAATTATATATTTTCCATTTTGCTCAATGACCTTTTGCCATCTTTCTTTCAGCTGCATGATTCCGCGCTCATAAAATTTCTGGTCCTTATCATCAAAAAAGTGAACCAGGTACGAGTGAAGGTCATCGTCATTTGTGAAAGTTTTACCATTCAAAGAATTCTGCAAACTTCGAAATAAATAGTAATCAGATGGTGCTAGATCAGGGCTGTATGGGGGATGTGGCATCACTTCCCAGCTAAGCTCCAATAGTTTCCCACGAGTTGCCAAAGATGTGTGAGGCCTTACATTATCTTGGTGGAAAACTACACCTTTCCGATTTGACAATTCTCGCCGTTTTTCTTTGATTGCTTCATCCAGTTTTATTAATTGTTGACAGTAAACATCAGAATCGATCGTTTGGTTCCTTGGAAGCAGCTCAAAAAACACAACACCTTTGTAATCCCACCAAACTGACAGCATGATCTTTTTTGGATGCAATTCAGCTTTCGATGTAGATTGAGCTCTGTCAGTAAAAACCGAAAGTACTTAGTTGCCAACCCAATATTAACATCTCCTTTCTTCATAATTTGTATACTACACCTCAACAAGAATACTGGTTTAATTCTTATAAAATAGGATTCTCCTCCAAATACTAAAAATTTTAAACGTAGTTCTTTATGCTATTGCATTACTTTAAAATATTATTCTAAAATCAATATATACGTAATAAAAGTAATGTTCGCAGAAATTGAATACCTCGTATTAGTAACTTTCTCAATTTTATCTAATTACCTTTAATGATCACTCAATTTAAAATTGACATCGAAGACTGCGCAATAATAAATTTGATAAGTACAACTGCCTTCGTAGTATAATTTGAAGTTAAAAAATTATATGGGAATATTATAATGGGAATCCACGAGATCCAGTGTCTTATTAAAAAGTTTTTAGAGGTACGTTTCTAGCTATACACGAAGTTCTTTTCATAATTCATAAGATGTATTCAATGTAAAAAGACCTCGTGTTTTAAAATAGTATTTGTATATAATCACATGCTACTTTAAATCTTATACCAGAGGCGGTTTTTATATTTTCCAACCAGACATGAAAACAGAAAGCTAGAGCGTTAACCACTATAAGTTCGTCATCATCTACAAATTTTGGCCCTCTGGGAATTTTTTTTTAAATTTTTAGATAACATGAGGATACCTTAGATTATAGGGCATCCATATTTCAATTTTTTCGGGACTACTATCAACATTATTCATTATTTTTCTGTATCGAAAAGATACGATAAACTACGAAGGAATCGTTTGTTAATAACACAAGTCTACCTGACGATGAGTGAATCTCTGAAACATATGTAGCAAACAGGCTGTTATTAACATTTGAATGGTTCTTTTTAACATTCATTTATGCGGAAAATCGCCGAGGTATCAAGCGTCTGTCTACACACGATCTGGGAACTTTGTTCTCGAACAGCGAGATAGATGCGTTCTCACTTTGCCGTCCAATACAGTCTTGTGTTGGACGAGAGAGAGAGAGGCAATGTTTATTCATTACTATCAACAGTAGTAATAGCTTTTACAAGTCTTAACTCATGTACTGTTGTATTCTCATGAAACAAAAAAGAACTTTGTGTCAGCTTTAAGCATCCTAACAATACTGTTCTATCACTATAATACCCTTTTTTTATACAATCAATTAATAGACTTTCCTGATTATCCCAGAATTGATATTATTTATTTGTAGAAAAGATAACAGACTTTTTACGAAAGCTGAAACACTTAACATTCCACTACAACCACTCTTATCTCAATTCTAGATGATAATGATGAACCTCACACTATACATCCAGTCACAAACCGGCTAATAATTAAATTTGGTTCATCTCCACAGCCGCCAAAAATTTGCCCAAGTTGTAATAAACTTTGTTATTCTAATGTACTTATACACAATTTTAAAAACGGTGTTTCTAAAACTTCTATTAAATCTGTTAATTATCCCTTCTTCTCTCAACCCTACATCATACATTACCGGACAGTAGGTCTCATTGCAAAGACGGCACCTGTTCGAGGCAATCCAGTCCTGTCCAGACACAATTCGAGATAATCTAACCCAAGTTCGGGCCCAATCCGAAACAATTCTACCCAGTCCAAACTCAATCCTGGAAAAAATTACATTGCTATGAGCCAAACTGCTCTAAGTAGATATTTGAAAATTTTTTGCAATATTAAAGCAGAGTTTTAGCATGAATTATTTTCCGTGTAATAATAATATGGAACAAAATTGCGAGTAATTGTTTACAAAGATATAAATTCGAAATTCTCAGAATAGTATATTGCGTAGCCTGATCAAACCAAGTAAGCTCTGTGTTTTTAAAATCGTAATTTAGGTTCATAATTCTCATATTACCACTTAAAATGTGGATGTGTACGTGTTTTGCTGACAATTTTACAGTATATAACAAAACTTTAAAAACGAGCAACGATAACCAAGAAATTTTACTATGTTCCATGTATCCTAAAATCACATGAGCTTGTCCACTTTCGGAAGTATCAATTTTTTATTTTATCTTTTTACGGTTACCTATATCTTTATGGTTATGTTGAGTTATTTTATTTATTTAAATTTTTAAATAATTCTACACAGCTTTACCTGAAAATGAACGCAAAGAACCATTACTAGCACAAATGGAAAGCTAAAATGCTATTGGGTTGGCAACTAAGTACTTTCGGTTTTTACTGATAGAGAGCGTTGCTTTATTTTTTGTATAATGTATGTTAGTGCTGTACTTTACCGTTTGTCGCGTGATACTAGTCACATTGATGTAACTTCAGAAGCGAGTAGTGCGTGATTTTTATTAAAGCTATTAGTCGTGGGTTAATTTTAAATGGAGTGCAGAAACGAACATTTTCGACATATTTTACTATTTTATTTCCGTAAAGGAAAGAAAGCTGCTGCGGCTCACAAAAAGATATGTGAAGTTTATGGTGCTAATTGCTTAACAGAGCGCATGTATCAGAATTGGTATAAAAAATTCCATTCTGGAGATTTTTCCCTCAAAGATGAGCAACGTTCTGGTCGGCCTACTGAAGTTGATGATGACCAAATCAAAGTCATAATTGAAGAGGATCGTCATATAACTGTTCGAGAGGTTGCGGGGAGGCTACATGTATCGCACACAACAATTGAAAAACATTTAAAATGTCTTGGGCTAGTTAAGAAGCTTGATATTTGGGTAACTCACGAATTGAAAGAAATTCATTTAACGCAAAGAATCAACTTTTGCGATATGCACCTTAGACGAAATGAAACCGACCCTTTCTTAAAAAGAATCATCACTGGTGATGAAAAATGGGTCCTGTACAGTAACATAGTTCGAAAACGATCATGGAGCAAACACGATAAACCAGCTCAAACCATATCGAAAGCTGAATTGTATCCAAAAAAATCATGCTGTCAGTTTGGTGGGATTACAAAAGTGTCGTGTTTTTTGATCTGCTTCCAAGGAACCAAACGATCAATTCTGATGTTTACTGTCAACAATTAATAAAACTGGGTGAAGCAATCAAAGAAAAACGGCCAGAATTGTCAAATCGGAAAGGTGTAATTTTCCACCAAGATAATGCAAGGCCTCGCACATCTTTGGCAACTCACGGGAACCTATTGGAGCTTGGCTGGGAAGTGATGCCACATCCCCCATACAGCCCTGATCTAGCACCATCTGATTACCATTTATTTCGAAGTTTACAGAATTCTTTGAATGGTAAAACTTTCACAAATGACGATGACCTTCACTCGCACCTGGTTCAGTTTTTTGCTGATAAGGACCAGAAATTTTATGAGCGCGGAATCATGCAGCTGAAAGAAAGATGGCAAAAGGTCATTGAGCAAAATGGAAAATATATAATTGATTAAAAACTATTCTTTGTTTAAAAAAGAAGTGTTTTATTTTATACTACAAAACCGAAAGTACTTAGTTGCCAACCCAATATAATTAACAGAAAAATCCAAACAAATCCAGCCAAGTCCTGACCAGTCTAAGATAATGATGTCCAGTCCAGGTCTAATCTAATACAATTTCAGTTTTTCTATGATTTACAAGTAATTTTAGAGGAATTAACAGCTCTGTATTCTATTTTATTCATCTCAATAATTTAACAATGCGCTGTGACAGAAATAACAAGTAATTATAGCTAATTAACAGGTGTACAAGACTTATGTGATTAAAGTGGAGAATTATAAGATTGAAAATTATCCAATCCAGGTTATGACCTCCTACCTACATAAAAACAAATATAAAATAATAAAATTATAATAAAGAAGATTATAGTGTATGTTCAACTGAAAACTAGAGTAAATACGATATGGACTTAAAGCTTAACCACAGATGGTACACATATTGGCGAGTCAACGTACATATTTATTTTAAAAATATTTTTATGTACCATTAACTTTTATATCTATTGCATATGTAAACAAATGAGGTGAAGGAGGAGATATGAACGCAGCCTGATAAATTTTCACATCCATTATCAGTTAAAGCAGCACTTATTTATTTATGTCTCAATTTTTTAATGCGTTTTACTCGTAATTTACAGTATTTAGTGGTGGTAATCATTCCCAATGAAGTTCGGACATTTCAAACATCGATGATGTATGGTGCAAATTTAATACGTATTGAGGAAATGAATGAATACAGGCGGTATTTCAGAGACTGCTTCGATTTTAAAAATTTGGGCGATGATTTTCGGGCATGCCGTCCTTTAATAAAATAATTGCGTCCACGTAGCACTTCCGGTATTACCGGAAGTCGATAGAACGAATACTACGACGAACTACTTATAATAACGAACCTTCGTTATTATATATAGAATAATATATACAAGTGCCGTTCGGAAACTCATATTCGTTCTCAAATGCAACACTAATTAAACATTTTTATATACATTTTCATATTGTATAGTACATTTCTACGTGGTTCTCTTCATCGTTTTGAAAACGTTTCCCTCCCAGAAACACTTTCAGTTTGATAAAGAGATGGTAGTCACTAGGGACAAAGTCAACTGTATAGAGGATGATCGATAATTTCCCAAGAAAATATTTGAAGAACTTCTTTCGCTTTCATAACAACAAGATGCGGCTCATCGTCATGCAAAAGCAAAACTTATTGCGGATCCCAAAACGCTGTTGCCATTAGTTTAGGAGTCAAGATCGTTTAGTTGAATTTTTTTGATCAAGTTGATGAACCAGCATGAAGTCACTGCATAGACCGACGCTTAGTTTCAGGTGAAACATTAGGAAGCTGAGTTTCATCCCCTGTCACTATAAGAAGAAGAAAATCATCTCCTTCATTTAAGAAGTTTAACACAGAGGCCATACGTTTCTGTTTGTGTTCCTCTGCGAGCATGCGAGGAATCCACCTTTCACAAATGTTTCCATATTTCAGATAAATTGCCACAACTTCATGGATAATAATGCGAGACACGCTTGGAAAATTCTTACTAATGTCACTCAAAATCGAACGCCGATCATGCTTAATTAATTCGTCGACAAATTGCAATAAATCTTGCTCGTAGACTTCCGCGGTCGTTGTCCATGCTTTTTTCATTTCGGCTTCCGAGCTTTAAGCGTGTCTTCGATAATTCTGGTACCGATGTTTCGTCACAAAACCTTCAGGGTTTAACTGCTACTATTGCTTCCATAGTCGGCAACGAAAGCAGTAGCAGTAGTTAAGCACAAAAGATGTTCCCTATACGTAATGACGAAACATTGGTAACAGAATTATCGAAGACAGGGTTCCAGTCCGGAAACCAAGACGAAGGAAGTATGTAATAAATCGCTTGTAATGATGACGTTGGAACGATTTCATCATGGACATTCCCTCTTCCAGCATTAAAACTTTGACTCAAACGATACACGGACAACTCATCAATCACATTGTCGTAGACGTCTTTAATTTACCTAGAAATTTCAATTAGCCGCACATTTTTAGCGTTCAGATAACAAATTGCAGCCCACACTTCGCAAACAACGGCACGCACGCTCAATTCTTTTTGACATTTTAATCTCTCACCTAAACAACACTGACTGCCAGAATGCGGTACGAACTTGTACAATTTTGGATTCTATGTAGAGTTTTAGGGAAACTTTCAAGTTTCTCTACTTCTGAAAAATAACCTTTTTAGAAATATTCAATTTTTTAAATGAAAAAGAAACAGTAAGTAGTTTAAATCCATGTATATTTTACAGTAAAAATGTAAATCATTCTTGTTTAAATAAATGTACTGTACTGTATTATTATTATTATTATTAATTTTATTACACACTCTGTTATTGGATTTGGAATCTGTTGAGCATATTATTATTTAAAAAATCGATCTTAGCAACAGAATATACGTAAGATACCACATCATCGTGTGTAATCAATTTCTTCACAATTATGTCAATTACATGTGCAATAGGTACATATATGTGCAGACACAATTTTAACTCTGACAGAATTATACAGAACTACACGAGACAAACATTTGAATCGTATATGTGGCAAAAAGAAGCTCACCAATTAAGTTTTGTTAAAATTCTATTTTGCAAAATTGGTACTACACTGGAAACATTTACTATATTATTTACTATTAGAATTGAATTTTAAATAATGAATGAAGAATATGTTATGTCGGTGGGATTAACTTTTCTAAAAGTAATCGGTTTCAATCCTTTTAACCGCAGTATCCTGGATTATGTGATAGGTCTATCGTTCACGTTAACTACGACGCTTTGCTATTGCCTTAATATGGCCGCCATGATTGGTGAATATGATGGAATGCAATCACTGGAGAACTCTCTAGATTCCATACCAGCAGGGCATCAGGTAAAATTAATTGTCATAGTGAATAAAAAATGTGTAAATTAAAAGTTTGTAAATGTATATATATATGCAATGGCATTTATACGCACACGTGTATATACATAGTTAAATGCATTCCACTCTGTGAATTAATGAAAAGAAATTTGTTTCCATAATAAAATTTAAAGCGTAATTAGAAAAACGAATCTCGCAGTTCTTGATAGCTTAATGGTCGAGCATCCACCCGGCGAACGGATGACTAGTATTCGATTCCTCATCGAAGGCAAAAAAATAATTATAAAAATATAAGAAGCAGAATATTTTCTCATTATGATTTTGTAATTCATTTAGTAATATTTATCAGGTTTTATAATAACGTAATGTCTTCAAAATAGGAATCAATCTCTTTCATTAATCGGTTAAAATCATGTCTTCTGACGCAATTTTGCAAATTTAAAAAAAAAGAAAATCCAACAGAGCTGAATCCTGTTGTCTAGCTAAAAGAAATTATACTAACGGAAAACAGGTTAGACTTTAACTACCTTATAATAAATATAATAACTTTGCCATGCATCTATTCAACAAGAATAGTTTCCGCATGGTTTCCAAATGCGGTGGATCATCTACAATTGACTTATATCTCTATTGAAACTGTTTTGGCAATAATTCATTTCAAAGTTTCTTCCCGTACTCTGTAATCATTAGATGTTTTAAGATGTCAACAGCGATAGGTAATTTCTAACGTATTACCATAGGTAACTGCTGTTATTGTAGCTTCCTTTGACATCCATTAATTAAATATCACCATTGCTTGGTCTCAATAGAGTAACCATGAGATTTCCGGCTGAATATTATGTGCAGGCTCCTCTTAGTGGCGGAGAACCATTATGGATTCACTCATTGCATGGACTCTAATTTTGTTCCTGGATTCTAGTGATGTGCCCCAGTCTCCTCGCCTGTCACTATCTTATAGAAAAGAAGTTAATATCTTTATACAAAAATGCCAAGTTGTATTAAAGGATTTGCTACCAAAACAACCAATATTCTTGGAATCCATCAAAAGATGACCTGCCGGAAGTACAGAACTTCAGATCAATACTACTTCTTTGTATTTTTCTAAAAAAATTTTCCACATTCTTCAGAAGCATTTATACTTTGCAATCCGTAAATACATCTCACCTTACCAGCATGACTTTTTATAAAACAAGTCAATGTTCACTAACATGACTTGTTTTACTCAATTTATTTCCGAGATTGTTGATGGTAGAGAACAAGCTGATGTAATTTAATCGATTTTCGAAAAGTTTTTGACCAGATCGATCACTACATCGATCACTGCTCGTTACGAAGGCGTAAGTTGCAATCATACGTGCTGAGCTGTCTGAAATCTTATTTAGTTGATAGAAAGTTCTGTATTAAATATCTCAATCATTTTCCGATCGTTCGATATGACATAAGGTATGGCTCAGAGTCCCAGCTTAGGTTCTTTATTATTTTTTATTTTCATTAATGACGTGGGAATTTTGGACTCTTAAGCGCTAATGTTTACAGATGATTGTAAATTATTTTCGGCTTCTAACTCTATAGAAGATTGCTTGTTATTACAACAACTTAAGAACAATAAAAATATATTTTTAGTTACATTATATTTTTTTCTACTTAGTGGTAGAATTCAGACATTGATTGGCCCGTAACCAAAAAACCATTAACACTGGTAGTAGAGTTCAGTTTTACCTCCCACCACTTTAGCAGAAATGTAACAATAATTGCTAACAATTCTGTCAAGTTGAGGTCGCATTTTCAAGTCATTTTACAGCACACTAACGCTCGCCTTCATGCGGCATTACAAGAGCAATTATTTCAAAGCTCAATTAGGAATCCACCTTATTATCCTCATCTTGCTTCATCAGATTTCAATCTCTTTCACTCTATCAAACGGTCTTCGAGGAATCTCCTTTAGAAACGATGCCGTGCTTCATAATTGGTTTGATAGCTCCTCACTTCCAAACCATCGAATTTCTTCTGGAATGGAATCGAAAAATTGTCAGATCATTAAGAGGTAATCGTAAATAAAGCAGGAGAATCTATTTTTGATTATTTAATGTACTTTTTTAATACAAAATTAATATTTTGAGCCTAATAAAGACTCTATGAACTTATGCATTGACCTGATGCACAAACAAACATAACTGCTAGCTCTGATATAATGTTGTGATGATATTTTGGGAATATTTTAGGTTATGGTGAAATTAACATTTGCGTTCATTTTAAGAAACAAACTTAAAGGACTTTACGAAATGGTTAATCAGAAATGGCCCGATGAAGTCTACGGGAATAAGTTTGGGAAAAAATTAAAAACCTACGGGAAAACATTCAGAAAGGTTTTCATTATACATAGAACACTAATTATATTTTCTGGTTTGATTTACACGGCTAAACCATTGTTCTCTCAAACCAAAATTTTAGCCACGCATTTATACGTGCCTTGTGATTTTCATTCTAACTCGTGTTATATATTATTTCTTGTAATTCAAAACGTATATATTGTCATTTTAACTGCAGGTGTACTACTATTTGACTTTATATTTCACGCGTTTCTCTTTTTTGCCTACATCGAATTAGAGAAAATCAAATTTGACTTTCGAAATTTAAATGTCGCGAGAGATAGTGATGATCACAATGCATACATAGAATTTTGTAAGGTAGTTAAACATCATAATTTCATACGAAAGTATGTTTTATGCGATGCGATGATTAAAATATAAATTGAACTTCATTTTAGATTTATTCGCAATGTGAATGATGTTTATTCACTCCAGTTGTTCAATCATTTCATCACATTGGGAGCGAATATTGTTCTAGCAATTCTGTTTATGAACAAGGACGGGTATAAAAACATATATAAAATTAGCATTTGTAGTCCATGTATTAGGTGCGCAACGTTGTCGCTGTTTTTCAAGAGATGACTCCAGTAGTAAGTGCTGGTCGATTGTGACATAACCAAAACGTCATTAACCAAGCTTAGACAAATGGTAAACAAACCGCTTTGACACATTAGTGATTTTGTTTTTGCGTCATATACTTTTGGTTGTGTGAAAATGTCTGATTTTGTGCCAAATAATCGTCATTTGCGGGAAGTGTTGTTTTTCTTCTTTCATTCGAAGAAAACGGTGGCTGAAACGCATCGAGAATACCAAAAAGTTTACGGAGATGATGCTCTAAGTGAAACAACGTGCCGTGATTGGTTCCGTCGCTTCAAAGACGGTGATTTCGATATTGATGACCGTTCACGTGAAGGAAGACCAAAAACCTTCGAAGACGCTGAATTGGAGGCATTGCTCGATGAGGATCCATGCCAAATGCAAAAA
The DNA here is from genome assembly GCA_031893035.1 of Dermolepida albohirtum. Classification (NCBI taxonomy): domain Eukaryota; kingdom Metazoa; phylum Arthropoda; class Insecta; order Coleoptera; family Scarabaeidae; genus Dermolepida; species Dermolepida albohirtum. The sequence continues at coordinate 146,882 of JAVIWB010006329.1, read as the reverse complement.
AAGCTTAGCAGAAGAAGAAGTTACCCGCCAACCAATTTTCCAGCGATTGCATGCGTTGGGAATGATTCAAAAACAAGGAACTTGGGTTATTTATGATTTGAAGCCAAGAGACGTTGAGCGTTGTTTTTTCGCCTGTTAACAACTGCTCCAGCGGCAAAAAAAGAAGGGTTTTCTTCATCGCATCGTTACGGGTGATGAAAAATGGATTCATTACAGCAACCCAAAGAGATCAAAATCATGGGGACTGCCCGAATATTCACGCTCCGAAGGTTTTGCTGTGTATTTTGGTGGGACCAGGGCGGTGTTATTTATGATGAGCTGTTGAAACCGAACGAAACAGTCACTGCGAAACGGTATCGAACTCAATTGATGCGATTGAGTCAATACGAGCACAGGCACGAAAAAGTGATTCTACAGCATGACAACGCTCGGCCCCACGTTGCGAAACCCGTTCAAACCTACTTAGAAACGCTCAAATGGGAGGTCCTACCCCACCCGCCATATTCCCCAAAAAACTAAATTTGGTGAAATCGAAAAAATTAAAATTGCGATTTTCGTCGTTTCGATGGTCCTATCGTACGTATTTTGATCTCCTGATTCAGAAACAACCCCTACTTGGCATCGTATCTCTTACGGTTCTCGAAAAAAATAAAGTTGCGATTTTCGCCGATTCGATGGTTCTATCTTATGTATTTTGATCTGCTGATTCAGAAAATGTACCTATTTGGCATCGTATCTCTTCGGTTCTCGAGATATTCGCGAAAAACACTTTTGCAAGTTGCGAAAATCGCGAAAATTTTGGATTTTCGTTCAAATCGGCATGCTATCTCGCGAACCAAGGGCCTCTCGGCGACGGCGCGGACACTGCCGGATGCGTATTGACGTCCGGAATCGAATGCTTCAAACCGGAACGTGCTACCACGTCGCGTTCTCGAGTTATGACCGGAAAACCGAAAATTTTTGCGAAAATTCAAACTGCCACTGCGGCCAAACGGTCCGCTCTACAGCGATTGGCTTGTGCTCATTTTAATCCCTGTGAAGAGTACATTCATTGGTGAAAATTTTGTGGCGATAGGACGAAAAATGTGGAAGCTATGGCCGTTTGACAATTTTTGCGATTTTTTTGAACCTCAAGTGATGAAATTTAAAAAACGGAAAAATCAAAGTGTGGATTTTCGACGTTTTGATGACTCTATTTTATGTATTCGAACCCGCTGATTACGAAAAACGCATCGGGAATGCGCTAGCTCTTTCGGTTCTCGAGATATTCGCGAAAAACTAAATCTGGTGAAATCGAAAAAATTAAAATTGCGATTTTCGCCGTTTCGATGGTCCTATCGTACGTATTTTGATCTCCTGATTCAGAAACAACCCCTACTTGGCATCGTATCTCTTTCGGTTCTCGAGATATTCGCAAAAAACACTTTTGCAAGTTGCGAAAATCGCGAAAATTTTGGATTTTTGTTCAAATCGGCATGCTATCTCGCGAACCAAGGGCCTCTCGGCGACGGCGCGGACACTGCCGGATGCGTATTGACGTCCGGAATCGAATGCTTCAAACCGGAACCTGCTACGACGTCGCGTTCTCGAGTTATGACCGGAAAACCGAAAATTTTTGCGAAAATTCAAACTGCCACTGCGGCCAAACGGTCCGCTCTACAGCGATGCGCTTGTGCTCATTTTAATCCTTGTGAAGAGTACATTCATTGGTGAAAATTTTGTGGCGATAGGACGAAAAATGTGGAAGCTATGGCCGTTTGACGATTTTTGCGATTTTTTTGAACCTCAAGTGATGAAATTTAAAAAACGGAAAAATCAAAGTGTGGATTTTCGACGTTTTGATGACTCTATTTTATGTATTCGAACCCGCTGATTACGAAAAACGCATCGGGAATGCGCTAGCTCTTTCGGTTCTCGAGATATTCGCGAAAAACTAAATTTGGTGAAATCGAAAAAATTAAAATTGCGATTTTCGCCGTTTCGATGGTCCTATCGTACGTATTTTGATCTCCTGATTCAGAAACAACCCCTACTTGGCATCGTATCTCTTACGGTTCTCGAAAAAAATAAAGTTGCGATTTTCGCCGATTCGATGGTTCTATCTTATGTATTTTGATCTGCTGATTCAGAAAATGTACCTATTTGGCATCGTATCTCTTTCGGTTCTCGAGATATTCGCGAAAAACACTTTTGCAAGTTGCGAAAATCGCGAAAATTTTGGATTTTCGTTCAAATCGGCATGCTATCTCGCGAACCAAGGGCCTCTCGGCGACGGCGCGGACACTGCCGGATGCGTATTGACGTCCGGAATCGAATGCTTCAAACCGGAACCTGCTACGACGTCGCGTTCTCGAGTTATGACCGGAAAACCGAAAATTTTTGCGAAAATTCAAACTGCCACTGCGGCCAAACGGTTCGCTCTACAGCGATGCGCTTGTGCTCATTTTAATCCTTGTGAAGAGTACATTCATTGGTGAAAATTTTGTGGCGATAGGACGAAAAATGTGGAAGCTATGGCCGTTTGACGATTTTTGCGATTTTTTTGAACCTCAAGTGATGAAATTTAAAAAACGGAAAAATCAAAGTGTGGATTTTCGACGTTTTGATGACTCTATTTTATGTATTCGAACCCGCTGATTACGAAAAACGCATCGGGAATGCGCTAGCTCTTTCGGTTCTCGAGATATTCGCGAAAAACTAAATTTGGTGAAATCGAAAAAATTAAAATTGCGATTTTCGCCGTTTCGATGGTCCTATCGTACGTATTTTGATCTCCTGATTCAGAAACAACCCCTACTTGGCATCGTATCTCTTACGGTTCTCGAAAAAAATAAAGTTGCGATTTTCGCCGATTCGATGGTTCTATCTTATGTATTTTGATCTGCTGATTCAGAAACAACCCCTACTTGGCATCGTATCTCTTTCGGTTCTCGAGATATTCGCGAAAAACACTTTTGCAAGTTGCGAAAATCGCGAAAATTTTGGATTTTCGTTCAAATCGGCATGCTATCTCGCGAACCAAGGGCCTCTCGGCGACGGCGCGGACACTGCCGGATGCGTATTGACGTCCGGAATCGAATGCTTCAAACCGGAACCTGATACGACGTCGCGTTCTCGAGTTATGACCGGAAAACCGAAAATTTTTGCGAAAATTCAAACTGCCACTGCGGCCAAACGGTTCGCTCTACAGCGATGCGCTTGTGCTCATTTTAATCCTTGTGAAGAGTACATTCATTGGTGAAAATTTTGTGGCGATAGGACGAAAAATGTGGAAGCTATGGCCGTTTGACGATTTTTGCGATTTTTTTGAACCTCAAGTGATGAAATTTAAAAAACGCTCTTTCGGTTCTCGAGATATTCGCGAAAAACTAAATTTGGTGAAATCGAAAAAATTAAAATTGCGATTTTCGCCGATATTGCGCCGTCCGATTATTACTTGTTCTGTTCGATGGCACATGGTCTGGCTAATCAGCAGTTCCGCTCATATGAAGACATCTCAAAATGGCTTGATTCGTGAATAGCCTCAAAAGACGAAGACTTATACCGTGACGGTATTCAAGTTCTGCCAGAAAGATGGGAAAACTTTGTCGCTAGCGATGGGCAATATTTTGGATGATTCACTTGTAAACATTTTTTCACAATAAAGTTGCGTTTTTATCAAAAAAAACATCGAGAACTTGGTTGGGCACCTAATATATTGCAAACTATTTGGATGGAAGAACCTTCTTTTCAGTTCAAGATTAGTTAGCTGTTTGCTGATCACGTCAACTTTTTCTGAAGACAGATATTCTCTTCTTCTAAATTACTTCTATGAGCTAAGCGATTTTCATTGCATAGCGCTATGCCGTGCTTGTTATGATTTTGCGATTCACTCGTTAAAAATTTATCTAACACGAGTCTCCATCAACCATAATGTTTATTGAAATAATAGCACATTTACGTAATTTTATTCCTTGAAAATCTTTGGTTCTTTACTCTGGATGATAATGCTCCTTTTTGGATAGCAGAAGAAGATGAGAAAAGAATCAAAATTGGTTTTCGGGAAAGAATAAATCGGTTATAGGATTACATGTAACAATATAAGATAAAATGTAGAGATACTTTTTATTCAAGAAAAAACTAATTCATTAAATTTTTCAATATCTGTACCTGGTGCCTTTTCAAGTGTTCTTAAATCCTTTTAAGTTACTTTTCTAAGGATTTCTTCCACATATAGGTTTTACTTCTTTTAAAAATTTACGAAATTTGCAAAATGGCGTCTCAATAAACTTTCCCGAACTTTCATCCAGAGCTCTTGTTATGTCCCCTTTCTTTATAAATTTCCCCCATTTTCGCCTTTCTCCATTTCTTTGGCGTCCTAAACAATTCCATAAAATCCTTAAACTAGATCTCGATCAAAATATAATGCGAAAAATTGCACTCTCAAACACTTAATCGTCAGAAAATTACTGAATACACAATAAAAAAGAATCTATATTTGATCTGCATTTGGGTACAAAGATATTAAAAATAATATTCCTTCCATATAGATACGAAGCATCACAAAGCTTGTGCTAATTTACATATTTATAATGTATAATAACTCAGCAGTATCAGCTACGTACAATCCGAGCTCAAACTTGTAGATATGTGGGTTGAGTGAAAAATTTCCCCGCGTTAAACTGAGGAAATGACACAATATACAAGTACAAATAGGTGTATAAAACGAAAAGTATATGTAACTCCTCACACTGCAGGCGTGTAATACGAACGACGCCAAAAGATGATGAAAAAGCATTCCGAATATCATAAGAAAGATTGTGCGTAAAATAAGTACAATAGTTAAGTAGAACGTAGGCCCGTAATAGACATATTCAAGCTGTCGACGTCGTAAAATGGATAAAAGTCGAAGATTGTCATAGTCAATACAAATCAATAAAATGAAGAAATGATAAACATAGAGAGTAGGGGAAAAAGAAAGTGTCCAAGGTTGAGCTGAAGAGTAGCCAAAAACCAAGAATGAAGAAAATTTTATGAATATTTTGTTTATATTAGCATTATTTTTTATTATGCTATAAGGGTTCAATCGTAGAACCTTTTCTATGTGCTATCAATTTGGCGAATTGAGTATTTTTTGCAATTTGTGCTCTTAATAGGCTTGTCTCGAACGATAAAGTGAATAAATTATATATTCAACAGAAGTACAAGCAAAAAAAATAAATACATGGACATGTGTTGATTGTAAAAGTTTTTAAATCTAAATAGAAAATCCTTTCGGAAATCAGTTCAACAAAATTTGTATTGTATATAGTTACTAAAGCATGTTATATTGTGCAGTATTTAACTTACTGGTGAAAAAGGTTATGTTCATATATGTAATAAGTATATATATATATATATATATATACGAGCGAGTATCCAAAAATAACTGAAATCTCTCTGTAAAAACCTGTATTTTATTTTTATTTTTACAAAACAACACCTTCAATATACTCTCCATTTATCTTTATACACTTGTCTAATCGATGGTTCGATTGTTGGAAACATTGCTCGAACTCGTTTTTCTCTATAGCTGCGAGCTGCGGTGTCAATTTTTTCTTCACTTCTTCCACGTCGTTAAAACGATGTCCTTTCATGTCCCTCTTCATTGGTGGAAACAAAATAGTCACACAGAGCAAGATCAGGTGAGTAGGGGGCGTGAAGCAAAAGAGTCATGCTGTTTTTAGCCAAGAAATTACGAACTAATGAGGCTGTGTGAGCAGATGTATCGTCATGGTGGAAAAACCATTCTCCCGTCTGCCACAAATCGGAACTCTATCGTCGCACACTATTACGCAGTCTTCTCAGAACCACAAAATTTCACAACAGCACTCTGTTCACTTAAGTCTGACATTACAACAAACGATGAATAAACGAAAATGCTTTTATAAAAAATGCATTGTAGCAAGACATAACCTTTTCCGGCGGAAGAACCGACTGCACCGAACGCAGAACAAGTTACGTCAGTCGCACCTAGTACCAAGAATGCGTACTAGGCAAACCTCACCCACAGCGCTACCATTCCGGTTATTTTTAAGTACCCTTTCATATACAACAAGTGAAAAATTTAAAGAACTATAGAAACTTTAACACAGAGAGTAAGTACAGATTGAACAATAACTAGGTATGAGTGTCAGCTATTCATTAGCAACGAAATTATCCAAACAACAATTTTCATGACTCAGAGAGTGATATATGTTACAAGATCGCTCTTTAGAAAGCTGGCAGCATGATCAGTAAAACGGCGAGAAACACACTTTAACCACAACTAAATCTAAAAGAAGGTTCTTCAATAGAAGACGGTCACAAACGCTTACAGTTAACAATTGTTTAGGTTTCCACCATCATATTCTCAAATGGCCAGGTATATTCCTTTCTTATCATCTATACTATTGCAACTTTTCTTCTACTGCTTAGGAGGCGAAGAAATCTCTAATCAGGTAGATAGCTGGTACAAGTATACAATATTATTTAAGTATTATATATTCTGAATATTTCGTAAGACCTCCTGTAATAAATGATGTATTGTTAATATAACCCCTACGATTCTTCTAACAAACTTATTAAAAAGGATCCGCTTCTGGGCTTCCGGGCTGGAACGGCGTCACTGCTATAACTGCCGACGTTTCGTACCCACTCTTATGGGATATCTTCAGGGCTCAACTACTGCTACTGTTTGTTGCACTGAAACTGTTAGTCACTGTCACCACGTCACTGTTATACCAGTGACGCGGTTCCAGTCCGGAAGCCCAGAAGCAGATAGTATGGACCACGACCGCGGAAGTCTACGTACCAAATTATTAAAGAGGAGTTTACTTTATTTTCATCTAGAAATTGTTTAGTATAATTTATTGTATTTTATTTTACTTTCTTTTTTCTTTCGGTGCTAAGAAGTCAGATGTACTGCATCTAGAGCAATTCTTAACTAAATTAACTGAATGAACGTCTATCCAAGAATATCTCATTGTGTTCGATGTTTGACTTTGATGAACATAATTGCTTCCAAAATTAAGATAAATAAAACATCCCACGAATTAATATTTTTAGCTCGTCACAGTAGGCGACGCCCTATATGAATCTAAGTGGTACATCAAGAAACAACGCAATATTACCAAAGCAATGGTGTTGGTTATACAGGTGTCGCATATCGACAAAATGCTAATGATTGGTAACACTTGGCGTCTTAATCTGAACACTTTCATGAGCGTATGATTTGATTAAATCTATATTAGTGAAGTCAAGTTTCGAAGTAATGTTCTTGTGTTTCAGGTGCTTAAAACGTCTTTTTCATTTCAAACTTGTGTTCAAACTGTATACCAAACGGACGAACCAATTTAGGAAGAATTTAGTGTCAATTAGATATTACAGCGATAGATGTATAGATAAAAATGGTCACTTAAATACACAGGATTTATCTTTTAGACTAGAAAATGCAAATTTATAAAATACTAATTATCTTTATCACAAGTGACTAAGCTCATATCTACGGTAAGAAATAAAATTGTTTTTCATTAAGATCATTTCTGGCACTTTGTTTCTTTTTACTGTTCAATTGTTAATTTTCACAGTGATTAATATTATAAAAACTTCCCTTTAAAAGTACTAAATCTAATCAGAGAGAAATATAGAGCAAGAACTAGATGGCGCAAATCGCATAATCCACAGACAAAGAAAATAATTACAACAAGCTGGCAAATAACTTAAAAAGAAATGTCTACGAAGCTAAGCAAAGACAATACCAAAATTATTTTGGGCAGTAAACCAAAAAAGCTATTCCAAACAGTTAATTACAGCTGAATAAGCTAGATTAGAAGACGAAAATGTGGAAGTCAACTTAAACGTTTCAGACACGTATTTACTCCAAACTCGGATGATCCTTATGACGAAGTTAGTAATTACATTGAAGCACCATTACAGATGTTACTACCAATTAAAAGCTTCACTACTATCGAATTAAGGGATGAAATTAAACGTCAGGATATGATCTATTAAATGGTAAAGTATTTTATGAACTTAAAAGTCAACAAAATTGTGGAATTCTCCAAATAAAATACTGGTCTATACAACTTAAATTGACTCAAATCTCGATACGAAGTACCCTCATGCACTTTGTTATCACAAATGTTCAAACTATTAGAGAAACTAATAATTAAAAGAATGTGTGGAAAAGAGTATACTAAAGTTCCTAAATCAGCAATTCGGTAATTAAGACGCTCAATGATTCAGCAATGCAAGTGGTAACAACATTAAATGGAATCATTCAACAAGCTTTTGACAGAGTATGGCGCAAAAGCTGGTTTTGCATAACAAAACTGCAAGAAGGTACTACTTGTTGCTGAAATTATATCCCACAGAAAGCCAAGTCTAGATAAATGTAGAAAATCGTGCTCCGACATACATACAGTTAAGTCAAGCCTACCACAAGGGAGTGTTTTTGGGCCTCTGTTATATATTTTATATATTATTTTATATATTGCAGACACACCACCATAGAAGCGAATATTGGAATATTCATAAATGACATGATAATATTGTCCAGATATAATAATCCACAACTCTCTACAGCACGGCTACAAAATCAAACTCAAATATTGTCACACAATTAAAAAATGAAAGTAAACAAAGCTAACGTGCAACATGTAGTGGACAATGATAACTTTTATTAGTTTTGAAGCAAATATATTCCACACTACCGACCTAAAGGCAATTCCAATATAATAAAAAGGTGGTGTTAGAAGATATGTAATAATGTAGGTAACCATACAACCTATAAATTATATGCAGTTTTATATGAAAATCCTGATTTGTAAAACTATAGTGTGTATAGAACAGTGTTTAAGGGAAAACTAAGTGAGAATGTGATATGAAAGACATAAATTCGTGAATATTACTTCATTAGACATAGAACGCTCATTTTCCAAATATATTTTCACCTCGTCATAGGCGTTTAACTGAATGACAATGGAAGATATACTGATGATACAATACTACACCACATTTCATTTCAGGATATATCTACTCGTAAAAAAAACCTAATTACATATGTATAGGTCAAATCAGGAATGTTTTCCGATCACGTGATCACTGTAGTATGAAATAAGATGTCGACAGGAAGTGAGGATGTCAAATTAAATAGTATATATTGCTGTCAGATGCGATAATGTACTGTATACCTAACCTGTAAACTTGTAAATAACAAATGTAAAAGCTGCCTACGTAGGTTATCTAAGTAAACTAACAAAGATGATGAAATAAATATGATAAATTAGCTGTTAGAAGAATAACAAAGAACAGCGGTAAAATACAAGGAATATAACAATATCGGAACAGTAGGAAGGACAAACTTCGTAAGTCAAAAGTCAAAACACTATTTTATCTGTATTATAGGTGATACATGTGTGCATAATACACATGCTCTGCATACGTCTGTTCCTATTTTTTCACGATTTCTTGACAAGACGTAGCGCGTTTATTAGAATAACGTTCGCGCCCTTTCTTTCTTCAATACATGTGACTACTGATGAATTAGACAAATGCCGGTATATGTTCGTAATTTGCAGCGTTCTTGATACACTGACAAACTTTGGTGGTTCTAACAATACATTGTTTATTTTATTTATAATCGCACTTATTAAGCATTTGAGCACTACTAAGAACCCGGAGGTTTATTTACAATATATTAATTTTAATATTTTTAAAATTTTCAGAACAATATTATTGTTATTATTATTATATAATTAATCAAAACAAATATTAATTTTAACGCTTTTAAAATTGCAACTTTAGAAGTTACAGGAACGTAATTATCGTATTTTATCTTCAGGTATGTAATGTATAAACGACCTTATTTATATATTTTTGTCTACATTATTGAGTAAACACGAAAAATATAACCAACAAACGAAATCTACCAACGAATCTCATCAAAAATGAATTACCACATTCTTCCAGCATAGAAAAGTTTTAAAGTTAATAAATACTACTCTCACAAATATAATCATATAACTATCTTTATATTTTAACTTATGCACATATCTATGTACATATTTAAAAGAAACTTTCCTTTCTTAACCCTTAATTCTAACTTTACCAAACACTTAATCTCTTTTATAAAACTTGCAGGACTTTAGTTTCACGAATCAGTACATATGTACATATATACATGTGTGTATATATATATATAACTTTACAACAGTACAGTATAGATTTAAAGTATACATTAGATAGAAATGGAAAAAGAGTATGTTATGAATTCCGGCCTGCAGGCTTTAGATTTGATAGGCTTGCACCCATTTAAATCTACGTTTTACAAGAACGTGAAAGCTGTTCTCTTTGTTACATTCGCTTTAGCAAGTTATGCCTTCAATATGGCCGGTGTTATTTCAAAATATGAAAGTATTAGATCTCTAGCAGATTCTGTTGATGCAATACCAGCAGCCCAGCAAGTAAGTATTTCGTCCGATTTTAAATTAGGAGCCTAGTTTCGCTTTGTTAAACTAATTTATTAGAAACCCAATTTTGAAAACTTCAATATCAAAAGTCAGAACAATAATTTTAAAAAATTTGTATTTTTAAGTTTCAATATTGTTTTCTAAGTTTTTCGGCATTAAAATGATGTAGCAAAAAATTATCTCATCTTATCTTTTAAGTTATCTTTGGCCAATATCACATTTGTTTGTAATACATAGGCCCAGTGGCCTTTCGCTTCGAGTTTTTTTCCTTCTTCTGTAGTATTTTTTCCTATCTTCGTCCCTTTCTTTCCAATCCGTTTCTCCTGATCTGAGTAAAATCTTCCTTAACCTCTTCCAACCAGCTTTTTCTCTGATCGGTAAAACTTTTTCACTCATCAATTTTCAGGCATCGTAGTTAATATTCCAGCTATCTAGTTCTTTGTACTCTCACTGTACTAGCAATACTAGGTTTTTTGAAGAGTTTTAAAGAAAGCTTTTATTTCACAATAGATTTTTCTTAAAGTCTTCATTCCCATACTTCATCATCTAGGTATCACAAGCATACATAACAGTGGCTCTTATTACTGCTTCGTAGAATCTTACTTTTTCAAGTCTTAAACTTCCAACTGCTTAGCTTCCTTTTGCTCACCGTTTTTCTGTTTCCTTTACTTATTAACGTTACGCCCGATCAACTCCACTTTTTCTATAGTGCATCTTTTGCTAGCACAGTTGATGACTAAATCTTCCATCTCTCATTTTTCATGATCCTTCATTATTATATATTTCGTTTTTATTTTATTTCATTAATTTTTGGCCTCTATTCATTGGATTTTCTTTTCAACAGTTCAAATATATTTATTAGTTTTTCCTTCGATCTAGTCATTTGTATTATGTCGTCATCGTCTGCTAGGCATGTTTACCTTCATATATTAAGCACTTGTTCTTACGCCACTTTCTCTCATAATAAGCTTTTGCTCTAGTTGAAGACGACTGTGAACTGAAAAGAAGGTTCTTCCATCCAAATAGTTTGCAATATATTAGGTGCGCAACCAAGTTCTCGCTGTTTTTTTTTTGATAAAAACGCAACTTTATTGTGAAAAAATGTTTACAATGAATCGTCCAAAATATTGCCCATCGCTAGCGACAAAGTTTTCCCATCTTTCTGGCAGAGCTTGAATATCGTCACGGTAGAAGTGTTCGTCTTTTGAGGCTATCCACGAATCAAGCCATTTTGAGATGTCTTCATATAATAGCGGAACTGCTGATTAGCCAGACCATGTGCCTTCGAACGGAACAAGTAATAATCGGACGGCGCAATATCTGGGGAATATGGCGGGTGGGGTAGGACCTCCCATTTGAGCGTTTCTAAGTAGCTTTTAGCGGGTTTGGCAACACGAGGCCGAGCGTTGTCATGCTGTAGAATCACTTTTTCGTGCCTCTGCTCGTATTGTGGCCGCTTTTCGCGTAGTGCTCGGCTCAATCGCATCAATTGAGTTCGATACCGTTCCCCAGTGATGGTTTCGTTCGGTTTCAACAGCTCATGATAAATAACACCGCCCTGGTCCCATCAAACACACAGCAAAACCTTCGCAGCGCGAATATTCGGCCGAACCGACGACGTAGCATGACCGAACAGTCCCCATGATTTTGTTCTCTTTGGGTTGCTGTAATGAATCCATTTTTCATCACCCGTAACGATGCGATGAAGAAACCCCTTCCTTTTTTGCCGCTGGAGCAATTGTTCGCAGGCGAAAAAACGACGCTTGACGTCTCTTGGCTTCAAATCATAAGGAACCTAAGTTCCTTGTTTTTGAATCATTCCCAACGCATGCAATCGCTGGGAAATGGATTGGCGGGTAACTCCTAATGCTGACGCAAGCTCTTTCTGCGTTTGGCACGAATCCTCATCGAGCAATGCCTCCAATTCAGCGTCTTCGAAGGTTTTTGGTCTTCCTTCATGCGAACGGTCGTCAACATCGAAATTACCGTCTTTGAAGCGACGGAACCAATCACGGCACGTTGTTTCACTTAGAGCAGTATCTCTGTAAACTTTTTAGAGTTCTCGATGCGCTTCAGCCACCGTTTTCTTCGAATGAAAGAAGAAAAACAAATGACGATTATTTGGCACAAAATCAGACATTTTCACACAACCAAAAGTATATGACCCAAAAACAAAAAAACAAAATCATTAATGTATCAAAGCGGTTTGTATACCATATGTCTAAGCTTGGTTGATGACGTTTCGGTTATGTCACAATCGACCAGCGCTTACTACTGGAGCCATCTCTTGAAAAACAGCGAGAACTTAGTTGCGCACCTAATAAATTTACTATTACTCCTGTAAACAATGTCATAAGAGAGTTGAATTAATTAGAAAAAAATTACATACTCACCTTCTGGGGCACGACGAGCGAAACGAGAAACTGGGCTCGTGTTATTTTATATTATTATTTCTTTAATATTCTATTTTCTAATTTCAAGGTTACTGTAAAATTACTGTCGGTAATCTTTTTAAAGACGAAAATGAGATACTTGTATGCGACTGTTGCAAAGACATGGTCAGAGAATAGACGCTACGACGAACTAGATGAAAAGTTAATATTACTGTCGAATCAGTTTAAGAAAATATATAACATATATAGAGCAACTATATGGACAACGGTGGTATTGTACATAAGCAAGCCTTTAATACTTTTTTCCAGAACTCAAATCACCGAATGGTACATACCATGCGATTTTGAGAACGATTATTGCTACGGAATTATTCTTGCTGCTCAAGTTACTTATATAGCACTCCTTGGTTTTGTAGTGTATGTTTTCGATGGTATATTCTACGCTTTCTTGTTCCATACTTATTGTGAATTAGAAAAAGTCAAGCATAATTTCATGAATCTGCTTATATTTAAAGATATTAGAGCAACTAATCGTGATTTATATCAAGAATTCTGTAACATTGTGAAACACCACAATTTTGTTTTAAAGCAAGTACATTTTGATGGCGTGCAGTGGTTATATATTCATATATTTTCTTTTAGATTTCTAGATGACATAAATAGTATATATTACTTACAGTTGCTCAATCATTTCGCTACTATTTCTGCAACTATAGTTTTTGGAATATTTTTCATGAATCTGGACGGGTAGGTAGTGCTTCGTTTTTTCGATTTATTATACATTTCATCACGTTAATATATATACATATAAACATCCGTATCTCAGACATCGTAATAGGAATACAAAAGATTATTTGAAGTAAAAAAGCACGATTAAGTTAAAACTATATTAATGTCCTAATCTGAAATATTTCGAAAATAATTGGTCCTTCGAGCTGGACGTTTGCTTGAATTGTCTCAAGTCAGAGATTAGGAAAGTAAATGCAGTTCAACCTCTGAGAAGAAATGCAAAATAAACATTAGTTAGTACATTACTTGTGTTACTGCTAACATTGTTGGCTAATTACTGTTCGTTGTTTTTAATCCATTTCTTATAAATAGAACTACTCTTTCAATCAATGTCTCTTTTTCTAATTTTGATTCTTTAGCAACTTCTGGCAAGTACTCTTGTTGTAACAAGAATAATAAAACATTGCTGTACATTGTTGTGCCGAAAATTTCATGTACATATTCAAATTAAATCCAAATTCTTACCCATTTTCGCTATCTTGCATGATTCATGAATGTCCATTTCATGGAATTTATGTTTATTTGACTGCGAGTCGTTATTCTTTTATAACGAGTGAGCAACAATGATTGACCTGATCTTTTACTACTTTCCGCACGCCCCATATCAGTACTTACTTCCTTTTTTCTATCTGAAGTTAGCAGTTTAGTAATTTCTAGTGAATTTTCCTACTCTATGTTTATGTCATTAACCTTTCATTGACGTGCAGTGTACAGAACTTGTTTTGTGATTAATATCCATTATTTGTACTTATATGCTAGCCTTCATCAGTCTTTTTAGTCTTCAGTTCACATATACGCAGCGAAAATGCCGTTTTCACTGGAATTTGTTGTTTACATAGTAGCTAGCATATTTTTATTATAATTATTAGAACTGCGTGAGACACTGTCTAATTTAACTTTTAAGAGGAAGTAAATATTGAGGTGATATGTATGGAAAGAAGTATAGGACCAGGTCATTCATTGTTGCTCATACTGTATATTTTTAATAACAAGTATTCTTCAGATATTAATATTTAGTCTTCTGAAAGGACATAGTGTGACATCTGTACTATTGAATCCTAAACAGATGTATAGATGCGCTAGGTTTCTACTTGTAGTTCTAGCTTCAGCAATTTTACATTTTTCGGGTAGTAATTAAAGCCAATTGACGCATCCTAAGTTTTCTTTAATTGGCTTTAATAATATATTTGTAATTACCTACCTTCCTTTTGTTTTTTATTCATGACGTTGTTGACCGATCATTTATAAATAGTTGAACCACGTGAATTGCTTTCTCTTTTGGTACACCTACATTCAGATCGGAAATGTTCTGTAAAAAACTATTCGACCTGGATTAAGCGTTGTTTTAAGTTAAGGAGAAAATTTTCTTTCGATTGTATATCGGAACAAAGACACGCCAATCGATTTTATTTATCGATTTGTCAGATACACGGTATGAAATTAAACGATAAATTATACTAGTGTGCAGAGGAGTTTTGCAATCAGAAATTCATAAAGGTAAAAAGACATTGACATTAATATTTTATTACTAAAATTCCTTTTCTGAGCACACATTACAACAACTTTGAGTAGGCTATGGATCCAATAAAATCCACTCAATTTCTGCCACAGCTTCCTTCGGTAATGGTGCTTTCAACCCCATTTGCTAATAGCCAATTATTACCATTTGTTTTTCGAATTGTTTAATATTATTTGACTTGTTTATTATAAAGAAAAGATCATCTTACTGCAATCACTTGCATTTAATATACAGTCCATTGTTATTAAAACAAGACCAAATAACATTTGCTATTTCCATTACATATATATAATCTTAATTTGATAGTAAAGGACCGTATGTACATACATGACCTAACTAACTTGAATTGGATTTAAAATTAGGTTTCCGCCATCTCTTAGCTTATTGTCAAGATACATTCCGTACTTGATCTCTTATCACTTTCAATTGTATATCTACTGTTTCTCAGGAGAAAAAATTTACAGTCAGGTAATAAATAAACAATTTTAATTAAAATGATCCCGAATACTTTGAAATTTCAGGTAAGCAGCGTGGGCGATATCTTATACGAGTCGGAATGGTATTTAAACAGTCAATTTAAAGTTAGGAAGGGAATGCTTATGGTCATGAAGATATCATCTATTAAAAACAAACTTACTATTGGCAATCTATGGAAACTAAATTTAGCAACTTTTATGAGCGTATGAGAGTTATCGCAAATATAATGAAATGTGATTGGAAATTGTATGTTTCAGGTTGTAAAAACCTCAATATCTTTTCATGCCTTCATGCAGACCGTTTATAAAGCTGACACTCAAGAAGTTTCAAATATTTAATATTAGCAATATATGTAATATTTTAGTCTGTTTAAATGTTATAGTATTTTACATATATAAAGAATGATACATGTCTGTTAGTGCATTAAAAGTTCTAAAATATATTCGCAAGAACAAAAGTGAAAATGTTTAGTTTTCTTTGAGTATTAATAAATAAACTACAAAGATGATTTGTACAAAGGGTACTAGAAAAGTTTTGCAATATGACGCAACAATGAATCGCAGGAAGCTGTTTGGTACTGCATGTTGAGACATGCCCATACGTGCATTGTAACCGCCGCGCCATGTCGATGGGCTCAGTTATTCATTAGCAGTGAGAGTGTAAAGTGCTTGCGATGGCATCGTGGTTACGAAATGAGATAAGGGCAGTTTTGCGTTATAATTTCGTGCGTGGTTTAAACATAGACCAGTTCTTCGAAGAAATGCCTCTTGCACTAGGTGATGTTTGTCCACATCGCACAACGATATTCAGGTGGTATAGAGAATTCCAAAGTGAAAATTGCGGAAGATGCTGAGAGGCCGGGAAGGCCACGAACGTCGGTTACGGAGGAAAACGTTATTACTGTGTGAAAAATGCTTGGCGAAGACAGGCGAGTGACTTACCAACAGATAGAGAGTACTTCAGGCCTAAATGTACCAGCAATTCGTTCGATTCTGCATGATCATTTGAACGTGAAGGAACTTTGTTCTCTCTGGGCGCCGCATCAACTGACTAAAGAGCAGATGACACGACGTGCGACATGGTGTCGGGAGATGCTAAAAAAGTTTAATAAGTGACAATTTCAGTATGTGAACAACATCGTGACAGATGACGAGACTTGGCTGTACTATTACGATGTGCCGACCAAAGCTCAAAACAAAGTTTGGGTCTTTGATGATGAGGACACACCCGTAGTTGTCAGAAAATCCCGATCTGTAAAGAAGAAAATGATAGCTGTATTTTTCAAATCGAATGGAATTGTGGAACGCGTCCTTTTGGACACATAGAAGACTGTCGCAGCTAAGTGGTATACTGAACAGTGCCTGCCTAAAGTCATTGGATCTATGAAAAACCTGCGGCCAAAATCAAGCTCACCGCGCCAAAGTCTGCACCGAATATTTGTCCACGACAGGATTGAAACTTCTCGAGCACTCTCCCTACAGTCCAGATCTTGCTCCGTGCGACTTTGCGCTGTTTCTGCATGTGAAAATGAAGCTAAAAGAGTCGATTTTCCAGTGACGAGGACCTTCTGCGGGCTTGGGACAACGAGTGTACTTTACTCCCTAGTGAAACATAGCAGAACTGGTTTAGAGATTGGTTTCGGAGGATGGAGAGGTGTATTGAGTGTAGAGGAAATTACTTTGAAAAAATTAAATAAACCAAGCTGTTTTGCAAAACTTTCTTACTACCCTTTGTACATAAAAGAGACATTCTGCACTGCAATGGTTTAGATAATGTTTGTATTTTAAACAGTTTCTTTAAAAGAATTTTTTAATCATTATTCCAATAAATTTTCCCACATTTACTTGTAAAAATATCTAAACATATCAATTAGAGTAAAACATCAACAAAAGTAAACATAATTATTAATTCGTTTTCTTCATTGCATTATAATTACACTACATGTACTGTAATTATAAATTCCTCGTTGGAAAATAACTTACATTTTTAAAGAGCTTACGGTAAGGACAAAACAAAAAACTGACTTAATAGCATGCATATTTCCATTCAATCGTGTAACACATACATAAAAACTAAAATAGATTTTATGCAGCTAACATGTGTACATTCTGCACCAGTTACATTTAAATAATAAATATGTATTTGTGACCTAAAAAAATTCTTTATAAAAAGACCTGCTTTAAAAATTTCCCTATTTAGAAACATTCCCTAAAGTCGAAGTAGCGAAATGAACAAAGAGTTTGTGATGGCGTTCGGACTAGGTCATTTGCATAACATGGGTTTGAATCCTTTTAAACCATCAATTTTTGGGCAAGCCAAAGCACTTCTCCTGTTAGGTATTACAGTTATTATGTACGGTTTCAATTTGGCTGCGATTTTTGTTGACTACGATGGCATCAAGTCCTTAGAAAATTCCATTGATACTATACCATGTGAACACCAAGTGAGTGTGGTAATTACCTAATAAAGCTGAGAAATTATTACTAAGTAATTTTCTTTTACAAAATTGAAAACGAATTAAATTACAAAAGTAGATTCGTATTATCAAAAGTGCGAACGATCCGCTTGAAAACAGTTGGATTTTAAACATTGTTGTGTGGAGTCGCGTACAACGATGCCGTGTTAATAAAGAATAATATGCAATGTATTCCACTATATTCCATATAAAATTACTCACATTAGTAAGAATATAAAATTTAGTTAAAGAATAGGAAGCATCTGACTTTAATACTTATTTCAACTATAATGTTACCCGTTAAATAAATTGTTTGGTATTCTTTTATATAACCGTAATTAAACTAATTAAATTAAAGATTTTTTTCAATGATTAGATCGGGATTTTGCTAAAATCTAAAGCTTATAGGAGATAGAAAAATTACCTTAAAAGCTACTAAATTAAATAGAAACATGAAAATTATTATTATTATTGTTAAATTCAAAGGTTTTAAGCTGCTATCATCTGCATTCGCGCCCATTATCACGAGTTGTCTTATTAGGTTACGTTCGTTAAGTATTATTGGACGTTCGCTTACGATTTCGTATTGTTTATAAATTAGTTTGTAAAATGATTTGACTAATTACTTCTTTGATTGATTTATTAACATTTGTGATATCCAACGATGGTTCAATGAGCGATTATGTAGGCTGCACGAATAAGCCCTTGAAGTATACCGAACAGTCATCTTCCATTAAAGCTATAACTTCAGCGACTTATAGTCCGTTTAATGTCACAATTCGATCTAGACCTAGTAAAACACGATAGTTAAAGAATCTAAACAAAATTCAATAGTAGCTATTGCAATACTGATAAACTACAGTTAAAAACATAAATCGCAACACGTAACCTAAACGATAAGTTCCAGTAATGCATTAATAATGATACGAATGACAAGCAATTAAAGCTTTTAAATGAAAAAACATTTCCTCCCTCTTTAGTTCAAACGAATGAAAGAACAAAGTATGTATTCGTCTCGCCTAATGGATAACTACGTTGTCACGATATGTGTATAGACGAATACTTTTAACTTAGCAAAGCGCCATAGGTGATTGTACGAGAACAAATTCTAACGTTAATAATACCATGCTTACGACGCTTGTTTCGTGTTGTCAACTCTCTTCAGGTAAACTATGACATTACTGATGAATTTATTATCGATGTGAGTTATCGCACCGTTTTTCGATACAGCAAAGAATGAGAAAGCATTACTTACCTCTCTCGTTCAAACGAATGAAAAAAGTAAGCGTAAGTTTTGTCTAATGGATAACTACGTTATCACGATATGAGTGTAGACGAACACTTTTAACTTCGCAAACAGCCATAGGTGATCGTATGAGATTAAATTTTAGTATAAATAATCCCTTGTTTACAACACGTTTCGATTAATCAACTCTCTTTAGATAAACTATGTTATTATTAACGGTGTGGATTATCACACTGTTTTGCGATGCGGTAAAGAATGAATAAACATTACTTTCACTCTCTCTCTCTCTCTCTCGTTCAAACGAACGAAAGAACAAAGTACGTATTCGCCTTGCCAAACGAAAAACTACGTCATCACAGTGCGTATACAGTCAAAACGATGCAATAACTCACACCGAGAATATATTCATTAATAATACCATAGTTTACCTGAAGACAGTTGATAACTCGAAACGCATCGTAAACAAGGTATTATTTACATTTGAATTTATTCTCATACGAATTAAAGCTTTTGTTTTTTCAATGGTCGGCTGTCACTTACATGTATGTATGAGTAGTGACTTGATTTTGACATCGTATGGTCGGTTTCTACTTCAGTAAATTTTCAAGTGATCCGCTTTCTCGTCGGTTGTGTACACATACATATATTCGTTGACTAAACTCGGCGCCTCCATGTGCTTTTACATCGAAGATATTTTTCAGACTTCAGTGAGATTATTATACATGATGATTATGGGAAAGAAAATTATAAAACTTTATGAAATGGTGAACAATATATGGCCCAATGACATATGCGGAAGTGATCTGGAAAAACAACTCAAATCATCTGCGGAAAAATTTAAAAAGTTTTTCATTGGATACATAATATATATGCTGTCGGGTACATTATTTTATATGCTTACCCCTTCTCTAGTTGGTTCTAGAGCTCTTATAACAGAATGGTATACACCTTGCGATCTTTCCTCAGATGTTTGTTACAACGCCGTCAAACTGACACAGGCTGCCTATTATTTCCTCATAACTTATCAAGTGATCGTATTTGACAGTATATTTTACTCCTTCCTTTTCTGCATATACATTGAAATAGAAAAAGTGAAATGCTCTTTCAAGCATCTAAATATTAGGGAAAATATTAGTAACGATGAAGTGAATATGAAATTTTGCAAAATCATAGAGCATCATGGCTTTGTTTTGCAGTAAGTACTTTTTTAAGCTTAATATCAATTATTGAACCAAATTATTTCTCTTACAGAATTATGAATGCTTTTAACGCTGTATACTGCACACAAATACTTAATCACTTTATGTCGATGGTAACTGCAATTTGTTTCGGAGTATTTTTATTGAACAAAGATGGGTACGTTCTTCAGATATGCAAAGAAAACTGCTAAAGTTTTGCAATATAGCTACAACTTTGAAAATTTTTCTAAATAATTTCAACCACATACAATTTGTTTTTCCAAACCAATCATCTAATAAATAAGTACACGGATAAATTTCAAAATATTTATAAACCATAATAATTGTTTCGCCATACAATGGCTTCATCAGGTAGATGGAAACAAATTTTAACAACGCTTCACTGAACTTGTCACAGTGTGGAACAATCGGTTGCAACCTATTGCAAAACTTTCGTAGTCGTCCTTATATACTCCCCTTTACAACAAAACTTTTTGAAATTTAGATTTCCACCACCTTCCATAGAAAGTTACCGGTATGCGCCTTATGTAGTTGGATATTACATACAGCTCTTCGTATATTGTTATTCGGGAGAAATCATATTTAATCAGGTATGTAGTTTAGTGATAGTGCTAGGTACCAGTGCAAAGATATTTATTGAGTTGCTGAATGTAAAAGTAGAGAAACGCTTGTCTGTATCTCATTTTTTATAAAGATAAAATCTCAAACTCTCACACCTTCACACAAAATAATATTTAGTACCTCTCAAATATATACCTGCTAGTAAACTTGGCTTTCTTACCAATTATTTTATATTATTGTATAATGATTACAAAAAACACGTCTCCTGACATATCATTTTAAAGTATTTTTTGTAACTAAGCTTTTAATAATATTATTTTTAACGTTGTTATAATCATTTCAATTTTATCGCGCTATTAACTATTTCTTAATTTTGGCGTGACCTTTGTATAAGTCAACAGGAGTCACCCTTCATTCCATCGATATCTTTGAAAGCTCGATTTTTAAAAATACGTGTAGTATTAATGTGATCTGTTCCTGTCCGGAGATATACACACGCAAGTATACGTATCATTCGGAACACATTCTTTAACCAAAACATATATTGTACTCCTGCAGCTTAGTTATGTTCTTATTACAATCTTTGCGTTTTTGCTTCGCCTAATTCTAATCAATTCTAACCTTTAAAAATTTCGAAGCTTCGAAAGCAACAACAGCAAGGTTTTAAGGATAACTTTGCTGTTTTCCTTTTTACTAATCCTTATTTCCTTATTTTCACATCTTAACGTCAATAATAATTTTGCTTCACAACGTGGGATAACTTTTTTTTTCAAACTCAGCATAACAATAGTTTGATGCACAAACGTGAGGCTCTCTTTTTCCCACATCATTAACATCGTTAACATCGTTAACAATATTAACACTAAATTTTATCCGAAAATGCACAGATACGCCGCACAAACTATACAAACTATTACAAATAATGTACAGTAAAAATACTATGAAAGTATGCGTTATATATGAATGCTATTAGGAATACAAAGAACGAAAACATGTGACAAATGCTAATTGATATTAATATAGTGTGAGATGCAATATAGTCTGCATACGGTATATGACGCTAAAAATTCTAATTTTAACCGCTTTTTACATCGTCTATGTATTGCAAAAATTTTCAAAAATATTTTCTCTTCCCCGCGTCGGACTTCGAACTCGCGGGTTCCTGTCTCTCCGGGAACATTTCCTTTATAAAATATTTTTACATGGTAAATATGCTTAATTTTTTACACTATTATAGGTTTCTTCAGTTTCTCGTGCTATTTACGAAAGTACATGGTATTTAAGCAAAGAATCTAATATATCCAATGGTGTTCGTTTAGGTATACAACTATCCCAAACGGAGAAGAAAGTTATGATTGGTGGTTTGTGGCCTTTAAATTTAAAAACTTTTATGGACGTAAGTATGTAACATATGCGGAGAAACTTTGTTCGTATTTTCTATACAATTTCAATACAACATATCAATAATCTAACCCCCTCCAAATAGAGCGATGATCTAAGTTGGAGTGAGACGTATTTTTCTGTATCGAAAAGGTACGATAAACTCTACGAAGGAATCGTTCGTTAATAATATAAGTCTACCTGATGATGAGTGAATCTCTGAAACATACGTAGTAGACAGGGTGTTATTAACATTTGAATGATTCCTTTTAACTTTCGTTAATGCGGTAAGTCGCCGAAGTGTCAAGCGTCTGTCTACACACGCCCTAGGAACTTTGTTCTCGAACAGAGAGATAGACGCGTTCTCGCTTTGTTCTTCATTACATTCCTGTGTTGGACGAAAGAGAGAGGCAATGTTTATTCATTATTTTTCGGTATCGAAAAGATACGATAAACTCTACGAAGGAATTGTTCGTTAATAACACAAGTCTACCTGACAATGTGTGAATCTCTGAAACATATGTAGTAGACAGGGTGTTATTAACATTTGAATGATTCCTTTTAACATTCATTTACAATTAAAATGATTAAAAAATAATTTTACTAATTTTGGTGTAGGTTTTTAGGATATCCATTTCTCTCAATGCATTATTGCAGACTGCCTACATGAATAACGTTGATCAATTTACGGAATAGATTATGTAATGCACCGTTTAAACAATGTAGTAGCTGCATATTGCTATAAAATGTTCGTTAAGGTAAGCAGAAATTGATTCAAGATAGAAGAAAACTACTTACAGATTTCACATGCTTATACTTGTTGATTCGTTATTTTTAAAACTTACATTTTTCAAAGTAGGTTCTTCTCATAACAAAACCTATCATCTAACAGATGACTATTTTCAAAATAAATAATACAACGATATTAAATAAACGATTTATTTATGTAAAACATATTATTCTACATATTTGTATGCAAAAAAATAAAATATATATCCCTTTATGTTGAACTGAATTGTATGTCATAATTAAATTAATATTTAGATCGTTGACTGCGCACAAGAGTGATGATTAAATGTATAGAATAATGACATAAAATTAAAAATTGAAGTTTAATTACTCTTTAATTAAATACAACCATGCTCAAATGTATTAGACACCTTACGAATTTATGTACATACATACATATGTATATAGTTTATATAGTTTAGTCAAAAGAGAGGTGAGGAAAACAAAACTGTTGTGAAAATTATGTACAAAGTGTTATTTAGTAATATAGTACAATTTATCAATATTTTGTCGCTCCGCCCTTGGCCTTAATGGCAGTTCGCACTCGTCGAGGCATACTTGCTACTAAATTGTAACACTGCCGGTGGTATTGCAGCTCATATTTCGCGAATTTTTGTTAATAATTCTGCTTTTGACAGGCATTTATGTTCCGTGATCTTAGTTTTCAAGATACGCCACAAATTTTCAATGGGCGACAAATCGGGACTTTGTGGCGGCCAATCCAATACCTCCACTGTGTTTTCCTCGAACCAACGCATTACAGCTCCCGATTTGTGGCAGGGCGCATTATCTTGCTGAAAAATGTATTGTGAAATATCCTGGTCGAATAGTTTTAGCACAGACGGTTCTAATACTTCCTCCAACATGGCAAAATAGCGTTGGCTATTCATCCGTCCATCGCACAGGTACACTTCTCCAACACCGTATGCAGACATACAACCCCAAACCATAATACTACCACCTCCAAATTTTACTGTGGGAATGATACATTGTGGTTTATAAGCTTCCCCTTGCCTACGCCGAACGTATAGCCTCCCAGGTAGTCCCCAAAGCTGCTAGGCAAAAGAAGAAAGTTAGCACTTAGACGGGATTAATTTTGTTTAATGTTACATGTAGACTGAATTGCATCCAACGATAAGAATATTAGTCATGAAGATGTACTTACATACCTCGATATTCGATTCATCAGACCAAAGAATCTTCGACCACTTCTCGATTGTCCAATTTTCATGTTGTTTGGCCCATAAATATCGCTTCTTTTTATGAGCGTCAGTTAAAAGCGGTTTACGTCGCGCTTTACACACTCATAAACCAGCACGCTGGAGACGCCTTCTCACTGTTTGCGCAGAAACTGTTACGCGATAACGCTGTTTCAGCTCACTGGCGAGCTGTTTCGACGATTTTTTCCTATCACTGAGAGCTAGTCTTTCTAAAATTCTGTCTTCTCTAATCGAGGTACAGTGTTTTCTACCAGTTTTTGGTCTGTTAACAAACGACCCATTCTCCTGATAGCGACTAATGGTTGTACGGACTGCACATCGCGAAATTTTTTTTTGCAATTGCAGCTATTGATAACTTCTGGGAATGCAGTAGCACTATTTGGCCGCGTTCCCTTACCGACAGCTCGCGTGTTTTAGGCATTTTTCTTCAACAAATAACTGACACAACGTGAAAAAATAGAATAATCTAATTGATCTCTACCACGAACTCACAAACGCACGTTGCTCACACAGTGCTAGAATGACACTAAAATTCTAAAATTCACAATTTCCCCTTTCCACCTATTCTTTTCAATAGGGGATTAACTAGGGTATTCAAAAACGCATTTCTGTAAATACCATTAACTATTTTTACGGTTAATTTCCGTCAGACTTGGATAATACCGAGAATAAGGGTTTTTACCTGGGGTGTCTAATACATCTGAGCATCGTTGTACCTGTCCCTGAGCTTAACAAAATATGTACATAAAACTAAAAATTTTGGTCGAAAACAGCGGATATTCTTCAAGCTTGTCAAGAGCCCAAAGACTGAAACGGTGACGATTCGAAAGGCCGGCTGCTTTCAATTCTTGAACGAGTTGAATTTTGTGTGCTTCCAAAGCAAGATCCATACATAAAATACGCCAAGTTATGACATACAATAAGCCAAGCTGTTGAGATCTACGTCGAATCGTTTCTTCACGGTCATCGTATACACTCAGCTACAATTGCTATATTTTCTTCACTACGTGCTGGATGTGGTCTAATTGGTCGCGTATTATCCAGTAATGAAATTTGCTTTTCCAATTTTCCGATGGTATAAAGAATTATGCGTTCGGTAGGCCGATTACGTAGACGATAAATCGCCCTAAGCGCACAAAACACATGTCTGGTGGAACGCTGATTTACGTAATACAGTTGAATAATTTGTAGACACTGTGTCGCACTGAGTCTTTCTATAATAAAATGTCACACAATACTTAACTAAAATAGCATGAAAGTTTGACACAATTCACATTTTATCTGTCAAAAAATCGCTATTGAAAAGAATTCATCATAATAAATGAGCCATTGTATATGGCGGAACGAAGTATTGTTTCAAAAACTAAATGCTTCACTTTATTTAACCGTAAAAATGAAATATTGCTTATTTATTCGTTTGATGCTCACCTTTCGTTACATTTTCACGTTGAACCAGTTTTTTATTAACTTGTTAACTGACTTATTTTGTAAATAATGGCTTAGTTCACATACGGAATGTTCTTTTGTTGCATTATATATCTTCAAGGGAATTTTAAGGCAACTTAGTGAGTTAATAGATGATAGAATACTAAGAAACTTTACGTGTGCCATTATTTGCTCTCGGCGACCGTTTATGAACATCAATCTCTGACTATTTAGCTTGTGGACCACCACCCTTGCGATAGTTAGCTGACGACTGTTCTGTTACTGTTCATACAAACAAGGGCTTCTTGAGTCGGTCTTTGTGACTCACAGCTTACTTATATGACGAATGTGTAACAAAAAGATTATATATAATCATATAAAGAGAAATTGTATACTAACGACTAAACGAAATATATAAAATTAGAAAGCAATTTATGTATAAATAAATGATAGAGGTAATAGTTATTATTTTCCACATTCTAATAAGTCCTTATTTAATAATTGAACATAATGTTATTCTGTTCGTAGATTTATCTTGCAATATGTTATAGATCTTGTTGTTCAACTTTCGGTTTCAAAGAAATATTGTATGATAGTTTATATGCAAAAACATACCCATTTTTAAAATGAAACTATATTTAGAATAAGATGTCTTTTGTTGTACAATAACATAATTTTAAAAATTTAGTTAAATAAGTTATTATATAACACGTAGAGTGTGTTTTATTTTTAATCACACGTCATTGCTGTATTTTTTATGACAATATACTTTTCATACCGTGTAATTGTAAAATTCACAGTAATATGTACATACATATATTTTTTAGAGCTGATTTTAGTTAATCAAATGTGGTACAAAGGGTACTAGGAAAGCTTTGCAATACAGCTTTGTTTATTTAATTTTTTCAAAGTAATTTCCTCTACACTCAATACACCTCTCCATCCTCAGAAACCAATCTTTAAACAAGTTCTGCCAAGTTTCTCTGGGGAATGAAGCACACTTGTTGTTCCAAGCCCGCAGAAGGTCCTCATCACTGGAAAACCGACTCCCTTTTAGCTTCATTTTCACAGGCGGGAACAGTGCAAAGTCGCAGGGAGCAAGATCTGGACTGTAGGGAGGGTGCTTGAGAAGTTTCAATCCTGTCGTGGTCAAATATTCGGTGCAGCCCTTGACGCGGTGAGCTGGAACATTAGCGTGATGGAGGAACCAAGTGTCCATTCTTGACTATGGCCGCAGGTTCTTTATAGATCCAATGACATTAGGCAGACACTGTTCAGTATACCACTTAGCTGTGACTGTCTTCTGTGTGTCCAAAACGACGCGTTCCACAATTCCACTCCATTTGAAAAATACAGCTATCATTTCCTTCTTTACAGATCGGAATTTTCTGTCAACTACGGGTGTGTCCTCATCATCAAAGATCCAAACTTTGTTATGAACTTTGGTCGGCACATCGTAATAGTACTATTACGATGTGACGATGTGACGAGACTTGGCTGTACAGCCAAGTCTCGTCACTTGTCACGATGTTGTTCACGTACCGAGATTGTCCCTTATTAAACTTTTTTAGCATCTCCCGGCACCAAGTCACACGTCGTGTCATCTGCTCTTCAGTCAGTCGATGCGGCACCCAGAGAGAACAAAGTTTCTTCACGTGCAAATGATCATGCAGAATCGAACGAATTGCTGGTGCATTTAGGCCTGAAGTACCCTCTATCTGTTGGTAGGTAACTCGCCTGTCCTCGCCAAGCATTTTCCTGATAGTAGTAACGTTTTCCTCCGTAACTGCCGTTCATGGCCTTTCCGGCCTCTCAGCATCCCCCACAATTAGATTTCTCCTTTGGAATTCTCTATACCAATATCATTGTACGATTATCTCATGTCATGACCACGATGCCATCGCAAGCATTTTACACTCTCACTGCTTATAAATAACTGAGCCCATCGACATTTCGCGGCGGTTACTATGCATGTATGAACATGTCTCAATAGCTTCCTACGATTCATTGTTGCTTCATATTGCGAAACTTTCCTAGTATCCTTTGTAATTAAATACTATTCACTTGTTTAATAATTAATGAAAAGTTTGTAACTTTTTAATAGATTGAGAACTCTATAATTTATCAGAATATAGAAAACGTAGGTTTCTACATACAGAATTTTTTTATATATTGAGACACAAATGTACCATATTTGTGGTGTTACATTTTTATTCTTCTTTTTTAAGAAATTGTAATAGTTAAGTTATATTTTCGTTCTTATTTAACCCCCTTGAAAAATTTTAAAAAATTTATGTCAATACAACAATACCTTAGTTTCAAATAAAACAAGTTATTTCACCTAATTATTAGTTGTGACAAAATATTTTCCTACATTCATCAATTTTTAATATTTTAATAAGATATTTTGTTCAGCTGTAACAGATTTTTCATTAAATATGAATGTGTACTGTCCCAATGATGATACGTATATATACTTGCAAAACATGCCTCAGAATTTCTATTATTAAATGTTCCCTAAACTGATTTCAACATGAATGAAGAGTTCGTGATGTCATCCGGATTATATTTATTAGGATTATTTGGTCTTAATCCATATAAAAATAAAATTTCCGATTACTTTAGATTGTTCATACTGATAACAACTACAACAGGTTTGACTGGTATGAATATAGGATCTTTAATATACGATTACGATGGAATGCAATCAATAGAAACTTGTTTAGATCCTTCGCCATTGGCTGTACAGGTATAATAGCGCGCAAAATAAGTAAGAGATTTCTTGGTTTCTTTATTAAATTAATTAGAATTAACTCTTTATCACGACATAGTTCTTAATCTCAACATGTATTTCGATAACTAAGTTGTCATTATCATCAGTAGAAACAGCCACACATTACAGACACACAAGTAAAATGCATTACTATAACTCCAATGTATTAGTGTCACCCAAAATAAGAGTGGTGGAGGAATAATTAATTCACTAAATTTGATAAAATTTTTCGATAAGTAAAAGTAACTTCGTTTTTCATTCATGAGAATAAATCATTTACACAATTACACAGTTAAACGAACATTTTGGTGCTGGCGATTTTTTAACTATTTCTCTAGATACATTTTGGATGCAGAATTCAAAATGTCCGTTAGATTTGATCTATCAGATCTAGATTCTAAGATACGCTATACTAGCTTATTTTAGGATAAAACCATCTTATTTTTTTACTTATTTACATTTCACGTTATTACTTTTACTATGTGCTCCAACTACCAGTTGAAGCACATAGTCCTCGCTCACCATCACTTCGTTTCATTTCGCCAGCATTCTTATCATTTCAGTTCTACTTTCTTCAACCTCTTCTCGGATCTCATAGAGCCTCTTTTTTTCCTGAGCCAGTAGGTTGGTCGGGGTTACTCCCGCAATTACCAGCGCTGCCGGTTCAGAAACCGTACGGTATGAGTTTGAGATCCTGAAAGCACCCGTTTTGAATTGAAGTCATCCGCTTCCTGTACTTCTCCCGCCGTAAAGTATCGACCCAAATCTCGCATCCACACAGTAGTGTGGAATGGATAACGTTCGTTAGGAGCCAGCGTTTGCTCTCTGTTGGTCCTCCAACATTGGCCATGAGCCAACTCAGCATCGCTGTTGCCCTAACGGTTTTATCACTCGATGACCGAATTTGTTCCCAGAAATTCATCTTACTATCCAGTCGAAATCTAAGGTACTTTACAGAGGCTTTGGTTGTTATTGTATCCATCCCCGCACATATCTATCTCCCTAGAGGTTCTCCTCGTGGTCACTAAGACGACTTCTGAGTTTTCTGTTGTAGACGTCAGGTCGTATTCGTCCATGCATGTAGTCACACTTCTCATGAACTTGAGTCGTCTCTACACATCCTTGCCCGCGCACTGATGACCGCCGGGATGTCTTTCGGGTAAAATCAAGACAATAGCCAGCAAGAATACATTGAAACTCACACAGACCGCTCCTGAACAACGACACAATATTCAATCAACACACAAAAAGAATTATTATTATTTATTATTAGTCCAATAAATAGAATACCATTACTTAAACCAATATTCAAATAATAATCCAGATTTCTCACACTTCGTCAACCTAATGGCTGGAAACTTTTCACTAAATCCACATACCTATAGTTTAAGCTCGGAGTGTACGCGGTTGATACTGCGGTTATATGACTATATAAAATGATGTATTAATACAAGCTTTATAATGCTTGGTATCTATATAAAAAGGAATACTATTATTTTCCATAATATTTAATATCTTTGTATTTAAGCAAGTATAAAACTAGATTTTTTTTTATTAATAAAATCACATGGGCATATATATGTATATTATTATTAATAGTATTATTATTCACATCAAGGTAATGCAATAACAATTTTAGACTGTACTAAAATTTTTTCTGATGGCTAGTCTACGAAAGGAACTCTCCCAGCTCTACGAACTGGTTTCTAATAGATGGCCCGAGAGCGCTTGCAGAAGTGAACTCCAAGAAAACTTGAAAAGAATTTCCAAAAGATTCAAGACAGTGTACGTTGTATTCAGGATAACCATGTTCAGTTGTACCACACTGTATCTGTGTACACCTCTCTTTTATTGGACGAGAGACTTCGCGATACAATGGCATATTCCATGTGACCCGGCAACTAACATTTGTTATATAACATTTATTACACTACAAAGTATATTCGTTTACATTTTACTATACGGAGTGGAGTGTGATTTTATATTTTACTCATTTTTATTCTTCGTTTACGTGGAATTAGAGAAAGTCAAAGACAATTATGAATATTTACTAAATAATCCAGATAATCTTGTCGATGTGACCTACGCAACGTTTCGCCACACGGTAAAACATCATGTTTTTGTGTTAAAGT
The DNA here is from genome assembly GCA_031893035.1 of Dermolepida albohirtum. Classification (NCBI taxonomy): domain Eukaryota; kingdom Metazoa; phylum Arthropoda; class Insecta; order Coleoptera; family Scarabaeidae; genus Dermolepida; species Dermolepida albohirtum. The sequence continues at coordinate 116,055 of JAVIWB010006329.1, read as the reverse complement.
AAGTTTGGTGTGACAGAGTAGTAGAATTTTTGTTAATAACTTCTTTCTTCTCAGATTTCTAAACGATGTAAATAAAACATTCTCCATTCTAATGCTTGGTCATTTTTCAGCGATTACAGGAGCTATTGTTTGTGGAGTCTTTTTTATGAATAAAGATGGGTATGTTTCATTTACTAACTAACTAACAGGTTTTCCAATAAGAGTGATATGATTTCTTTAAAAAAAACACACTTATTGTTAAGAAAATTCAAAAGTTTTTTGTTTAATGTGAAGTACAATCGATACAAATAAGGTCTAAATAAAACGTCATTCAAATGGCATCCACGACTTCTTCTGCAGGAACGAATTTGATGAACCCAATTTTCTATTGTTGCATTTGCTGTGTGGCATGTAGACCCGTCTTATTGGAACCAAATGTTGTCAAGATCAACTTCTTCCAATGTCGGCCATAAAAAGTTGGTTATCATCAATCTATACCGCTCTCCATTGACAGTAACGGTGTTGCCAGCTTCATTTTGGAAGAAGTACGGACCGATGATTCCACCATACCAAAAACCACACCAAACTGTCAATTTAGGTGAATGTAATGGTTTTTCATAAATAATTTGTGGATTTTCTTCGCACCAGAATCGACAGTTTTGTTTATTTACCACACCATCCAGATGAAAGTGAGTGACAACAATCTTATAGGGATGTAAACCCAAATCCTTTCTCAAAATCCGCCAGATTGTGGTTTGAGACAGTCGCAACTGATGAAAACGTCTTGGAATCGACAAATTACGGTCTTCAGTAACACTTGCCTGAACGGCAGCAATATTTGCATTACTTCGGGCGGTTCTTTGTCTTATTGGCACTTGAAAATTATGTAAAGAAAATGTAACCTCAAAATTTTTAACAATTCGACGAATAGCGAGCACACTTGGACGATTATTACGACCATAAAATGGCAAAAGCACACGAAAAGTTGCAATTGGAGAACGATTATTTTGATAATAAAACTGAATAATTTATAAACGTTGTTCTTGCGTATATCTCTCCATGATGAAATGAATCATGACATATTACAAATGGCCGAAATGTCACTTCAAAATCATATCATCCCTATTGGAAAACCTTTCTTTGTTGAATAGTTATTGTTGAAGACTTTAAGAGTATTTAATTTTTTCTTATTATTTGCAAAATATTCATGTTTAGCCCTTAATTTCATGTAGGTATATTTGCTTATACTTTCTTTATTCGTATATTACCTATATTTGTATTTAGATTACACCGATTGAAAAGTAACGTCGGATGTTTAATACTATTACAAGACGAGGACAATAGAGAGTTCATAAATGTAAGAATAGCTAAAGTATATTCATACTGTTTTCTGGGTGATTGTGTTGCAGGCTAAATTTGTCTAATACATTAGGTATAACCACAATATATCGGAAAATAAGTCCTCTTTCTAACATACTAAAAGTTGTATGACCTCGACGAACTACCTAAACAATGGACCGTCGGTGCCTGCGCAATTTGTAGTATATTTTTCTTGGTTCGATCAGTTTTTAAATGATGGCCGAAGAACTAGAGATTGATTCGCTGTAAATTACACATAAAGACCCATTCCTAAAGCAAATATCATTCGTAGTACAATACGATGATCGAAAACATTTATTTTAATACAAAATAAAAATAAAAATGTCCCTGTTCAAAATGTTAGCGATGCAGGAATACAATTTGTCCTTTGATAGAACTAAATCCCACTACATCATCTCGACAAATTGCTCGTGAATTTGGCATCAGGACTACAAGAGCTCAAAAGATTTTAAAAAAATAAATACCGGTCTTACAAAATATCAACAACACAATAACTTATTTCAAACGATTATTATCGCCGTATGGAATTTTGTGACGTAATGATTAATAAATATAACGAATTATTTTTTAATAAACAATTGCTACTTGGAATGTAGATAACCCAACCTATGTAGTTTCTACTATAACCGGACTTATATGCATATGGAACATGATAGAACGTCCTCTCGTGACGAAAGTATTTATTTACAAATGTACAAAGATATGTGTATACAATAGCGGCAGACACGCAGAATTCTGCTAAGCATTAATATACGTACATATATAAGGAGTTTCAAACCTATTACGCACACGGCATTGATATCTATTTATCGCATATTTATCCATACATAGATGTATAATCCACGCCGCGGTTACTAAAACCAAGGAACAATAAAATATAATTAATTAAATTTAAGTTATTGTAGGCTTTCATTTAAAAATACAAGTAAATCTGTACAAAAGGATAATATAATATTTTAATCTTTTCAAATAAAAGAATTGTCGTTATGAAATTAATCTTCTGGTCTAATTAAACTACAACTTATTCAAAACAGTTATAATTCAATTTATTAATAAATTAACAAAAAACATTTGTATTAGTTGGCAGTTTTTATGATGAATTCTTTGAAATAAATATATCGTAACTGGCCATTATATTTTAGGAGTAAAACAATTTAATTTTATATGAATAAATTTCTATCTTATGCTTCACGTTCTCCATATTTTTCGAACATTTTTCTCATTTCAGTTTTCCTCCAACACTTGTACTAGTTTTAAGATACATTCCGTATTTAATAGTTTATTTTTATCAACTATATCTGTACTGTATATCCGGTGAAATCATAGATGACCAAGTAAGTAGCATTGCAAAATATTTAATGAAAAATTTTAATTTTTTTTATGCAATTATGTTTAGATAATTTCGGTAGGAGATGCGATGTTTGAATCAAAATGGTACGAAAAATATGAACCACGTTTAGTTAGAGGAATAGATCTGGTGATGAAGGCTTCTCTCATGACAAACAGGTTAAGAATTGGCAAGTTTTGGCCGTTGAATATGAATATTTTCAAAGGCGTAGGAACACTTCTTGCAGTTAATAAGCTTTTTATTAATTGTTTGATTGCAGGTTGTCAGAACGGCGATATCCTTTCAAGCTTGTCTACAAACTGTTTATCGAGTTTCTGATAACTAAAAAACTGTTATGTTGTATGTATGTATATGTATATATTACACATATATAATCCTTAGTTCTTTTTTAACATAGACACCTACAGCACTATTAAATATAAAATCAAAGCTTAACAAATTCTTAAACGTGTTTTCTTTTACTTGTGAGGTATGACGTAAAAATTACTATAAATAAAAACCTTCTGGCTTTTTCTTGAAACTAGTTTTACTCAGCATGCTCCTAGTCATCTTCTAGATGCAAAGTAATGATAGAGTTTAGAAAAATTTAATTGGAAAATGGAAATGTATGAAGAAACTTATGCCATTTAATCGAAAAGTTATTGCATTTTTATATATTTCTTCTCCATTTATTTCTACTGTCATCTGGTTGGAAAATAATATCTACTTTATAACGAGGGCTATTCAAAAAACCTTCGTTTTAATTGTTACAAGAAAAAAACGAACGCAATTTTTTTCGATACCCATCTCTCTTAATCGTTATCCAATCAACAATTGAGCTTCTGCTCTAGTATCTTTTTCTGTATTCAAAATCTTTTAAAAATGTTTACCAATATAGTTGCTAATATAAACCGTATTCGCAGAACAAAATTTAAACTAGAATGAAGATGAAAAGCTGTTTAAAAATACTGTTTATGCTAAAAAGCACAAAGCCCAAACAGAAATGTTGCTATATACATTTTAAAACTACAACTTCACAGCTTCTGCTCTTCATAAAAATCTAATACATAATACACTAACAACTCAATATTACTTCGCACTTCATCATCTTTAAAGTATCCAGAAACCACTAACTTCGACAAGACGGTAATCGCTAAGTAATAAATTCTGATTCTATACCAAAGGAATTATTCCAATAGAACAGTACAATAGAACTGAATGTACCCCACGTATTTTGAATGACTCCTCGATTTTCCTAATGCCACAGTAATTCTCGAGTAATTACCTTATTACATTCGATACAGTCCATCAACATTACTCCTTGCCTATTTTAAAAGATTTTCATAATTTTTTCAATTAACAAAATTGAGCAAAAACTGCTTTGATTTGAATTAACTGCGAGTCCACTCCATAGACAGATTTTTACTTTAGTATTCACATCAAGAGTCTCGTCATCCGCAGCAATTTTGTCCAAAAATGTTCTTCAATTTTGTAATACAAGAAATATATTAAAACAACACACTTGCGATGCGACTTATCTGCTTCTGAAAGTTGTTTTGCGCGCCATCGAGAGCAATGTTTCTCACAACCTAATTTTTCTATATCGACTTCGTATAAAAGGTATCATGAAATTAAAAATTGTTGTTTAGACTATTTGGGTATCACCAAAAAGAAGCTTTCGTAAATACTCTGAACAACGACTAATAATTTCGTTCGTTTTTCAGAAAAGGTGTACTCGACCATTCGGCATTCTCAGACAAAGTTGAAGATGCTGTGAATCTAGTAGAGCTTATGGAAAAAAAGCATTATTACTTTTTCCATAAGCTCCACTAGGTTCATAATGAATATCTAGCATCTTCAACTTTATAAAGGGTTTTCCAGTAGGGACTTGACAACTTTTAATTCAATTTGTGAACGCACCCTTTCACTAATCATCGAACTGTCAGTGTCACTTTATTCAGTAAACTTAACATTTTCATCATGGTAAAGTACACGAACGAACAACGTCTGCAAATTATAAAAATTTACTACAGAAATTCGGAGTCGGTGACCGCTACTTTAAGAGCGTTAACTCCGATTTTCGGTCGTAATTCTCGTCCTAGTAGACAGGCAGTAACAAGTTTAGTGCAAAAATTTGAGTCTACATATTCGTTGTGTGATGTTGCCGTGCCAGTGAGACAACGGGTTGGTCGAAGTGTCGAAAATATCGCTGCCGTTGAAACGTCCGTAGCAAATGATCCAAATCAGTCAATTCCACGGTGTTCTCAAGAGTTTGGCATCGCCCAGACCACTTTATCGCGAATTTTGCGTAAGGATCTTCGTTTACACCCATACAAGATCAAGCTGACTCAAGAATTGAAGCCGATGGACCATTTGAAGTGACGTACGTTCTCCGATTGGGCTCTGGAAAAGATGCGCCAAGATGATCAATTTCATCGCAAAATCATTTTCAGTGACGAAGCTCATTTTTGGCTCAATGGGTTCGTCAATAAGCAAAATATGCGTTATTGGTCGGGTGAAAATCCACATGTGCTTCATGAAACACCACTTCATCCACCAAAAATAACTGTTTGGTGCGGTTTGCATGCCGGCGGCGTCATTTTTTCGTCGACGATAACGATCGTCACGTTACTGTGAATGGTAATCGTTATCGCGCCATGATTACCGATTATTTTTGGCCCGAATTGGAAGATGTGGACTTGGACAACATGTGGTTTCAGCAGGACGGTGCCACATACCACACAACACACGTTACAATCGATTTATTGAAGAGTAAGTTTGATGAGCGTGTTATCTCAAGAAATGGACCAGTCGATTGGCCGCCTCGTTCGTGCGATTTAACGCCTCTAGACTTTTTTCTTTGGGGCTACGTCAAGCTATTGGTCTATGCCAACAAGCCGACAACGTTGGAGGAGCTCAGAGCCAGCATTGAACGCAAAATAGCAGCCGTTTCGGCCGAGTCATCGAAAATTGGGTCCAACGAATCGACCGCTGCAAACGTGCCCGCGGTGGCCATATGAACGAAGTCGAGTTCCATTCATAAATGTTTTGATTGTACTTCAATCCGATAATAAAGTTTTTGAAATATCTCAAATGGTCTGCATTTTATTTTGAAAAAAAGTTGTCAAGTCCTTATTGGAAAACCCTTTAGTAATTTAAATCTCACAACAGCGAGATTAACATCTTTCTGGCAAAACAATGAGTGTTGAGTAGCTCCGCGCTGCCAAGTGAAACGTTACTTTGTGCATAAGAATCAAACGAATATTTTTCCGAATAGCCTTCGTTTACGAAACCATATGTACCACATAAACATTACAAGAAAATAAACTTTTGTAATAACCAGCTTCATTATTTTTTATTTATTGTTTGTAAAAAGGTGTGAATGGATAAGGATACCCTCATAACCTAAAAAATAAACACACCAATTTTAAGAAATTAAATATTCTTTAATACTATCATACTCCGATGAAGGTCCTTATATCTAGTTTCCATATATGACCAATATTCATGTTGATCGGCCTGTGAGATCTTTGAATAATGAGCTTTAAACTTGTAGTAAAATTTGGGTCTCTACATCGATACCACATTGAATTATACAGAGCTGAACCTATAGAATTGATCTAAAATTAAAAGAAACAAAGTAGTAAAGGTCAATTTTATTGTCTTTCTGTATATTAGAATTCATAGTAGGGCCCACAGTCAAAATAGTATTTGCATATTGAACTTTTGGACGCATAGTACCATTATATCCAATCCAAATGATTTTTACAATAAACATGATGAATTTGAACATTCGAAAAGTCTTTAATAGGTGTAGAGGATTAGTTTTGAATCCCTTATATTTGTTTTTATGAAGATTTTTTATTAATACCTACAAGTCAATTCAAAAAGATTAACAGAAGTAATTTTTTATGACATACTCTTCCATTCACCAGAGTACTTTTTAAGGATTGTTAATTGACGAGAGCTATTAAGCCCGTATCTTAATAAACTATTCCAAAAATTTTTCATGCTATCTAATAATAAATAAATGTTTTTAAAGAGCACAGTTTTCAAGTTACATTTCTGTCCACTAACTCCATCAAATCCTTTTTAGGAAATGCAAAAGACAAAATCGAGGACAACAAAAAAGGTGGGAATTTACGGGATTAAAGATTGCAGTAAACAATACACCGGCCAAACAAAATGATTGATAGAAACCCGGTACAAAGAACATATTGCGCACATCAAATTCAATCGGCCAGAAAAATCTAGTTTAGCAAAACATGTGTTTGAAAATAATCATGGTTATACTATGATTATTTTCCATATGCGGATTGTTTGCATTTGATAAAGAATGTGTGTAATTATCGCGAATTAGATACGTATGATAGCTTGTACATTTTGAAGAATAAGGGCCATGTGCTGAACACCGACTTGGGACCCACCCGTAACTCATCTCTCTTTGATCTCTTATACGATAGACAAGCAAGGGTGTTGTAAACGCATGGTACCTTATTTTAAGGTAGTTTAAGATTAGAACACAATTTTCTTTAAAATTACGTGAGACGAATATACAATGTGCGTTTTAGCTTTCGAAGATACAGATCGTGTACGGAATTTGTTTTCTTGCGGGGTTTTGCCGTAGTTTTCCAGGTGCAACATTGTTTAATTATCTGCTGATAATTACACCTTAGTTGTCGAAATACGTATACAGAATATAAAAATTAAAGTGGAAAGGGGTTATATATCAATCTTAAGTGATTAAAATAATATCTAATAATACTAACAGTAATATCAATGAAAAATATTATGAACTGAATGTCAATGGCTATTAAACATAGGTGAAAAGTTCAACTTGGAGTTTCTTTAAACCAAAATAATCCAGATAGTGCTAAAATCAGTGATCTAAGGCAAGCAATAGAATTCTAATATATATATTTCGACATGCCTTAAATAAACATACCTGTCTTTGTATCGTTTCACCAGCAAAGCAGTACATGAAGAGTTGATTGTGATAGACTAGTAAATATGGTATTAATTCTAAATGCGGTGGATAACTAAAAATTAGAATATTGGAATTGAACAATAAAGTAACGAAGACACTACCATCTAAGTACAAATCATTATTTTACCTGGCATTCAAGTAATATATACCAAAGCAAATAGTTACTATACTGGTAACAAACTGGTTGAGTAATTGATATTGAAAGACGGAGTTTATGTCTTCTAGTACCCTAAAATAATAAAAACGTGTATCTTTTGAGCAATAATAGGTACTTGGTTGAAAGTTCGAAGAATGCGATAATAAGGTTTCTGTATCTAAACTGTAGCTCGATAAATCAAAATGCCAAAGCAGCGGTAAGACGCTACACTTCGGACTATTTATATGTGTAGAAAAGTTGAGGATTCGAACCAAATTTTGAGTACAATTTTTAGTTATTTTCTCGTCTTGGGGATACTCGGTACATATATCGATACCCTTCAGTGTTAAAGAAAAATAATCAACACTATTTCCGTCTTCCAGCGTGAAGGAGAAAAGGGGTTAGTAATTTTCGTCGTTTTCTATCATCGATATGCTTCATGGGCGTGAAGCACTTTCATCTTAAATAACGAACCAAATGTTCAGAATACACGATCCTAAAGTTAATATGCTGACTAGAAGTCAATATTCCAAAAAAATTAATGTATGGACTGGAATTTTTAATAATATTATTGGACCATTTGAAATTGAAGGAAACTCAAATGCAGAGACATATTTAGAAGCTTTAGTAACGAAGGTAGGACCTGCATTGGAAGAAGTCGCAAGAGAAGATGAATAGATTTACTTTCGATATGACGACTGTCGCCTATTTTAGTTCAAATATTAAAAATTTTTCTCAAGATTCATTTCCAAATCATTGGACTAGTAGAAGTGATGTTGTAAATTGGCCAGCAAGATCACCTGATTTGGCACATTGCGACTTCTTCCTGTAGGGACACCTACAAGAGTAAAATTTTCAAAAACGCCACCCAGATATTAATTCTTCGAAAAAGGCAATGGTTGCTAAATGTGCGTTCATTACTGACATGCCATTAGCTGACATTAAAAATAGTTTTTATAACATACTAGGATATTATTTAATACAAAATAGGGAGAGTTCTATGAATATTTGGTGTAATTGACTTCTTGCTTTGGTTTTTAGTAAAAATTATTTGGGGCCTTTATTACTTAATATTTATTTATTGTTTTAGTGTAGAAATAATATCAAAGAGTTTAAAAATTTAATGTATTGTTAATTGCCTAGGTTCGACTCGAATGTGAATTTATACTAATTTTTTTTATTGTTATTCCAATTTACACACAGCCTATATAAGACGTAAGTATATAATATTGGGTTGACAACTAAGTACTTTCGGTTTTTACTGATAGAGAGCGTTGCTTTATTTTTTGTATAACGTATGTTAGTGCTGTACTTTACCGCTTCTCGCGTGATACTAGTCACATTGACGTAACTTCAGAAGCAAGTAGTGAGTGATTTTTATTAAAGCTATTAGTTGTGGGTTAATTTAAAATGGAGTGCAGAAACGAACATTTTCGACATATTTTACTATTTTATTTCCCTAAAGGAAAGAAAACTGCTACGGTTCACAAAAGTATATGTGAAGTTTATGGTGCTAATTGCTTAACAGAGCGCACGTGTCAGAATTGGTATAAAAAATTCCGTTCTGGAGATTTTTCCCTCAAAGATGAGCAACGTTCTGGTCGGCCTACTGAAGTTGATGATGACCAAATCAAAGTCATAATTGAAGAGGATCGTCATATAACTGTTCGAGAGGTTGCGGAGAGGCTACATGTATCGCACACAACAATTGAAAAACATTTAAAACGTCTTGGGCTAGTTAAGAAGCTTGATATTTGGGTACCTCACGAATTGAAAGAAATTCATTTAACGCAAAGAATCAACTTTTGCGATACGCACCTTAGACGAAATGAAACCGACCCTTTCTTAAAAAGAATCATCACTGGTGATGAAAAATGGATCCTGTACAGTAACATTGTTCGAAAACGATCATGGAGCAAACACGATAAACCAGCTGAAACTACATCGAAAGCTGAATTGCATCCAAAAAAGATCATGCTGTCAGTTTGGTGGGAATCCAAAAGTGTTGTGTTCTTTGGGCTGTTTCCACGGAACCAAATGATCAATTCTGATGTTTACTGTCAACAATTAATAAAACTGGATGAAGCAATCAAAGAAAGACGGCCAGAATTGTCAAATCGGAAAAGTGTAGTTTTCCACCAAGCTAATGCAAGGCCTCACACATCTTTGGCAACTCGTGGGAAACTATTGGAGCTTGGCTGGGAAGTGATGCCACATCCCCCATACAGCCCTGATCTAGCACCATCTGATTACCATTTATTTCGAAGTTTACAGAATTCTTTGAATGGTAAAACTTTCACAAATGACGATGACCTACACTCGCACGTTGTTCAGTTTTTTGCTGATAAGGACCAGAAATTTTATGAACGCGGAATCATGCAGCTGAAAGAAAGATGGCAAAAGGTCATTGAGCAAAATGGAAAATATATAATTGATTAAAAACTATTCTTTCCTTAAAAAAAAAGTGTTTCATTTTATACTACAAAACCGAAAGTACTTAGTTCCCAACCCAATACTTTGCCTCTTTTCGACTTCTAAAAAGAACACAAAATATACTTACACAAATATAATATTGTGGTGGTCGACACTGCTACAAAACTCCTTATAAAACGTCTCATTAACAATTCTTTCTTTAACATTTAAATTTTGAAAATAATTCTTCAGTTTCATCACTTCAACGTACATAGCAAAAACGATCGAAAAAAATAAACTGTCCATCGAAGCCAGCGTATACTGGGCGAATAGAATATATACAGACTCCCAGATGTACCAAGTCGCGTAACATAAATTATCATTAATATCACAAGGTGTGTACCATCCTATTGGAAAACGCCGAGTACGTGATAGAAGGGGCTTCGTTATAAAAATGTATGACGTTATTAATATAAATCTTTTGTAAATTTTAAAGTAAAAATTGAATTTTTCATCGGCTCCATCAATCTTACGTAGCAAATCCTCAGGCGTTGAGTATAATTGTAGTGACTGTAAATATTTTATGTTTCTTATGACTTTGACTAGTTTATGTTTTGTAAAGAACATGAAGACCGATTTAAATAAGAGCTGAAAATAAATTAGAATTAAAAAATACGCCAAACATGTTTATATTTACTACTGTGGGCAAAAAATAGTAAGACTTTTTAATTTAAATTTCGCGCGAAAACCCATTCGTCGAAATATTTTTTTTCTAGGTTGGTATGACTGTCAGCGATATCTCTGCCAAATGTCACATCAAAATAATCATTAGTGATTAGTATACGCTTGTCTTTCTGAACTACAAAAGTGCATTCGGTGATTTTTACAATGAGTGAAATTATTCAACAAAGAAGTTCCATTAAATTTTGTGTACGGAATCAAATTTCTGGTGCCGAAACATTCAGGATGTTGCAAAAGGCCTTTGGTGATAATTGTTTGTCGCGAGCAAGTGTTTTTGATTGGTACAAATTATTCAGAGGGGCGAGAACGCGTTGATGACGAACCACGTCCAGGACGGCCATCAACATCAACTGATGATCAACACGTCAATAGAATCAAGGAATTGGTGCTTGAGAATCGACGATTAACAGTCAGAGACCTTACTAGCATCGTTGGAATATAGGAAAGATCAGTGAAAACCATTTTGAAAGATCATTTTGGCCTAAGAAAAGTGAAAGCACGATTTGTTCCAATATCACTCAATTTTTTCGAAAAACAGCGTCGGGTGGACGTCTGTGAAATAATGCTTTCCGACTATCAAGACAAAATGAAAGGCATTATAATTGGAGATGAGACTTGGATCTACGCCTATGACCCGGAAACAGACGATCAATCGGCCGAATATCGTATCAAAGGTGAGCCGAAGCCCAAAAAACCACGTCAAAGCAAATCAGAAATCAAGGTTATGTCGACAGTTTTCTTCGATTATCGAGGTATGGTGCACTCCGAATTCCTTCCGACCGGCCAAATTGTCAACAAAGAATATTATTTGAGTGTTATGCGTCGTTTGCACAATGCTATTCGTAAAAAGAGGCCGAATTACGGGCCGACAACTCGATAATGCACCGTCGCATACTGCATTAATTCTACGTGAGTTTTTCGCCAAATTTTCAACAAATATTGTGGCGCAACCACTGTATTCGCCTGATTTAGCTCCGTGTGACTTCTGGCTATTCAGCAAACTCAAACGACCGCTCCGAGGAAACCGTTTTGAGTCAATTGAAGACATTAAACGTGAATCGCTACGCGCATTGAAGGCTATTCCTGAAATTGACTTTATCAACTATTTCGAGAATTGGAAAAAACGTTGGCACAAGCGTATTGGGACCAAGAGGGATTACTTTGAGGGGGACGAAATAGAGTTGGAAGAATAAATTGAGAATTTAAAAATTATGAACAAAGTCTTACTATTTTTTGCCCACAGTAGTATGCGTTTTAATCATTAACTTAAATAAAAATAAAAATAAAACCCTCGTTTTATTTAACTTAATTATTAGATTATTCTAATAGTGTTTTACTGTTATAAAAGAGTTTCGCTCAACTTATTTTAAATTTGCCGCTTCAATATATTTTGGGAATAGATGGCGCTTACTAAGTTCTATTACTTTAATTAATACTCAACTGCTACTAACAATACTTCACATATTTCGATATTAGTTACTCAAGATGATCAATTTACTATGAGAACTAAAACTTATAAATCTGCAAATTATATTCGAGAAATTTGTAATTTCATATAAATATTATTTTTCACTACAATCCATATAATTATTTAACGAATTTTTACTGTAAAATTGTAAGATTGTAGTTACATCGGTTGTAATGGAAAATAATATTTATAATATTAAGTTGACGAGAAATAATAAATTACTCGGATACTTATTTTTGGATGTCCACTTACAATATCCAAAACTTGTTCCTTCGTATTTGATAACCTACATTATCTTTCAGAGCTACAGTCTCATAACTTCGGTAATATCTCAATCTGTACATCGTTTGTAAGATTAAATCACTTGAGGGAATCTACAGTTACTGGCTCTAACATTTCCACTTCTTGTTTCACCGTACAGTAAGATGATCTATTAGTTTGTGATTTATATTTATATGCCATATTTCACGGAAGTTTATGAAAGACTGATTTCTGAGACACCCGAACGAAAACGCACACTGCATTACATACATATCGGCGACGAAAACCCTTCTACTAATGAAGCGCCGACCGAATTTCCACCCTCTAGTAATAACCCACTACAGGTTTTACATGATTTAATAATTATTTCCGCGTTAAAGGACTCGTTCTCACCTACCTGTTCTGCGACCGTTCGTTGAAAGGGATTACGTGAAATCGAACCTCGCTAGAAACCAGGAATTTTTTTTCTATACAAATTTCTGAACTAATTACTGACAGTTAAAGCAGAAAAGAAAATAATTTTCAAACGAAAAATACATCATAATTTCTGAGACAATCCAATAATTCGAAGGTTTGAAATACACTTATAGCAAATTTTTGTAGAGATTTTTGGAAAGGACATCTTCAAACTTCCTATTAGTTGATTGAAAGTTATCAAGAATTGTGATATTTACGGTTTTGAAAATTAGTTTGGAGACTGGCTAAGTGAATAATGAAAAAGGTAAAAAAAAGAAAGCCATACCACATCAATATTTGTATCTTACTAAATACACATTTCGACAACAAAGTTGTCATCTTTAGTTGTCATTAAAACACTCTCTACTATGAGCCGTGTTTTAATGACTACTCAAGAAGTCAATTTAGTTGTCGAAATACGTTTTTTAAGGTACAAATATTAATGCAACCTTTTTGATCACTTACATTTTTAAAGTAATTTTGATGGAGCCTGTGGTTGATTAACTAGATCACTGAAAGTAATGTACACTGTACAATGCGCAGTGTACATTTCGGCTTTCAGCGGTACGGGTCGCGTGCGGAAGTTGTTTTCGTACGGGTATTTTTACCGTAGTTGTCCAGGTGCGACACTCTTTAATTATCTGCTGATGATGGCAACTTAGTTGTCGAAACACGTATTCAAAAAACGAAAATTATTGCGGCAGGGAGTTATATATCAACCTTCAATGATCTACTTACATTTTTGATTAACTGTTGAATCTATTTATGACATTTTCTGCAAAAACACTACAAACTCATCGATTAACCTTTTATTATAACCTAATTGGCAGATTCAGACATCTTAAAAATTCAATTAATTTGCTTGCAGTGTTTTTTACATTTTAATATTTCATACCTGCTGAGCTGATGGCAGAGATACCATAGCTTGTTGAATAGAATCCAATCCATTAAAATTCATAATTATTCCTGTAGTATTAAATATCCAGGCAGCTGCATAAAAACAACAAACCAAGATACCAATCAATTTATATTTAAACTCTTTCAGATCGGGATAGAAACACATTAAAGAGAGTTGTTTCAAGGAATAATTTAGTACAAAGTTTTTCATGTCTGTATAATAACTTCGACAAAGAACACTTCTCTGTTTGTCTCTAATATAAATAAAGAAGCTCATTTTCTCGTCTATTTTATGTGGTTTTGCTTTAACACGAGATGCGGTTAAAGAAACAGTGTTTGTGTTCGCTTTCTCGTTTGTAGCGCTTCGATTTAATTTTGTTTTTTCATAAAGGTTATACATGTATTAAAAATAAATAAGTTTACCAACTTAATGATGTCAAAAATGTAATATATAGAGTATCCACATTTCTATGGTCACCATCGGTATCTTGTTTATTAGAAGACAACAAGGGACGAATTGAGGACATCTAGACGACTGTTCAAAAACTGCCGGACGTTATCGACGTCCGGAATCGATTCATTCTAGTCGTAACTCACTGCGATATTAGCAGATATACCCGTAAAATTGGAGTCACCTCGAAAAAAGAACGTATTTTTGCAAAAATTCGAGTGGTCGCTCACCAAAACAGGTAAAAGTCTAAGGGATGTGTCTAAAATACACGTGTTTTGTTATTTATGGTAAGTGATCCCTCACTTATGGCCTGTAGTGTACATAACCATAGTTTCTTATTTTACAATTCTGATTTAATTCTATTTTCAATAAGTTCGCGAACACATAGTATAGAATTTTGTAATGTCTTCTGACTAGATAATATAGAATTCGCGCATTTACTCCAGAATGAGACGCATTCGTTTTAATAAAGTAGGCGATAGAATACACAAAATAACTTTTACACAGTGCACATAACTTGCACTTTACACATAACGCTCACTAGGTGCAGCGTTATATTCCCATCTTTAATTATTAACTTATAGTTTTCTGCTTTGAGAAGACAAATTTCTTTTGACGACAATACTTGACTATCTTCTCGCACTTGTTTGGTTAGTTCAAAAGTAAAGAACTTCTCTAAAGCAGTTATATATTTTGCAGACACAATTTTCTTTGGGTATAAGAACAAAAACAAGTTTATATTTCCAAAAATGTATTCATTCAAATATGCGATATAATGTCGTGCATTAAGGTACAAATTAGCAAGTTAAAATATATAAAGAAAACGCTTACACTATAATATACATGTATAAAATAGCGATATCTAGTTAGTCTTAGTAAAAATAAATAAGAAGCATCCATGAATTCATTGCCTCATTTTCCTAAAAAGAAAAAAGAAAATTATAAACTTAGACAAACATCTAAAATATTAAGAGACAGGTTAATTTGTCTTCAAAACTAGTCCAATTACGTGTGTAAAGTTACATTTTGTATGCAAATTAATATTAGCAATGTGAGCGTTTGGTCAACAGTGCGTGCTTCGAAGAAGTGCAAAGGATTTAGTAGGTAATAAATAGAATAGACACTTATCCTCCTTTTAATCATTTGTTGTCGGTAAAGTACTGACCGAGACGCGTTTCGTAGAATGACACCACTCTCTATCGATATCGATGAATGGAACGATTAATACAGAAATGTTATAAAATTCAGTGGACAGACACTATACGCCCTCTTATGGATCAAACAGCAACCTGGTCGACCGAACGTTGTAATATCTTCATCCTACATTAGATGGCCAAGCCATCGGCATACGTGACTGAATTCTCGACTTGTGCCATCGCGATTTAAGAGCCACAAAATAAATGAAATCAACCATTTGTTGTCGAGAGAGTATCGACCGAGACAAGCTTCGTGGAATGCCACTACTCTTCACTCGGTCTGACTCTATCGATCACGATGAATGGAATGATTGATTCGCAGACAAATGATATAAAAATTAGTGAAAGGCACTGTACACCCTCTTACGGATCAAACAGCAAGCTGATTGACCGAACGATGCAATGTCTGCAACACACGTTTGATGTCTAAACCATCAGCATACGTGACTAAGTTCTCGACATGTGCCACCGCGATTTATTTTTTTACCTACACTTTTAAGCAGCTCAAAGAAGATACGATCTGTTAACAAAAGTTTCACTTAACGAGAGATTCAGTTAACGAATTAAAACAAATTTTTAGAGAAGAAACTGTTTAAACATACCTGATGCTACAAATATTTAATTAATCTTATCCACTTTGTGCATCTGCATATTGAAAATACTGCTTAAAGGTGTAAGTGTTTATTGACATATATTACCTGTTATACCCCTTGCATTTCTTTGAAGCACGTGCTGGTGACAGAACGCTCGTAGTACCAACTCTACAAATTAAGGCAAAAATGAAAGATAATTTTCCAAAATCCGTGACGTGGACGGAACAAGTTTTAATAAAAGCGTGCAATGTGAAGTGTAAATTTAAACATTTTTTCATGTTTCAGTGAAACTGAAGAACACTCACACGCAGTGTACATAAAAGAAATCAACATAGACACCCCTATATACAAAATTACACCGTATCCGAAAACAAATCGATCATAGCAACACATCCACACAAAATAGAGAAGAAGACAAAAAGAAATATTAAAGGTAGAAAATTCTTAATAGAAGAATGCGTACAAGATTGAAAAGGCTTTAGTGGGTTCGAAAACGTCGAGATTGGATGGTAGAACACTGGCAAAATGTTCTATGGACTGACGAATCAATATTTAAAGTGTTTGGTCAAAGCAGGATTTTCCCCTAATGAGAAAATGCTTCCCAAATGCGTTGTACCAACAATTAAACACGATGGCGGTTAAGTTACAGTTTGAAGTTGCTTTTCTTATTGGAGAAACAGGATGTTACACTAAATTGAAGGAATAATGCCATTTCTTCTAGGCTGCGGGTAATGGAAATTTTACTTTTATGCACGACAACGATACAGCGCATACAGCTCGAATATACAAACAGTATCTGAATGAGCAAAATCAAGCGAATATTTTACAAGTTATGATATGGCCATCGTAGAATCCAGATCTCAACCCTATTGAGCTGCTTCGGGATGAGCTTGATAGAAAAGTCCAAACTGTCGATCCTACTTCCAAGGAACAGCTCTGGAATATTCTCCAAGAAGAAGAGAACGACATGCCAGCGACAGGATACTTGAAGTTGTTCAAGTAGTCAATGCAAAATCAAAATTCTTACGTTTTTACTTTACGAAAACAATATTTAAAAATTCTGTTAATAATGAATAGTAGAAAATAAAATTTTCGTTAGATTATCATATATTGATATTTCTCTAGTATTAATTACCTTCAATTTTTTGATTTTTTAAACTTTTGTTATTTGGCCAAACTTCAATCGACGGTAATGTATATATTAAGAATTATAAACATTTTCGTTGTTTTGCTATTACAATTTAAATACATACGAGGGTAGTTTGACAAGTAGTGAGAATGGAAAAGAAAACAAATTTTTTAAATACAAAATAATTTTTATTTTTCAATTTATTCTCCTAAAAGAGCAATACATTTATTCCAACGGTGCTCCAATACCCTTATGCCATCTCCAAAATGCGATTCCGGAAGGCTTGGAAAATACTCATTTACGAAGATGATAAGCTCGTCGTTATACGAAAATTTCTTTCCACCTAGTGCCGTTTTCAATTTTGGAAAAAAGTGGAAGTCGGAAGGGGCTAGATCCGGCGAATAAGGCGCATGCGGTACTAATTGGAAATGCAACTCGTGGATTTTGGACATCGCAACTGTGCTGGTATGCGAGGGAGCGTTGTCTTAGTGAAACAGAATCTTTTTCTTTGCCATTCCTGGCCGTTTAGCACGAATCTCAACATTTAATTTTTGTAGAAGTTCTGCATAATATTGTCTGTTTATTGTGGCACCTTTCTGAAGGTAATCAATGAGCAAAATTCCCTTTGAATCCCAAAAAATTGATGCCATCACCTTGTTTGCCGATAAAGTGGTTTTCGCTTTCTTTGGAGGTGCAGAACCACGTTCTAACCATTGTTTCGACTGTTGTTTAGTTTTGAGTGTACTGTAGTGTATCCAAGTTTCATCGCAAGTAACAAATCGTCTACAAAAATCAACCAGATTCCGCTTATAAAGGTCCAAACACTCATTGGACATGCGCAAACGAGTGAACTTTTGATCAGTCGTAAGCAATCGCGGCACCCATCTTGCCGAAAGCTTGGAAAGGCCCAATTCTTTCGTTAAAATGTGGTGTACGCGTTCTGTTGAAATGTTTACCATGTCTGCTATCTCTCTCTCACTTTGAGTCGTCGATCTTGCTTAATAATATTATGGATTTTTATAATCATTTCCTTGGAAGTCACGATTTTGGGTGCTCCAGAGCACGCTTCATCAACACAGCTTATTCTACCACGTTTAAATTCATTTACCCATCTACTTATTGTGGCGGATGATGGAGCAGATTCACCTAATGTTTCCCGTAACTCATCTTTTATTTCGGTAGCTTTCATATCCTTAATTACGAAGTATTTAACCACCGCACGATACTCTGCTTTTTCTATTTTATCAAAACGACGTGTTGCTTCTTTTTCAATCAGCTGTCAAAAATAAACTAATCAACCGATTAATCTAAATATCGGAATGTAAGCGTATAAATAGGCAACCTAAATTACAGTGCATTTGTTTTACCAATAAGAGCACCACCTATGTGTAATTCTCACTACTTGTCAAACTATCCTCGTATAATGGTATGCCATTTGGAGCGCGCGCTTTAAAATTATTTTCGTGAATTTTCATGAACTTTATATTGCGTTGGTGCAGCATGCTTCGCCACTCTAACTTGGCCCGGCTTTAGTTAAAATATTTAATTAATACTATCCAACGTAATGTGCATTACATTAGACAACATTTATTCCAAACTTACGTATTCAGTAAAGGCTCCTTATATACAACTGGTCTTACGTTTCTTCTCTTTCGCGTTGCAGATAATGAAGAACTACGAATAAAATATTAATATAAAACGCAATCATTTTAAAAATGTTCTAAGAACTTACGATCTTGATTCTAGAGAACTTCTTTTTCTCCTTCTAGAACTTCTTAACTGTATAGTACTACTGCAAAATAAAAACAACATGTAAAATCATATTTTTTAAGTTGAAAATCCTAAATTTTATGTTTACAGTATGTGGCTCGAGAATGTGAATGATTATTGCTAAAAAGAAATCGATAAACATTAGTTAGTTTTTCGATTAAGCAGGTACTGTGAAATTCTTGGCCGTTGAAAAAATGTTAGTATTGGAATGATTACCGATCTGTGGGTACGTATAGCATGACCACAGTATTTAATAAACGCTCTGGGAGGATTTCGAATGCGTTTTACGGTCAGTAAGTAGCTTAAAAACCACAATCGCTAGTTAAAAAGTGAAGGCAAACGTATACGAGGATAGTCTGACAAGTAGTGAGAATGACACATAGGTGGCGCCCTAATTGGCAAAACAAATGCACTGTAATTTAGGTTGCCTATTTATATGTTTACATTCCGATATTTAGATAAATCGGTTAACTAGTTTATTTTTGACAGCTGATTGAAAAAGAAGCAACACGTCGCTTTGTTGAAATGGAAAAAGCAGAGTATCATGCGGTGATTAAATACTTCGTAATTAAGGGTATGAAAGCTACCGAAATAAAAGATGAGTTACGGGAAACATTAAGTGAATCTACTCCATCATCCGCCACAATAAGTAGATGGGTAACTGAATTTAAACGTGGTAGAACAAGCTGTGTTATTGAAGGGCGCTCTGGAGCACCCTGAATCGTCACTTCTAAAGAAATGATTATAAAAGTCCATAATATTATTACGCAAGATCGACGACTCAAAGTGAGAGAGATAGCAGACATGGTAAACATTTCAATAGAACGCGTACACATTTTAACGAAAGAATTGGGCCTTTTCAAATCTTCGACTAGATGGGTGCCGCGAGTGCTTACGACTGATCAAAAGTTCACTCGTTTGCGCATTTCCAATGAGTGTTTGGACCTTTATAAGCAGAATCCGGTTGATTTTTGTAGGCAATTTGCTACTTGCGATGAAACTTTGATACACTACAGTACACCCGAAACTAAACAACAGTCGAAACAATGGTTAGAACGTGGTTCTGCATCTCCGAAGAAAGCGAAAACCACTTTATCGGCAAACAAGGTGATGGCATCAATTTTTTGGGATTCAAAGGGCATTTTGCTCATTGGTTACCTTCAGAAAGGTGCCAAAATAAACGGACAATATTATGCAGAACTTCTACAAAAATTAAATGTTGAGATTCGTGCTAAACGGCCAGGAATTGCAAATAAAAAGATTCTGTTTCACCAAGACAACGCTCCCTCGCATACCAGCACAATTGCGATGTCCAAAATCCACGAGTTGCATTTCCAATTAGTACCGCATGCGCCTGCGCTAGCCCCTTCCGACTTCCACCTTTTTCCAAAATTGAAAACTGCACTAGGTGGAAAGAAATTTTCGTCTAACGACGAGCCTATCATCTTCGTAAATGAGTATTTTGCAAGCCTTCCGGAATCGCATTTTAGAGATGGCATAAGGGCATTGAAGCACTGTTGGAATAAATGTATTGTTCTTTTAGGAGAATATATTGAAAAATAAAAATTATTTTGTACTTAAAAAATTCGTTTTTCTTTTCCATTCTCACGACTTGTCAAACTACCCTTGTAAAACACCGAAATCGTCTGTACACATCTTGGAATGACAAAAATTGAATTCCAGTATTCTTAACTTTTTATATCTCTGAACATGTAAAAAATATATGTTCAATGTAAAGAACTTCTCGCATCTTGAACAAGAAAATGTTTAATTTTAATAATTAATTTAAATTTATTACTGAGTTTTGTACGTTGTATAGATTTAGCAGCTACGTAAGTCGAGAAAACGACCAGTATCTGTCACGGTAAATAAGTTTTATTTGTGAATTTTCGGATTTAATGTACGATGGCGCAAAAGTAGGATGCTTAGTTTGTGATAGCCCGCTCATGCGCTGAACGAAATATGACTGCAAAAAATGCACGGGTAGCGGATAGGTCAAAAAAAGACTGGCGTGCGATCGAATGAACAATTTCTATTTTATTTACGTTCAATCCTGATGGTGTGCAATCTACCGTTTTGTTTATTAGATAATGAATCATTTTACTCATTCTGGAATAAATAGGTAAACTGTCAATTACCTAGTTCGAGAACGTTACAAAATTCCGTACGATCAGCTCGAGAACGTGTTGAAAATGAAATTAAATCAGAATTGGAAAATAAAAAATTCAGGTGGTGTGTGGACGAATCGACAGATTGTAAAAAATTCTATTGTTGTCAGAGTTCGTAGCTTCGTAGTTCCGGCTTCCAGAAGAGTACAAGAATGTACTGGCGTACTCATTTCAAAATGGTGTTAAATAACTCACATTTATTACTGATGGCACAGCAACTGCGCGTTGTGTGGATCGGTTTCTAAAAGGCAACTGTGATAACTGCTTACATAATAATCTGGCATCAGCAATATACTCTATATGAAGAGTGAAACTAGTTGCTACACCAGAGGCGGCTAGGACTGTGTACTATGCAAATTTTCAGGGAAGGGTCAAGTATGGCCTATTGATGTGGAGCGCGTCTGGCGCGGCTGAGGCGGTTTTCAGGATGCAAAAGAGTGCAATCAGAGCCCTTAGTGGTGTATCTAATATTACAAGTTGCGTAAATCTATTCAGAAAACACAAAATACTGACCCTCCCATCCTTGTATATACTTGCTTGCCTGGAGTTTGTTCATAAGTCGCCAGATAAGTTCTGCAAAAATGGTGATTTTCACGAATATGAAACACGAAACCAGAGTAGTTTGGTCATACCGTGTCATCGCATTGGGAAAAGTCAGCTAAGTTCAAATTACATGGCCCTGAAGATATACAATGCTTTGCCTTATAGGTTTAAGAGCCTACCATGGATTAGTCTCAAAAGATTAATAAACACAGTGCTGGTGGAGAACTGTTTCTATTCAGTAAATGACTTTCTGATATATAAATTTTGACATTGCCATTTTTGTGTTTTTATGTTTTCATTGTTACTGTGTTTTGTATAAATCTTGCGGGTTTTAACGTGTTTGATGGCGTATTAACTGTGAGCCACAAAGGTTTTCCTTTTTATGTTTTTATTTATTTATATTATGTAATGACGTGTGTATGCATGTACATATACATCAATATATTATTATTATTATTATTATTATTACGTGTAAAAATCCATGCTTTACATCTTGTGGTAGAAACGATTCGACGCTGTTATCCACAAGTAAAGGGTTTGACGGCGTGTATAAAAGCAGTGCCACGGGCAATGTCCCAACATCCCCGAACCTCCACAGCTTATTGTTACACGCTGAGGAACATAGTTAAAGGTAGCAATTTATTATTTTCTGCATTTGCAAGAAACTGAATTCGTAGTTTTACAATTTGATCTAAAGAAGCAACTGCCATAAAAAAATCAAAATGAATTTCAAGATGCTGAAGTTAAAGTGTATTTACAAATAATTCATAACAACTACAAAGTAATTGAGTTAAGTAATTGAAGCAATCGATAAATTACAAAATCCTTTGTTACCATTAATGGATTGTCTCCAAGTACTGAGCACTGTACAAACACCACTACATCAGTAACACTAAAAATATTAGCGTTATAGTCAAAGTATATAGTGTGCTAAAGAAAGACGCAAATTTTACATTAAAACAAATTCGTAGTGATAGTGGGTGCACAAATCCGTTAAGTTTTAACAAACAGAAAATTTTTTCCTCACGGCAAACTCGATTTGCTGAAACAAGTGTGGAAACATATCTGATGTTTCGAATATTTAATCGATCTTATCCTATTTTTACAACTGTGAAAACATATCTTATATTTCGAATATTTAACCGATCTTATCCTGTTTGTAATTACACTAAAAACGCTGCTTAAAAGAGTATTTCACGTTTGATAAATTATATACACGTAACTGTTTATTTTATTTACTTATTACCAAGCGCACGCCTATGGTGTGCTGACAGTATTCCTCATTTTATTTATTACAATTAGTTTTATTATTGCAATGTTAAAATTGACCTGGAAATCCGTCATTTTTACGTTTTCTCTCCCACACACAGCGTAATAAATTAATAACATTTTTTCCTTAATTTAACCCTTTGCACTCCAACCTAGTAACTCATGGAAGATACCAATAACTCCAACACTATATTAGTTACAAGTATAATGTAAACATAATAAACATATCATAAACACTATAAGATAAACACAGACGATTTTGCTTACCTAAATGTTAAGGGCGCTGAGTCAGTAAAACAACCATGTCGCCGTAGCCGCGACGGTGGATTTATTGTTAGCATTTTAATGTCGCAAATACGGCGACAACGGAGTGCAAAAGGTTAACAGCAATATCTACATTATGTTCAGAGATACAAAAACTCATGGTATATAAAAAACTGACCCGAGTACGAAAAAATGCTGTCAAAGAATAGTTGAATAATAACAGCGACTAGGTTATACCTAAGGTAATTATAAATTAGTATCTACTTGGTGCTTTCTAATTACATAAAAAAAATCATCCACAGCTTCTTGAGACAGCAACTGGATATCTTTCGAGACCATTACTCACCGTCTGCTAGATTTCTCTAAAACTGTGGGCGAGTCTTCCCTATCACGCAGTGTAGTTTGAGACAAATTATTCGATGACGAATTATTGGAGGAAGTGTAAGAGTCCAACTTACTTTGAGAAATCCTCCGCAACTTGACTAAACAGTTTGACATCCTTGGTGATAGTGTAGTTATCCCTCTAGAAGTACTAAAAGTAATGAAATAGACAATATCACGTGGTGTGATAAAGATATTTAAATATTGGGTCTGGGAAAAAGTTCGTGGCGTTTTTTCAGTAAAATTCAACTGGTCCCCGCATGGCGCGTGGACGAATTCATTTAAACCGAATATGCTCCATTATTATCGACAATGTTTCGCCATTTTTTTGGTAGATCCATGATCCCATCGGTGAAAAACTTCTGTGGTTTCTGGTCGAAAAACTGAATCAAGTAGTTTTCACAGGCTTCTTTTGAAACCAACTTAATTCCATTGAGAGAGTTCTGCAGAGATCGAAACAGATGATAGTCAGAGGGTGCTATATCCGGACTGTAAGGTGGGTGCATCAAAACTTCCCAACCAAACTCTCTCAATTTTTGACGGGTCATCAAAGAAGTGTGTGGTCGGGCGTTGTCATGATGGAAGACAACACCTTTCCTATTAATCAATTCGGGCCGTTTTCTTTCAATCGCCTGGCGTAATCTCTCTAGTTGTGCACAGTAGAGTTGAGAATCAATCGTCTGACCAGTTGGAAGTAGCTCGTAGTGGACGATTCCCCTCCAGTCCCACCATACACACAGCATCACTTTTTTTGGCGTCAATGTTGGCTTAGCGAACGCTTGTGACGGCTCACCATCCTTTATCCACGATCTTTTACGCTTCCGATTATCGTACGTAATCCATTTTTCATCTCCGGTTATTAAACGTTTCAGAAACGGCTCGATTTCATTCCGTTTCAGCAGCGCATCGCAGATGTTAATTCGGTCCATCATGTTTTTCACGCTCAACTCATGAGGAACCCATACGTCAAGCTTTTTTTTGTAACCAGCTTTATGTAAATGGTTCAAAACAGTTTTGTGGTCAATGCCTAGCTCCATGCCAATATCGACACTGCTGATATGCTTATCTTGTTGGACTTTTTCAAGAATTTCATCAGATTTTTCAGTGATTGGACGACCGGAGCGTGACTCATCTTTCACATTGAAATTTCCAGAACGAAAGCGAGCGAACCATTTCCGCGCAACAGATTTCGATAAAGTACCTTCACCGTACACAGCACAAATTTTATCACAAGCCTGCGCAGCGTTCTTCCCCTTATCATAATAATATTGCAGAATATAGCGAAATTTCTCATTATTCTTCTCCATTTTCAAGTGCGAATAACTTTCCAACCACTGCACCGATTACAATGTTTCTACGCTCAAACTAACGTTCGGAAGGTCATCTAAAAAACGAGCCGTCGGTGGTGTCGCTGTGACTTGTTGTTCTTTAGTTATCGGCAACCAATGCCATCTATCGGGAAAAACGCCACGAACTTTTTCCCAGACCCAATATTTGAATCTCCGATCACTTGCTGATATGAATTAAAATTGCGATAAGGGCAATTTATGGTACAGTATTGTGCAAATTAATGGAATCATGACTATTTTTATAGTTTTCTGCATGTGGCAACATTGTTAGGTCAGTTCTGACAGTAGTTTTATGTCAAAAAACATAACCTATATCACTGGGAACACATTACACAGTTATTCAGTGCGTTTTAGAGAGTTTGTTCACATATACTCTTTCAAAGTTCAAAATTTGATTTATATTATGCTTTTACCGGTTGTTTGCGATATGGATATCACGCAAGATCCTAAATCAAAAAAGAATACCGGAATAGTTGAAGTGAAACGAGCGGGAAAATGTGGGAGAAAGAGGAAGATGACACCCCGGGATGTCACTTTTTTGGTTAGAAATAGCAAAATAAACCCAAAAAAAACTAGTTTTGAACTACAAAAAGACTTAGCCAACGCTGGAGTGAAAGTGCATGACTCGACAGTTCGTAGGAGACTTTTAGAGTCTGGAAGAAAAGCCATTCGACCACAGAAGAAGCAACTCCTCACTCAAGGAATGATGAAGCAGAAGCTTATTTGGGCCAAGAAATATGCCGGATGGAATGAGGAAGACTGGAGAAAGGTCTTGTTCTCAGACGAGTCTCATTTTTTGGTGCAGGGGCAGCGATCAAAATTGGTGAGAAAAAGTGGAGATGAAAAACTCACTGCAGTTCATATCGATCAGACTGTCAAACATCCTGTAAAGAAGATGTTTTAAGGATGTTTTTCGTACATGGGGAGTGGATCGCTGGTGCCTATAGAAGGCATGATGAACAGCCAGAAATATAAAGAGCTACTGGATAAGTATTTGGGAAAAGATCTAAAGAAATGTGAGCCAAACGGAGGTGCAATTTTCCAACAGGACTCAGCTCCATGCCACAAATCGAAGGTTATGGTCAAATATTTCAAGAAAAAGGGAATAACTCTCCTCGACTGGCCTGGCAATTCTCCAGACTTAAACCCAATTGAAAATCTGTGGGCCATTTGTAAGGCTAGGTTATATAAAATGGACTGTACAACGAAGACAAAATTGATAGAAGTAATAATTCAGGTGTGGTTTCGGGACGAGAAAATAAAGGAAAACTGTCAAAAATTAATAGATTCCATGCCGAAAAGAGTTCAGGCTGTCATCGCAGCCAAAGGAGGGCATATCTCTTATTAAATTACTAGTAATTTATATTTTTATACCATCTCATCGTGATTATATGACAAATAAACGGTTTTCTTAGTTATATTGTGTTTGATTCCATTAATTTGCACAATACTGTACCTATACGTAACATTTACCTTTTTCTTTTCGTGACATTACTCCTCGGTCTTGGTGTTATTACCTCATCCGAATCGGGACTTGATTCCTTCTTCTGATCGTTATTAGACGATGGCGTTGATCTACAAAGAAAATATATTGTAAAATGTCAATGAAGACATTTAATTAAGAGGTGATACTTTACGTTACTTTTGGAATACAATTGAAAGGTGACGGTACGTCCTGCATCACATTCAGTAAACCACTTGGACCTTCAAGAGGATCGTAATCTTGCGTATCCATTGTCATTTCGTAACTGGCAGAAATACAATTTGTTGTTTCCTAAAAGGAATGTAAAATAACAACGTAAAAGTGTAAGATAACTGAATTCATATAAAGATGATCCAAATTAAACAACTTAATTGGAAATAAAATGATTTTTTATTAAGTGCTATAATGAGCGCTCTCGGAATAAATATGGATAATTATGTCTGGCCAGGAAGGTGGCCAGACCCAGCTACAAATCAGTTCTTTATAAAATTTTGAGCAATTTGGTTGATAACATAATGGATTTCTTTATTCAAGTAATCTACTATTTGTGAATTACTAGCATATATCTTAAATTTCAAATAATCCCACAAAGAGAAGCCGCACTGTGTTAAATCACAAAATTTTGTTCAATTGGTATCGACACTTCATGAAGTTGTTAGTGAAGAAAATCCAGCGTTTATCGGGATATATGGCAAGTGACACAGCATTGAACAAATGTGTTTCCAGTGGAAGTATAGAATTACATTTGTCGAAAGTCCATATCGCTTAGATGCTGTTAAAAATCTAGCTTATCGTGTAATGATAAACTGTCTCAATAATCGCATTATTGTCATATTACGCCTCTTGCCCAAAACAAACATATATTGATTCGTTTGAAGTGCGTCTGCTTCTTATAAATTACCGATTTGTCGAGCTCCAAATACAATTTTGTTTTGATCAAAAAAAGAAAAATAAAACCCTTTATCGCATCAGTGTTCGTATTCTCTATACGTATTTCGACAACTACGTTATCATCATCAGCAGATTTTTAATCACGTATCACGTAATCACTTTTACGTAGTAGAATATTACAGAAGACAAACACGGAAAGGATAGCAAACACTATAAAACACACCTTTGGGAAGATCAATATATCGGCAACTCAACGTTGGCTACAGATGGGAGGTTCGAATATGGTAAAATTTGGAAAGTTACTAAAACAATCTTATCCTCAATTGCTTTATGTGACCTGTTTACTCCATACATGTAATCTTGTGGCTGAATTTATTAGAAACAGTTATTCAAAAGTAGACCAATTTATAGTTTTTACCAAAAAAGTTTTTATTAAATCTCCAAAACACATTCATGAGTTTAAACAGGCTTGTCCGAACATTCTTCAGCCACCACAGCCGATATTGACGAGATGGGAAACGTGGCTTAAAGCTGTTTTATATTACGAGAAATTTTTACACATTATTAAACCTTGTATCATAAATTTAAATCCACAAGATGCTCAAGCAATTTTAGTAAGTCAGCGGCTGGTTTCGGATACTGAAATTCAATTCTTTTAGATACTACTTTCAAATTAGAGAACACCAAGCTGGCATTACATGAAGAGCTAAATACAGCATATTACCTTAAAGCCTCGTTAGAAAATCTGACAGATAGTATAGGAAGATTAACAACCGATAAATTGTGTGCGGTTATAAATGAGCATCCCAATTTTCAAACTACAGCGCGTAAAGATGGCTACGTTTCCAAATACACCAACATATTTTCACGTCGCCGTAAGAATATGACTGAGTCAGCACTGGAAGGCATACTAATGACACAATACTACAGCGAACTTTTGCGTCATTCTACATCAACAACAAAAGAACAAACTAAAATAGTAAGTAATTACATTTATTGACAATAACTGAGCCGTACGCTATTGCAAAAGCACTCGTTTCTGCAGCCTGAATTCTAACGGCATGCTGTCCGGGAAAGTTTTTTTTTTGGCGTTTCCCTTTCCCGTTTAAGCGAATATTAACAAAGATCTTAAGTCACGGCACGAGAGCGAGCATAATAATAATTTATTGTCTGCTAAAGCCTCCTGCAATTAGCTTTATGCTGTTGAGGGATGTTAAGGCATGGATTATTATTATTAAATTTAAAATAATCTAATCAGAATATTACCTTCATATTAACTTGGTTAGAACCAATTATTGTACTATATTCATCAGTATCTGAAGTTTGATCATTTCTTTGCGTTAGAGTTATATCTTCCGAAGTATTATTATTAGAACGTTCTACAGATAAGGCATTGACGCTTCGATTGGAACCTTTACTGCTAGATTTTCGTGATGAAAGTTTATTTTTGAACTGAATTATATGCTGTGACCTCAAAGGTGAGATGTATACCTTTACCTGTAATTAAAAAAAAACTATACTAAGTTTATTATGTAACTAATTTAAATATAGTAAATCTAGTTTATATTTGACAAAAGTAAAGTACATGCCTAATATACCAATAATTTTAATTAAACTTTATTATTTTATGAATCGTTTGAAACTATAACTACAAGCAACCTATATTAATTTTTAACTTACATCTTTAAATACACCAGATAACAGAGGCTGTGAAGTAGAGACATCTTCCTCTTCATCTTCTTCTTGCATAGTTTCTAACCTATAATATAACCAAATGTATTTAGATGAACTCAAATAATTAGGTAAAATTTGGAGAATGTCATTTAAAAAAAATTATTATTCTAAGAACTTCTTATTTAATAACACATGAACTTTAATACTCACCTTCTGTTTGACTGTTCATTGCTAACATATGAATCGTCTTCAGAATTATTTTCACTATTCATCGACACCTGCAATATTATATTATGAGTTATAAACATTTATTTAAAATGTAGCAAATCACTTACATTATTAGCGAATTCAATTTCATCTGCTTCCATATTATCGTTAGAAATACTTTCACTACTACTGTTGTGCATCATGTGCGTTAATTGTTTAACTGTAACCCTAGGCAAATTTATTTTTGGACTTAAAATGGTATGACCGTCAATCATAGGCATTACAGCCATTGTTTTATTCTGTGATTGGCTGAAATTTTCTAATGAGCTCGACATATTAATGTATTGTTCTATAAATGATTTCATTTCAAATATTGTAAAATTAATGGAATGAAGGAGCTGTCATTAAGTTATAGTGCAGATAAAATTCACGATAGATAAAAATAACAAAATAATATAATATCAATTATATATATAATCGATAAAGCACAAATCATTAACAAATTCAATTTTTTGAGAATCTATATATAAAATTCTAAGAAAAAAACATTGTTTTACTAATAAAATAAATATCTACCAATCCTTTTCTTGCTTTTCTTATGAATTTCAATACAATTTAATGACAACCTATATAACTGTAAAATACATACTTAACATATCAACATCTGAAAAAATATTAGCCTTTTGAAGGGTATTTGTCATTTGCTCAGTTAAATTAATAAGTTGTTTAACATATAATTCTATGTGATTGGCTATTGACTTGATGAATTCTTGACATTTCTGCAAAATTTTATATTTCACAATAAAGAAAAACTCTGAAGTGAACAACTCACAAGACGTTCGAGTTCTGTAGAATGTATCCTTCCATGAAATTCGGAATTCATGTTAAACATTTTTTGATACTCAAGTTTTGTTTCTGAAAGTGCTTTAGCCAACTCCTCATTCTTCTTTTTTAAGTTTTGATTTTCTGTAATAACATATTAATTTCCAGAATAATAGCCTATAATAAGTTATTTACCAGAATTTAAATAATTGTTCATATCTTCCAGGTTTGCGATTTGTGTGTGCCTACGTTTGTTCACCATTATTTTGAATGATGCTTATCACATATATTTTTCAATCCAGTATTTTCTGTAACACTGTAAGTGTAATTGAGTATTTATGAATTTAATTCAAATGTTCACTGAAATAAAACAAAATGTTTATGAAAACTAAGTTTTATTTTAGTTCACTGAGCATTTCTATTTGTTCTATTTACAAGTAAGGAACGGCTTTTAACAATATTCAAGTAATCTAATTTTATCTATTCTGGTACCTTACAACTTTTTTTAAATAGCGAACAAATTATTTAGTATATATTCTATTAGTAAACATTTGTCAAATTTCCAAAATACTAATAGATAACATGTCATTTCTATAAAACAAGAATAAATGAAAGAGATCTTGCTGTAAGTACAACTTCGTCGTTTATGAACATCTGTGACGATGGCGCCATCCAAATTCTTCGCGCTTGTACTATATTTTTAAACGGAAATTGAAATACAATTGATTAATTAAACGATCAAATGAATTGTGGATGAAAATAATTTATTAGTGTATATAAATGAAGCTACAACAGTCCTCTAAACTATTGAACTTAATTTTATGAGATATATTTGCGATAATATGGCACGTGGTGATGTTCATTAAATGTTTTTCAAGGTTCAAATCATCAATCACCAAAAACAATTCCAGAGTTGGCTTCGAAATGAATTTATGTGAAATTGTAATTTTAACTATATACACGCACTTACAACTCCCTTAAATTTAAACTAAATAACTAAAATCAACTTCATCACAAACAATTCAGCAATTCTTTTATATCGGAAACATTTTCCAGTCAATATTTGATTGAATAATGAGTGTACTTATGTCTTACAAAAAAGAAATATATATCTGTACATGTACAACTTATTGAGTATGGGAGTAATTTATAATCGTAACAGAATAACAGCATTTGTTTCTCTGTTCACTCTTATAACGTTCCTAAACATTTTCAAAATTAAGTCACAAATAAAAATACTTAATAGTATGTGCTTCCATCTCTGATAGAGTGGAAGGACTTCGAAATGGGAACTTTCACAAGTTATGTCAACTGTTTAACACTAAAGTAAATTTTTCCTAAAAATTGAAGAATTTGAATTTATTTTTGTAATTTAGTAATAAATTGTATGTATCAAGTATTTAACATATTCTATAACAAAAGGGATATAAGAAAATTAATGCATAAATACAAAAAAAAAAATATGTAGGTGTTATTTTTGATACCGGACTTATAATAATTATAAAGTCTGTAATAATATTCTTCGATATATTTGATTAAAATATTATTACAGACGATTTTCGGCAGAAGTGTATTCTCAGTCCGAAACTAGAATTGAGATTGTGGAAAGTTGATACAATAGTTATTAGATGGTAAAACAAGCAAAATAATAATTTTTTTATGTAATTAAAATTTATTCCACTGCTTCAATAGTAAACTGTAGATATTGGAAAATATTTTTTTTGTAATGAACTTGTAACGTGTACCATAATAGTACGTATCATACGCAAAAATATTAATAATGAAACAGTAAAACATTATAAATAGGTGTACGATGTCTAACTTTTGTCAATGAATCGTATTATATGCGATCCTGACTTAGAATTGCGTAAATATTAAATAATTTTTTTAAAATTTTTATGATACAATAATGCATCATATTTATTACCTAAAATAATTTTACTGTAACATATTATTAAGGTATTAATGAATAAACTAATCAATAAAAAAAAAAAAAAAAAAATTTGTGGCGTCATCTTTGAAATAATGTCTGAACTTTACCAATTCTTTTGGTTGTAAATCTTTGGGTTTGAAACCGACATTGGGAAATCTGGTAGTTTATATAATAGCCTAGAGCTATTAAATGGGGCCGCTAACAAAATGTAAATTTAAATATATACATATTTTAAATTTGTTGTTATTATAATACTAGGTAATAATTGAGAAATAAAAATCTTTTTTCAGTGTTATATTCTTAATACACTGTATAATAAAACTTATTAGAGAGAAAAAATAATAAATAATTAAAATAATTAAAAAGAGACAAATATGTAGTGAGAAAAAAATTACTCTGGGTAGTGGTCATGTTGTAGTTTCTAGCAAAAAGAAATTAACGCCAAAATTTTTATGAAAATTAATTTATAAATAATGTTGAGGTATTATAATTCAGTAATATTATTTAATACATTCTGAGAACCCAAAATTATCACATCATATAACACAACAAAATTATAGGTATTTCTTGCGCCATCTATTATCCACTTGCTGTAACATATAGGTAACTGTAGTTTTCTCACCTCCCAAGTTATTAGATTTGTTTGATGTGTAAAATTTCGGCATTTCTTGTATTATTTTGTCGACAAATAGTTTTGGGAATAAAAGATTCAAGTAGTTAAATATTTCATACAAGTATAGAAAATAGTATGAATAGATCGAGATGACTGAAAAATAGTTAATTAATTTGTACTTAGTGTAATTTGGGACACAATAAGAATAATATATGAAATTCTAGAAATTTCAGTGTATCTATTTACAATATATTTTCAAAAATCCATAATGCCAGTTGAATATTAGCAATTTAACTGGCGACATCTTATTTGGTTTAACAATAACTGTGGATAGTACTTTGACAATTTTCTATTAGATGGTGATGTGAAAATATTGTCAAATCGAAACTTTTGGAATTATTTGAGATGCAATTATTTATATGAAAAGTATAAGGATTTAAAAGTTATAAACGCATGGTGGTCGAAAATAAGAAACATTTGTAATCAGTAAGCAAATCGTTTTATGAATATTATGATTAGCAGGCATTTATTGAAAAGTAAACATTATAGGAAACACTAGGCACTTCGGCGCTTGAAAGATATGAGTTGGGAATGAAATATATGGTAGAGCATTTACTATATTCATTTTATTTGTCTTTAGAAGACTCGATAACATTTTTAGAAAGCTTTTATATTTACTAATGATATTAACAATTATATTGTGACATAAATGATTAATAACTCTATTTATCGACAAGTTTACGGTTTGTGTATAGTAAAGAATGTTTGATGTGTAAATTTAATGTACGTGATTGTTTAGCAAATGCTTATTGTAGAAGAATAGGGTAAAAGAAGAACATTTTAAATTCCAAATATTTACTTAAATAACATTTAATTATCAATACACATATGTTTACAATCTAGACGACATTCAAGTATACTTTTCTGTGCTTCATTACTTCCGTAATTTCTGATAGTTTCGTCTTCACATACTATAGGCACTAACATTATAAAATCTAGCATTAATAAACCTCCTATTGCACCTCCATCACTCCACTACTGGATTTGGTACGGTCCTATTTAGATTTTTTCATGGCCAACTGGAATTAAACACATTCGAAAAAAGTTAATATGTTGATGTAATAGCAAAGAATCCCAAATCAAATTGACTACTACGATGCACCTGGCTATATCCAATTAATAGAAAAAAAGATATTTTTATTTAGAAAAGCCAGAAGTTAAACAATCAATTTGACGAACTTTTCTGGGTTTTTATTAAACTAAATATTGTTGTACTCACAAAAGTTGGTGTCTAATGACGTCCGGATCTATATAGCTACTTTTAAATACTTACAAACTACACCATCAGAATTTTGTTGCTTCCTCTGTTGGATAAAATCAGCCTCGAAATGTGGAGCTTGTATTTCTGTCTATTCGATTCTTTCTAAATGTTATTTTTTTATGTAGCTGATGGGCCTTGCTCCTAATGAGTTAAAAATGTACCTTAATTTATCAACACAAGCATTTTAATTATGTAGGTTTCATTTTGGTAAATGTTTATTTACCGA
The DNA here is from genome assembly GCA_031893035.1 of Dermolepida albohirtum. Classification (NCBI taxonomy): domain Eukaryota; kingdom Metazoa; phylum Arthropoda; class Insecta; order Coleoptera; family Scarabaeidae; genus Dermolepida; species Dermolepida albohirtum. The sequence goes on along the minus strand of JAVIWB010006329.1, from coordinate 81,728 downwards.
ATGGCTCTTACCTTAATCAAATTGGTGATGTCACCTCAGATAATAATTCATAGTACTTCAATAAAAAAGACCTAGTCTTCGAAAGCTATATTTAAAATTCGTTCCACACTGATGAGGGATCACCAAAAATTGCCCAAAATTAAGTATTGTGAAGACATTATTTGAGCAATTTGAAGAGATGAAAACTACTTAAAAAGATTGTAACTGGTGTTGAAGTATGGTGAAAAAATGAAGAAAATTCAAAAAAATGTTAAGAGAATTTAAAAATAAAAACTGTTTAGTGCTTTTCTGTTTTTCTTTTCTTTATAGTCATTCCAGTTATTTTTGATATTTTGGGATAGAGACTGTAGGAGGGCAAACTATTATCTTAGAGATGAGATCTATGAGGTGGAACTTGGAATACCCAGAATGATAATTAATTGTGTTAAAAAAACCTGGTCTTCTGGAGCTAAATTTAGAGTTCATTCTACACTGATTGATGGATCACCAAAAATTGCAAAAACATTATTAAAGAAGTTTGAAGAGACGAATATTTCTTAAAAAGATTGTTACTGGTGAATAAATGAAGAAAATCGTGTTTGGGAGAGTCAAAAGTCAAATGTATGCTTATTGCTTTTCTATTTTCCTTTTCCCACAGTTTTTCCAGTTATTTTTGAATCTTTTGGGATAGAGAGTGTAAGAAGCCAAAACGTAACCTTAAAAGTCTGAAATTACGCAATTTTATAAAGGAAATTTCTATCATAAACAGCTTTTGGGTGATACTGACGATTCGGGGAAGACCAAGACTGTGCGATCTTCAATGAGATTCATGAAAATAAATAATTCATAGTATTTTAAGAAGAAAGCGTGAGCTTCGTTTAAGATCTAAAATTCGTTCCACGCTTAAGAATCAACGAAAAATTGTTATGATTTTGATATTGTAGACAGCGTTACAAGAGTTCAAAGAGGCGAAAACCTCTTAAAACGACTGTAACTGGTAATGAAGTGTAGCGAAGAAATAAAGAAAATTCCAAAAAAAATCTCGTTTGTAGGAGACAAAAATGAAAACTATGCTTGTTTTTTGTCTTTCTTTTTTTAGTCATTCCATTGTTTTTGGATAGAGAGTATAGAGGGTCAAAACATAGTCTTAAAAGTCTCAAACTGCACAACTTATAAAAAAAATTGTTTACCATAAGTACAGTTTTTGAGTTGTATTTACGATTCAGAGAAGGCAGAGTATGTGATCTTCTATGAGATCGAACTTGGAATATCCAGGATAATAATTCGTTGTATTAAAAAAAAAACCTGGTCTTCTGAAGCTAAATTTAGAGTTCATTCTACACTGATTGACGGATCTGCAAAAATTAGATAGTGCAGTCATCATTAGAGAAGTTTGAAGAGACGAAAACTTGTTAAAAAGATTGTAACTTGTGAATAAATGAAGAAAATTTAAGTAATCTTGCTTGGGGAAGTCAAAAATCAAAACTATGTATATTCCTTTTCAATGCTTCTTTTCCCAGTTATCCCATTTATTTTTGGATCTTTTGGGATGTAAGGAGCTAAAACGTAAGCTTAAAAATCTAAAATTGCAGATTGTAACTGGTGAAGAAATGAAGAAAATTTAAGTAATCTTGCTTGGGGAAATTAATAATCAAAACTATGTTTATTCCTTTTCTATGTTTCTTTTCCCAGTTATTCCATTTATTTTTGGATCTTTTGGGATGTAAGGAGCTAAAACGTAAGCTTAAAAATCTGAAATTGCTGATTGTAACTGGTGAAGAAATGAAGAAAATTTAAGTAATCTTGCTTGGGGAAATTAATAATCAAAACTATGTTTATTCCTCTTCTATGTTTCTTTTCCCAGTTATTCCATTTATTTTTGGATCTTTTGGGATGTAAGGAGCTAAAACGTAAGCTTAAAAATCTAAAATTGCAGATTGTAACTGGTGAATAAATTAAGAAAATTTAAATAATCTTGCTTGGGGAAGTCAAAAATCAAAACTATGTATATTCCTTTCTTGCTTCTTTTCCAGTTATTCCATTTATTTTTGGATCTTTTGGGATGTAAGGAGCTAAAACGTAATCTTAAAAATCTGAAATTGCTGATTGTAACTGGTGAAGAAATGAAGAAAATTTAAGTAATCTTGCTTGGGGAAATTAATAATCAAAACTATGTTTATTCCTCTTCTATGTTTCTTTTCCCAGTTATTCCATTTATTTTTGGATCTTTTGGGATGTAAGGAGCTAAAACGTAAGCTTAAAAATCTGAAATTGCTGATTGTAACTGGTGAAAAAATGGAGAAAATTTAAGTAATCTGGCTTGGGGAAATTAATAATCAAAACTATGTTTATTCCTCTTCTATGTTTCTTTTCCCAGTTATTCCATTTATTTTTGGATCTTTTGGGATGTAAGGAGCTAAAACGTAATCTTAAAAATCTGAAATTGCTGATTGTAACTGGTGAAGAAAATTTAAGTAATCTTGCTTGGGGAAATTAATAATCAAAACTATGTTTATTCCTCTTCTATGTTTCTTTTCCCAGTTATTCCATTCATTTTTGGATCTTTTGGGATGTAAGGAGCTAAAACGTAAGCTTAAAAATCTGAAATTGCTGATTGTAACTGGTGAATAAATCAAGAAAATTTAAATAATCTTGCTTGCGTAAGTCAAAAATCAAAACTATGTTTATTCCTTTTCTGTTTCTATTCCCAGTTATTCCATTTATTTTTGGATCTTTTGGGATAAGGGATGTAAGCTACAAAAACGTAAGCTTAAAAATTTGAAATTGCGCAATTTTATAAAAGGAATTTTTGTCATAGTTTTTGGGTGGTACTGATGATTTAGGGAAGACAGAGGCTGTGTGATCTTCAGTGAGATTCATGGAAATGAAATACCCGAGACAATAATTCATAGTATTTTAACAAACAAGCTGGTCTTCGTTTCACATCTAAAATTCGTTTCCACTTACTAATAATCAAAAAATTATTATGATTTTGGTATTGTAAAAACATCATTAGATTTTAGAGAGACGAACACTTCTTAAAAAGACTGAGTGATGAAGTGTAGCGAAGAAATGAAAATAATCTCGTTTGGAGAAGTCGAAACTTAAAACTACGTTCGTTACTTTTCTTTTTTTTTACAGTCATTCCATTATTTTTGGATATTTTGGAATACACAGTATAGAAGGCCAAGACATCATCTTAAAACCCTGAAATAACACAATTTTCTAAAAGGAATTAATTGAAACAACAAACTTTTTTAATAATTTTATTACACCAACAATCATATCATAATATATTCATAAGTTTAAATAACAAAAGTTATTCATAATAATAATAAAATTTAAATAAAAAAATAATTCCTAAAAATAACATGGAAGCATTTTGTATATTCGTAGCTGAACTAAGAATTCCCGCAAGCTTCTAGTATGCAAAAAAAAATATTATCAGTTGTATTTCTATTTACAAAAATGAATCGATGAACGGAAAAATGAGGAAGTAAAAAGATAGAAGTAGTTGCGTAACGCCATCATAACCGAAATTTTCGAATATATAAAAAAATATACAGTTTGTTTATTTCTTATTACGGTGTCCATTGCATTTCTGAACAATCGATTGTATACATTTATATATTATACATATTGAACGGCAGTTTTGTTTGCATCACTAGGAACTCTACAATGCAATACATTAAAAAAGAAATACTCTCAATCTTATGAGTTGCAGAATTAAAAAATATAGAATAAACAATATATTTAGGTAACACGGTTATTTAATTACATATTAACTATAAGGCAGTATTTAGTTAGATGTGAAAAACGAAGACAATTTAGGAAGAGATTAAATGGATATGTTCAATGATCCACAAATTCCTTAGATTTACGCACAGTTAGAAAAAGTAGTTATTTTAAGTTGCTGTTTCTTTTAATAAAAAGACAATGGAATATAAGAGGTAAAATGAAAAGGTATACGATATAGAACGGATATGCATATGATTAAATTGATGAATTTTTATCTGCATTAAAATAAAATACATTTATAGAAACATCTACGAAATTATTCCTGAGAAAATACTGGTTCAAGTTTTAAATATTCGGGGAAGTACCTGTTCAAACTTTTGGGGAATCCCATGTGACAAGCCTTGTTTGATAAACCGTTATTTTGTGGCATCATAAGAGATTTCATTTAACTCAGTTTTGTCATTAGAAAACAAGAGAAGTTATAGTAAAAAAACTGTTCAAACTAACCAATGAGGAATCGGATGTGTATTGAAAAAAATATGTTCAATGTTTAGGTATATTACATATTCTGCAAAATCCTGAACAGTGACCTCATTTGAAACTAATTACCTGTGGCAAATATCCATTGAACTAATTAAAAAAAAAATTAATTTGGTGTAATATTTTCACTTTCAACATGATTCAAGCATAGAAAACACATATGCAATTAAGTAATGACTCGTCTAAAATCCAATTCATCTGATTTGAACCTAATTAAGAATCTGGTCGAAGTATTTGATACATTGAACGAACTAGACATAGTGTAAAATAAGGTACAAAATAAAATTGGCTTCGTTTAAGTACGCGTGCAGGCCGTGGTAGACGCCAAAGCTTAACTTGACTGATATAATTATTTTTTTTACTTAAGAATAAATGTGGCAATATATAATAACAAAATTTAGCATTGATTCTAGCAAGGAATTCCCCAAAAATTCTAATGAGGTTTCCCCGAAATATCTTAAGATTGTAACAACATTTTTTCTAAGACAAATTTACACAATTTTGTCAAAGTAGTGATGGGTTCACAGGATTGTTCGTGAAGAAGTACTCCACAGATACGGCAATATTTCAGCTATCCCTTGCCTACTTAGAAATTTATTTTACTCTGCTTTTTATATGAATTCATGCCTTCTATTTATAGATATTTAAAAAATATTAAATCTACTTTTATTTTATGTCTAATATTGCATTATCTTTTTAGGATATGTAATAACTGAAAATAATATACCAAAAAACAGTGACCATACTGTTTTTCGACATATTATTTCGATCAAGAATTAATTTATGTTTGTTGATAAAAGCAGATAGATTGAAGAGTGATATTTTCCACGAAACGCGTCTCTACCTTGCTTTTGTCGACAAACATTTGATTGATTACAAACTGTAAAATTACAATTGTAAGAAGTGCAAATACTTTTTCTAACTATTGGATATCGTATTACTTTAAGTCATTTACGCTATTGGTGTTAGAATTATAATTTGTGGATGAATTATTTTTGATTGTCCATTGAAAATCAAAGTAAATGTTTAGTATGAAGTTTCCACGACGAGTTGTTAACTGGGTCTAATATGAAAAACACAAAAAAAACAATATCTTAAGTTATTGTAATTTTTAATAATATTAGAAACATTATGAAGATAGTCTTATGATCAAGTTATATGACTAGAAAATATAAACAAAATTATACAACCAACTCATGAAGAAAAATCTAATGAAATATGGTGACAATATAAGTTTTAAATCTATAAATAAACGAAATAATAAAATCGACCGGTTCAGAAATTCGATGGATTCACAATAATTAAATATACAAGCATGATCTAAAAGCTAACGTTTCATGTTTATTCTTATTATTTTTGTTTTGTTCTTACAGTCTAGGTACGATACAATATAAGTACATCTGTGGGCATCTGAGTATTGAGGTATAACAGTAATTTTTCTTACTCACTTGTAGTTTTTTTTTTATATTAATAAACGGTATGTTGTACTGTCTCAAGGCATCTTGTTGCGATCATGGGGGGCCGGAACTAAAATGCGATGTCGATGCGGGAGCAATGCGAAGTATATACTCTAGCCGTTTTTGTACAAAACTGACTGCTTGAGATTCAGCAAAATTTGTATTTAATTAAATAAAATTTCAAAAAAAAAAGAAAATTGCGACGAAAAAAGGTATTTATGTAATTTATTTCATTGCTATAAATAACATTTATATTATTTTAAACTAAAAAAGCTGTAAGTGATTCATTCTTTATGTTAGAATACAATAAACGCCTATTCTTTATTGATTGACGGTTTAAATAACTTTCAGCAATAGTAGAATCTGTCATATTATTTAGAATTTATAAAAAAAATTATGTATGTTTGAAAACAATGAATTAATTGTTTTACTTAAAGTCAAAAATAAGTTTAAGGTGACCATTGATAAGGTGCGGTAATCCTAAAAATTCATCGATCTCAATTTAGACTTCTTAAAACTCTCTTTTAATTTCTACATGGAAAATATTTCAGAATATCTTTCTACAAACATTTTCATCGTATAATTCTTGAAATTCCATGCGCAATCTTTTTAATAAAACCATAAAACAATTTTTCTAAATACTAATACTTCAAAATTCAGTTTCAAGTTACACATTTTCCTTAATGTTTTTGCAAATGCATGTGTTGTCAAGTACATTTTTAAATGAATTTTGAAGTTGGTAGAATTTATGATGACATTTTTATATGTAATGTCTACACAATATGGTGCTTGCAGTAGGATCTTACACAATATGTTGTCCCAGAAGGAGTCTACAATTTAAAGTGGAGGCGATTTTACTTTCTTAAGACTAATGACCTTGAAAGTAAGCCCTTTATCATCTGTTGCCATTGCAATTATCAATTGTGGAACGCTACGCGTACCAATGCGTTATAATCGTGCAAACACAAAAGTGGTAAAGAAACACGAGGATAGAAACTTTCGGACAACGAAGAATATTGAACTGGTCGAAAATTTAAACTGAAAAATTGTAGAAAATTGGGTTCCTTGTGTCGAGAAGACGTTGTTAATGAAGAATGTTAAAGGAGTTAATAAAAATAGGGTTTAGAGTTTGAAAACATTGGATTTGGTGTTTTGAAAATCTTTTACGAAAGACCTTCTATGCCTACAAGAACCTGTTGATGTAGGGTCTTAATCCAGCAGATTGTTTAATGGTTGATAATTTGTTAGCTGAGGTGAGAATAATGGTCCTCGTCTTCGTTGGTGAGGCGTTTCTTCAGCCAGAATAAATTTGGCTTTACGCAGTCGAAATAATCAAATAGTTCTTCTTTAAAAATGACGCTAGAAATGGGACATTGAAGACTATTTTTTACTATAACATAGTAATAGAATTTTTAAAAATCACGCCGTTTGGCACATTTTGTACGTTTGCTTTTGGGTAACTAGCCAAAATCGAACATATAAAATGTGTCGAACTGCTGAAATAAATAAAAGGTTCTTTGAAAATGATGATAGAAGTACGACATTGACGGCTATTCTTTACTATACCATAATATGATTACTTGACACATTTTATAAGCTATTGTATGTTTGGTTTTACGTCATCTAATAATTAAACAATTATTCTTTGAAAATTATACCAGAATTTACAAGTTGAAGACAATTTTTAAACTATACCATGGTACCCAAACTTCTACCATCCGATTTTGCCAGGATAGATCTAGATCTTTTAGACACTCGAATCTAACAAAACTAGACAACTGCGCGGGAAACTAAAAAAATAATTCTTAATCAAAATCGCGCAGTTTGACTCAGTACGAGTCCATTTTTATGGTGCTATATTAATTATGAATTCTATACTAACAAAATACAAGCAATTTTCATTTTTCAAATCCCAAATCCAATGCCTCATTAGTGAGATGGAGGTACATTTATGAGCAGCGAAAAATACTAAACTGATCGAAGATTTTAAGAAGACTTAAAATTTTAGTAAACTGGATTAGTTATATTGAGAAGGCCCTGTTAATGAAGAATGTTACCCGAGGGAATCAAAATATGGTTTGGAGTTTGAAAATATTGGATTTGTTGTTTTGAAAATTTCTTATGAAAGACGTACAAGATCCTGCTGAAATAGGAAGTCAACCCAATTGGTTGTTCAAGCGTTAACAATTTGTCAGCTGAGATGAGAACCGCGGTTCTCGTCCTCATCGGTGAGTTTTTTTTAACAGAATGGGGTCATGAATAAATTTGAAATATAATAAAGTAATTTTGTAAGCTATGTATGTTCTGTTTTGGGTAGTCAAAATAATTAAAGAGTTCTTTGAAAATTATGCTAGAAATGGGATCTTGATAATCTTCATCATACCATGGTAGCTTTAACAACTTTATTTGCCAGTATGGAACTTTTAAATACAAGGATCCGAGGATTAATTGATAAATGTAATCGTCCTATTTGGCACAGTTGGGTTTTGGTGTTGTTAATTATGTGTTCTATACTAGCAAGTTACAAGCAATTTTCCTGTTCAAAACCTAAATCCAATGCCTGGTTAGCGAGATTGAACCATATTTATGAGCAAATGTTACTAAAATCTTAACCAAAAGATATGTACTTGTAAAAATAATACCTCCCTCTATCCACCAAATATGCAATTCGAAAGAACAAAGTTCGTGGTCGTCCTGTCAAATCTACGACATTGTCTTTACGATGCGTGTATGGACAGAACACTTTTAAACTTGACGTACACCATTTGCTGAACATCTGAGAATAATCCAAATGTTAGTAACACCCTGTTAAAGTAGATGGAGTGTTATCAACATTCGAATTACTCTCAGACCTTCAAAAGACACTTGTTTGCAAATAGCGCTGTAAAGTACAGATTATTTCCGTTGTAAAAATATCTCGATTTGTTCAAAATAGACGTGCTTGTTAAAAAAAAATTGAATACTCCTAATAGGACAACATTATAATAACTAAAGATAGAATAACTTCTATGAAAAATTTGTCATCCCTGAATTTGAGCTAGTTTTTCTTTTTATAAAGGCAAGTATAGCTATTAGTAAATAGCAAGTTTTCATTACAAAACTTAATTCTAATTTAATTTTTATTTAAAGCCTTGGAAGAATAACATATTATTTTATTAAAATTAAAAAAAAATACATTGCATATGTCTAATGCGTTTGAAAGAAAATTGTAATGAAAAATACAAATTACTTGATTATATTGAAATCGTATTTCTTTTTCGAAAAAGAGGTCAAATAATTGAACAGCGTAATTGAATCTTGGTCATAATTTATATATATTTAGATATGTTTAAGATATGTTAATTGAGGTAATGTTAGTTTATGAATTATAACTAGTTACTTTAATAATAAAATTTAATTTCATTATATATAAAGTGGAGACTTTTTAATTAGTTATTAATATTTGACTATTATACTTGCTTAATATTTCGTTCGTCCATTTTAAAAATAACATGTTTGACTTTGTTTTAATTATAAAAATATAAGAAATGGGTGCTTTTACTGATTGATTGAAATTACTGTCAGTTATTGAATATAATGTCGAATGTACGATTTATTTGTCCTATGTATATACTATTGCACTATATAAGATACAGAATAAAAGTTGCTGTACTCAAAAACTCCAATACTTACACTTGCCCAACCATAAAACATATTAAACTATCATTACTTGAAGACACAAAAATCCAAATACCTAATAACAATACAGATACCACCTGTAAGAAGTTAAATTGCGGACCATCGAGTTCCACCTCGTTGTTGTGTTATAATATAGGATTGTCAATATCAATTTTATTATCAGTAATTGTAGGCGTTTCTTGACATTAAAAGCTTAGTTTAAGTAAAGTAAGAAGACGGAATTGGCGACAACTAACATAGAATAGAAATTTTTCTAGCTCTAAATTTCTTATACATTGAAAAATATGAAGCCTGCAAAAACGATTGAGTAAACTGAATCAGGGACTTCGAGCGAATCAGTCGATATATTAAAATGGAAGAAATTATAAAACTCATTGCCCAAAAATATATAATTTGCCTAAGCGAGTTTATTAAAAAACGATTTCTGGAATTGCGGATTAATCTTATATATTTTCAGAAGCCTATTACGCGATTGTAGTGGTCGAAGGTTGTTTTAAGAAGCAATAAATCATAGCTCAAATTGGATGGCCATGTAAAGTTATGTTGTACTTCCTGAGTTACCCATATGGAACTACTATGAGACCTTGAACACTTCTGATTTGATTGTTTGAGGTGTTTTTTGAAGAGGAAGTCTTCTCGGATCATTTTCTCTGAAATAACACTCACTAGCAAACGAGTCATTTGGGTAATACATGTGGCTATTGACTTTCAAAGTCTTCGTTTTTGCGAAGAAGTAGAGAAATGGAAGGAAAGAAATTGTGCCACGAACGGTGTACGAAGTATGAACAAGTTGAATGTAACTACAATGGATTGTGTTCCAAATGGAAACCTTAATGTAACGATTATTTTATGCTGACTAATAATAGAATGTTTTTTACAAGTTCACAAAATCGAAGCACTTATATGTACATAAAATTGAAATAAACTTTGTTTTCATATCTTGTAAACATTCTATATACGAGTGCAGGTCAGTAACTAGGGAAAAAGGGCAGCAATAATAAAAAAATTATTGTTTTTTTAAGTTGGCATCTTCGAAAACGTAAATGTCACAATTTTAGTTCAATCCGATCGTAAAAACTTCTGTTATTTCAACAAAAAGTGAACCGTTTTTTTTTTGGCTTGTTTCGAAATATGAAAAAGTAATATATAAAATGAAACACTTGATCTGGACAACAATTCCAAAATTGTGACTTGAATTATATATTCTAGAATTGGTGAATAGATATCCAAACGTGGATTATAACCAAATATTGTTATCTTAATTTTAGATGAATTTCATATTGTTTCAAAATTCCATGGAAAAACAGGATAATTATCTAGATCATACAACTTGATCCGAATTAATTTTGTGTTTTGGGTTACTGTAGTTATATTTCCATAGCCACGAATCATCAATTATGTTTATTTGTCAATAGATGCCCAAATAATTATCTCTATTTTTGTCGAATTAAATATTGTTTCTGTTAAGAGTTTTTGAAGACAGTTTGAAGAAGATTAATCATGAGAAATTCCTACTTTTGTGTGACCTTTGCATTGCAATTCGTGGTCAGATTCTCTCGGATCATCTTCACTAAGTCTTTCTAATTTGGCTATTATTGAAGGGGAAGACGTTTCTTTAGAAGATGTGAATGTTTGCAAGATATATAAATTGCAACCAAATTGCAATGTGACCACTTAATAAAAATAAAAATGACAGTAATTTTATCAATCCTAGGAAGACAACGGGTGTCTAAATTGATGTTATATTAAGTCCAGGAAATATCTCTGCTTACTATTTGCAACACGAAAAATTATATTGTCTAATCATTTGTTTTTTGCCATGATTGTACATCCAAATTTTTTTATAATTGTGTTATTAATTTATGAAGCATTTTATTTTGTTACTTTGTAACAACAATGACTTCAAAATTTATTGTAATTAGGAAATATATTATTATTTCAAAAAGAGTACTGTGTTTAAATCAAAAACAATTTTTAAAATTACATTGAAGACGGCATGGGACGCTAATGTTAATTCTTGTGATCTAAATCAAGTGTAATGGTATATCTAACTAAAAGTTGATGTGTTGCCATCTTCAATTCAATCATTCTACTATGTAAATTATTAAAGAACCAAAGTGTTTTATTTAGGATACTTGCTGCTATATAAATCTTTTATAGAAATCAATCTCATTCGAAAAACCGATTGATACCCAACTCTATAATGCATTTTAAACATTTATACCTAGAAAAAGACAATTTTTGTAATCCTTTATGGTTGTTTGCTCCTTTTCAAAATTTAAACAATTGAATATAATATAGCGTTTGTTGTTTATTATTTATAATGAAATAGCATCAGAGTAGTGGACGACAAAATAAGTACAATAAAACAATTGATTTTAAAACGAAGTAAAATCTCCAAAGCCTTTAGTTAAAAATGGATACTGCGATTATTTTTTTTAATATTATTTTTGTTACATTTGAGACTTGGCTTATACATTTGGTATTAAATATGAGAAGTTGTATCAATAGTTTAAAAACATTTTGAAAATAAAAATTATATAAGAAAATCTAATTTTGTGCAAACTTAAGATTAAGTAGATTTCTTTTCATTTATGTATATGTATATTATTTACATATTTAGGTCATCGTACTGTCACTTTTAATTGAATTACACTGCTTAATACAACATCTATAAGTTTAGTTAATGAAACAAAAGAATAAATTCGATCATAAATAAATTTCAACATGGTTGTAATATGAGGTACACCTCTGCTTTGCTATTTAGAACCGAATTCATTTCACATCTGCTAACAAAGTTTCGTCATTATTTCCACGAGATATATCCTGACGTGTTGATTGTTGTTGTTATATTGTGATTGTTAGGTAAATAATGACAACACGATGACGACAGAAGTGCCCATGACGCGTTCCAGTTCAAAAACCAGGACGATATCATAGCGTATGATTTATTCATAAAAAAAACTTTATATCTACTTGTAATTTGGGGAGCATGTATTTTTTTATAAAATATTAATTCCTCAGTTTGAAAAGCTGAATTATTATCAGGATGTATATTCTATTTCATAAGTTGTGCTTTGATCTTTTAAAAATTGTATTTGAAAATATGTTTCGTTATTTGTTGATATTTTATTTTACTTTTTACGAACACCTCGTATTTGTACTTCGTTTTATTATTCTGACAAATCTACAATATTTTACTGAATTCAAATATTATAAAAATGTAAAAATTTTTAGAATGTATCATATAAAAATAATTTTTTATATATTTCATCTAGTGTTTAAAAATTTGTGCTAAAAATTCCTTGAGAGATATCGACGACTATTCTTTTTTTACAATCCCTGATTTTTTACCTTATTGGCCTGAGTTTTTCTGGGTTTACCCAAAAGATCTTGTACTTTAGCTGTTGTTTTAGAGAAAGTTTATTTCTTTTTGAAAATCTCCAAAGGAACGAATTGGGAAATCTAGACCATGGAAGAAAACTGGAATTAGGTTTTAGTTCAGGAACCAAGAATTTACATAAAGGGTTTTATATTCTATTCTATAAAAGATGTGAATAATTATATAATTCTGATTTTTAATTAGACCTCGCTTTCGTTAGAAAGAAATGCACCTCAAATTTTAAATCCGATTTGATTTATGATAGACTTCTAAAACAAAACAAATTGAAGGATTAATAATTGTTCCTTCACATGAAGTCTTTTTTTTTATAAATTCTTGCTTAAAAGTTTTCATTTTATTTTATGGATAACGACTATAGTTATATATATATGTATGTATGTGTGTATGTACAATAAATAATGATTATTTTTCATTTTTACAAGTATTTTACAATATTTTAACTTATAAAATTCAAAAATTTAATACAGGTACAATATACAAATATAGGTTTTCTTCAATTTTTATTTATATGTAATTGTTTGTGATTATTGATTATGTACAGATATTTTTTTAGGTTGATATGCACTGAATACATTGAATATATGTATGTGTATATCTCATTTTCGTCTACTTGAACGAAATAAAGTCTGTGTCTGAAAGAACCAGTTACTCTCTAACTTTTGAAGGGTTTCAAGTAATTGCCTGATGCTTGATATACGTATATCGTACATTCATATTAAAATGCTACAAACACCGTATCATATTATATTCGGGTCTAGATACCGAATGCCGATCAGAATGTAAAGTGGTGGGGTGCGAGTCAGTCGAATCACAACAGCGACTGACTACAGATTAAGTAGTTGTTCGTGTCGCCTACAGTCAAATTAGCGGTGGGGCTGCAGCTAGTACGATCAGTAGTCAGTTATAGTCGTGATTCAAATGACTCGCGCCCCACCACTTTACATTCTGATCGGTATTCGGCAGCTAGACCCGAATATAATGTGGTACAGTTTTCGTAGCGAGGTAAAATGAATGCACGGTATATTACTTTCATAAAATATTAATTTTGTAAGTAATTAACTTAAAAATTTATTTAAAAAGTGTATTATGAACAACACCTTAAAAAACTTTTCAAAATAATATTTACTTAATTTTAGATATAAATAATTACTATTTGAAATTAAAAAATTAAAATTCTTTTAAATAAACGAATATATTTTTTAGGGATTATTATTATTATTTTATAAAGATTAAATTTGCCATTTCAAACCGATGTAGAAGCAAGAATGAATATCTTTTTGCCGGCGAAAGTTTTAAGCAAAAAAAAAATAATTAATCGTGGAAAGTCGATAGATTAGAAGGGTGGTTGAATGTTATATCACAAATTTAAAATTTCAAATGTACCATTGAGGGAATGTTATATTTAAAAATGATAAGAAGTTATTAAATGAAACTTTAAAAAAAATTGCATATTTTCTTACTTCGATTTTCTTATTTATTTCTTATTTCTATCAAATTCTTTCTTTCAAATTGTAAATTAATAAACACTGAAAATAAACTAAAGAGAAAAAGCTTGTCTAATGTATTAATTAAAGGTATATTCAGCTAGTGCCTTCATTAAAAAAATCTCAATTTATATAGTCCAAATGATATGACAGTGTGGATGGAAGTATATAAAAAATTACGTCATTTGACAAAATTCTATCAGTAACATTGGGTTTTAAGTAATCTAAAACAATTAAAATAGCTCCATCATTCTTGAGGTGATGTGAAAGATCTTTGAAGAGAATTTGCTGCATAAAACCGCCGCGATGTAAATTTAATAAAATGTGGGAAATCGACCTGATGGTTGGTTTGTTTTGTTCTTTGGTGGAAAAATCTCAATTTGTATAGTCCAAAAGATCCTGCGTGGATGAAGGTGTATAAAAAATACATAAACCTAACGTTTGGCAAAATTCTGTTATCAGTAAAATTGAGTTTTACGCTATCTGCAACACCTAAAGTAACTTTGTCATTCTTTAAGTAATATTAAAGCTTTTTGACGAGAATTTACTGCTTAAAACCGTCATAATGTTCAACGTTTTAAGAGTTGATTGAGCATCAGCTGATGACGGTCATCAACCGGCATTAAACCAGAACATATGGTTGCCGTTCGGAATGCAGTTGTGAATGGTTGATATACCGTCTAAGATACCTACAACATTGTGAGATAATCTTATAACACATGATAGCGGATTTTATTGAAAGAATCGTAAAAAATTCATGCAACACTTGCTAAGAGACGACCAGAAACATCGTCTAAATTTCTGTAGAGAATTGAAAGAGAAATGTACTCGCCAGACTCTTCCAATGAAAATAAAGTTGGTGATAGTTTTGTTGTTTGTCTGCGGTTCAGTTTCAATCTCGTCAATCATGTCAAATCTTCACCCCTTCAACTTGATTTTCATATTTGGGATAAGAATAGGGTTCTCGCCCGACTTTTCTCTTTTTTCAACGATGAAAGTCAATTTGAAGGGGCGAACATTTGACACGATTGGAGAGATATAAACTGAATTGCAGACAAATAACAAAGACTTCCAGGATGCGTTTCTTTAGTAGCAGAGAAGCTAGAATCGGTGATTGTACTCTCAAGGGGACTGCTTTGAAAGTGACGAAGCTGCATGAATACTATATTGCAATTTATTTTTAACAACATTTTGGGGACTTTTGAGAACCACCTCGTAGAAGCAGCAGTAGACCTAATTTTGTTAGACATTCGCATTGAAAAGTTTCTTAAAATTTACTAAGATATTTAGTTATATTATTAGTTAATTAGTTATATTTATTAAGATATTTAGTTACATTATTAGCTAATTTACATCCATGATATCAAAATTTACTTGCAAAATTGATATTTAAATGAAGAATACGTTTCAATTTCTTTAATAGTTGAGTTTAAACACTCAAAATTTAGAGAGGTTTGGGACGTTCTTTCGGAGACAAACTGTACATCGAATTTTTGTTTCTTATTTAAAATATATTCTACGACTTGTTAATATAAACTAACAGAACGGTTAGTAGTGTAGATTATTCGTTTTTCTTTACAGTGCGAATTAATAAATCTATTTCACTAGTACATCCTCAGAACGTTTGTTGTCTGTTTAAACTTCATGTTGTACGAGATGTACGGGTATTATTTTACGGATTTATTCTCAAAAAAAAAATGTTATTGTATGCTATCGCGGAAAATATATGTTAAGCTAGACAGGCGAATCAGTTTTGTACAAAATCTATGTTACATAATAATACAAATACAGATACTCTACACGTTTTCACGCCAATGACATAACAAAATCTACTGTCTCGTGATTTTTTCCTTTTTGTTTTTTTTTGTATGTTGTACGCAGACCGAAACGTCAATTAATCCTTTTAGAAAGATAAAATTTTTTTAAAATGTATATAATTCCTTCAATAATCTTATAAAATATCTAAACCGCTACCATAGGTACAAATTTTAATACTGTTCAATATTCCTCTTTTAATAATAATATATACTATGATTTTTTATTGATTTTTATTTATTATATTTCTTAAATCGATAATTTCTCTTTTATTTTCGTTTACTTGGCATGATGAGTAAAGTAGTTAGATATGCAAGAGATAAAAACCACTGATTTTTTTTATCTTACTTAACTCTAAATTTCATTATTTTTTTTTTATCTAAATCTACGTACTTATTACATAATCGATCAAAATATATATAACACAATCTTTTCGACATTTTGAATGTCGCACGACATTGTTTGCCTTCTTTTCATATACCACCGATAATTTTTTACCTTTAATTTTATGGCACGAATAAAAAAATATCTTTTTTACTTTTTTTTTCCTGAAACTATTTTTCAGTTAACTAAAATGCAATAATTTTTAGATTTTTTTAACTTTTCGATACCTAATTTTAAGAGCGTGTAATATGTCTCTTTGGTTGGACCTTATCACAAAACTAAAGTACAAAAATGTTGAAAAATTGAAACGAAACAATAAAAATTATAAACAATAATAATAATAATAATAGTAATTAAAAAAAAAAAAACAATTAGAAATAATATACCGTTCGACTTTTTTTCACTTTCTTCCTAAAATATTAAACCTAATCAGACGTTTTAAAAATTTTTCTCACAGCACTAAAAATACAGTCGAATGCGTTATGTAATGTAGCCAAAATCACAAAATCCGTGCCCAGATCCAAATGAAACAAATGTATTTTCTTTATATTAAACAGCAGAAAGCGCAATTTAAATAAAAACCTTCCTACTTTCCTGCTTTTATATAATGAGGTGTTTTGAAACAATTATCAAGTAATTATATCATAATTAATGACAAATTATAATCAACAAAGCACTGACTACTACGCGTTTCGTTCATTACAGAACTCATCACGTAGTCTCGTTTTGTCGGCTGTATACAAATCATTTAGTCGGTGTTAAGTCGTTACCATATCCATATTGGCGGCTTAAATAATAAATAGCAAAGAAATGATTAACTATGTTCCATCCACAAGAAAATTATTTCTGAAGGAAAAGTTTTGGTTCGTGGCGTTGCCTATGAACCAGTACTTGTTTAGATAACGCAAAATGGGTGTTGCAATACAAAAAAAGAAGTGTATAGTATAACAGACTAGAGAAATTACTCTGACGAAGCAGCGTAATGAACGAATATTGGTTCACCCAAGCACTTAAGTTTGATATATAACCCCTTTCCACATTAATTTTAGTATTCTGTATACGTATTTCGACAAATAAGTTATCATAATCAGCAGGTCGCGGCTTTTTCCATGGTTTCAGGTGCGATACTGTGATTAATTATCTGTTGATGATGACAACTTAGTTGTCGAAAGCCTATACAGAATACGAAAATTGATGCGGAAATGGGGTTATATATCAACCTTAAGAGATCAAGTTAATCAACGACAGACTCCATCAAAATTACCATTGGTTCACCCGTTGAGAATTGTCAGTAGTGAAGAGCAGAGATGTGTTTCAAATCATATCAATGACGCGAAACATTACGCTAGTGATACGCATGTATTCATTACGTCAGAGTCTCTTTCTCTATAATGTTTTACTCTACACACATACATGTCTATTAGAATGATTAATTCTCAAAAAAAATTTCCTATAATTAGTGACTTGTTTTTATGTTTTTCGAAGGTTGGTTAAGTTTTGTGGCAATTGCGGCAACTATTTGATTTCAAGCAAGTTGTTTATTTTATATTACTCACCCATGAGGATAACATAAATTTGTTATGAGTGACATATATATTAAAATAATTAAAGTGTGTAATCATGTATAACGTATTTATCTTATTGAGAGGATTACCGGTGATCCCTATGGCGCTGAAATTCTTCCTTGCTTTCGAACGATTTTCTAATTGTTTTACAATAGCGGGTCCGTTCTTTCGTCTTCATTTTATTTATTCGTTAATTAATTTTGTTGTTTATGTAACTTGTTCATTTGATCTTGTGAGATATGTTACAAAAAAATTTAGAAATCCAGACAGGATAAAGGCAACAACTGTACCAAAAAATGAAGACTGCACTGATTCAGCTTTCTTGAGTTTAGAGTGCTTAAATACGACATATCGCATTATATTAATTTAGTCACATTATTGTAATAACGAAGATAAAACTGCCCTGAAATTTATTTAAATAATGTTGTTCTAGTAATCCAGGCTTCGACGGTCACCGATGACCTCCATGACACTACAAGCTTAGTGCCGGTCACTGGTGACCCCCGTGTAATTCAACGTACAAACGAGTTAGTTTAGAAAGATTAATTTTGATTTGTGGCGCGCCCAAGTGTGTCCCTTAAGTAGTTAGCTAAAGTTTGGTTAACTATGAACCAATACTTACAAAGCAAAAGAAATTTAAATCACTGCCGGATAATGAGAGCTCGACCATTGATTAATAACATCCGCTACGTTGTTCTAGTAATCCAAGCTACGACGGTCACCGAGGACCTCTATGACGCAACAATCTTAGTGCCGGTCACCGGTGACCCCCGTGTAATTCATCGTACAAACGAGTTATTTTAGAAAGATTAATTTTGATTTGAGGCGCGCCCAAGTGCGTCCCTTAAGTAGGTAGCTAAGCTTTGGTTAACCATGAACCAGTACATACAAAGCAAAAGAAATCTAAATTACAGCAGAATAATGCGAGTTCGATGATTGATTAATAATATCCGCTATATTATTCTAGTAATCCAGGCTTCGACGGTCACCGATGACCTCCATGACGCTACAAACTTAGAGCCGGTTATCGTTGACCCCCGTGTAATTCAACGTACAAACGAGTTATTTTAGAAAGATTAATTTTGATTTGTAGCGTTCCCAAGTGCGTCCCTTAAGTAGGTGGCTAAGGTTTGGTTAACTATGAACCAGTACTTACAAAGCAAAAGAAATTTAAATCAGGACGATTGATTAATAACATCCGCTACATTGTGCTTTATTTCTGAAAGGTTAGATTCAAGCACGCAACTAAGTTTTGTTAGTTCTAACTCAGCACCTATTTACATAAAAACGCCTGGTTACTATAATGAAAGCTTAATTTTTACTCAGCAAATTTTTAATTTACTCTGGGATATTCACTACACCAAGATATGTTTTTTGGATACTTAAGCTGGTCAAGTACTTCTTCAGTAAAAAAACAGCTAAATTAATATTGGAAACACACCGTTTTTTATCTGGAGTGTCGATTTTTTTTAATTCGAAATCATTAATGCAATGATCCCAACACTTCTTGTAAGCCGGAGATAGAAGATAATATGCTAAGAATTGAAACAGTTTAATACCTCAAAAAACATATTTGTAAGACAAAGGGAGGGTTCAAAAATTATGTTATAATACTGAAGCCTTCATTACAACAAATTGAGTAAACGCTATTGAGAGATTACTGAAAAGAATTAAGAATGCGACATAATAAGCGAAGGCACGAATAATTTTGAGAGAACCGGAATGTGATACATAAATTATAATTCATCGAAAGAGACAGTTGAGTTGTTGGAGACATATATGATACATATGTGGCATGAACAAATGAAATGCTAACAAAGTGAGTGTATCAAATGATAAAAAAGATAGGAGAGGCAGGTTAGAAGCACCACGGTGCGAAGTGAGTGAGTGAGAGAAGGAGCCATACAGACATGGATATCTAGACAAGACGGGAAATGTTTGGTAAAACACCAAAAAGTAGCGGGATAAGAAGTACATTGGCTGAAGAGCTCAATTTAAAGAGTTTTGGATTTTACATCAAGGCCAATTATTAAATAAGTATTGCATAACGTATATCTTAGCAGCAAGTAGAATATGTGAGTAAATGTTTTGAAAAAAAGTCAGAAAAGCCGAGAATTTCTAAGGCAGTAATCAATTGAATTTCTTCTGAAATAATATGTATAGTACTAAGAGGAAAATTAAGAAATTGTTTTGGAATCTGCAAACGTAGAAAATTTTAGTTTTGAACAAAAAATAAACCTATTCCAGATCTGGATGTTGTTTAATTTGGAAAGGTTTTATCAGCATTGAAATTTTTGAAGTTGAAAAACATTCTTCGGCTAGATGCGATGCTGGTTAAAGTTGTTGAAGCTGTCGAATTCTATCCAATTATTAAACTTTCATTAGTATTAAGGTTCTGTCTTGGGCTTAGCAATGTGTTCCGCTGAACATAAACAATTGCTTCTGCAAATGAACCAAATTTGTAACCAATTTTGACATAACATCGTTTATAACACTTACAATATAATAAAATAAAAAAAGAAGCGATTTTATTAAAAGTATTCGGAATTGTTAGTAAATCCTTAACTATTTTAAAATTGATTTTAAGTAATATGAATTTATATATTATATTTTTTTGGAGTAGAAATAATTTAATTTTTATTCATATAATTCAGAATGGGGTTGAACTGTGATGGAACATAGATACCATATTTAGTGTATAGTTCATTTCTATAACTGCAACTAAAGAAAATTGTTTAGGGAAGGTTTTATTTAAAATTCTAAATTTGTTTATTCTTGGATTTGGTGCTTCAACATGAACATGCCCAAAAAATGTTACACCAATCAAATCGAAAGCAGCATCTTTAAATAAATTGACTATAAAAATGCTATGTATTTTTAGTGGGGCAAGATAATCATCATTATTTCAACTGTAATATTTGCTGTTATATATTGTAGAACCTTCTAAGCTCAAATTAAGAACTGATACCATATTATCCTCCTTTTCTTTTCTACAGGCTTTTGTTTGTTTGGACTTAAGGACTAAACTTCTCCATTTTCCTATCAGTAATATGTTCCTTCCACTTTTAATGTTTTTATATTCATTTCAACCTGTTTTATCTCATTTTTAGTCATCTTTACTTACGATTCAATATTTTTCTAAATTTTTTTTTATCAAAAAAGGTAAACAAAATCCTTTATCACATAAATGCTTGTATTCTGTACATGTATTTCGACAATTAAGTTGTCATCATCAGCGGATTATTAATTATAGTGTCTTACTTGGATTCGCGGTAATTGTTTACACAGAAAAATTCCGCGTACTCATCTCGTCAAAACCAAAACACACACTGACACAGATGTCACACAGAGCATTTGTGACAGATGTCTTGTGAACGTCAGTGTGTGTTTTGGTTTTGATGGGATCAATGGGTTGTATTTTTTTTGTGTACGCATTACCGCGAATCCACGTGCGACAATGTGATTAATAATATGCTGATGATGACAACTTAGTTGTTGAAAGACAGAATACGAACATTTTATTTAACTTTCCTGATTGATTCAATTACAGTCTTCATTCAAATTTAAATTTTATTGGTCTTTTCTGCATATATGACTCATTCTATCCATGATTCATTGGTGGATTATATTCAGTATATGTAAAATATTAAGATATAAGGAACAGATATTTAGATAATAATTGAAATGACAATTGCGGAATCTTAAATTTTTTGTGAATAATTGCTAAATTCTGAGTTAAAATGCTTGAAGTTACAATTAAACGTTAGCGGCAAATTTGAAAAATAGTAAAATCAAACTTTGCCGAGGAAACGCGTTGGACGATAGCGTTAAGATTGACACTAATTTTCATTTATAGTTATAAAAACAAACTAAATCTTCTGTTAGGCTTTAGACAAACTTTAAAACTGTTCGATTAATTTTTGAATACTTTTTTGGGTTAAACCAACGAACTATAATGATAAATTCTAATCAGTATTTATACAATTCGAAAACTCTTTTTGCCAATGAGATATTAATTCAAGTAATCTTTAATCAAGGTGGTATTACAGCATATATGAATGACCAAATTTTGAATATTCAGACACGATTTCCCGAAAAGAAAAACGTATGACTTTACATTCTGTGGTGTATTGCAAAAATTTTTGAACGGCGTTATTTTGAAACAAATATTTTTGAAATTAAAGCTACAAGATTTACTTTTAATCTTTCGTGAGTCAGGAAAATTTAACTCAAGCAATATTTCAGAATCTACTGTACTGGTACTATTGTATACCAGTACAGTAGTTTCTGGACACGTGACAATTCGTTCCTTAATGTTCTTATGAAATCTCCTGAAGTTAATCAATTGCTCATATTCTTTGACCTTTCATATAACAAGGTTGAATTTCTTCTGATTTCTTGGGAGAAAATCTGAGTCAAAATTGCATGAGAAACTTTTTAATCTTACGATCGTAAAATTAAGGAAAAATCTATGCTTTTACGTATGTAGCAGTTCAAAATCTTACTGCATTGCGAAAATTCTTTTCAAATAATCTCTTGATTAAGTGTTTCTGACTTCTTGCCTCTTGGAGTATTTTAATCAAAGTTGAACAAACGTAAAACATTAATGCAAGGGGGAAATACAAAATTAATTTCTTAAGAAATTGTGTAAATGTCGTTTTTAAGAAAAAGATTTCTAAATTAAAACTGCACATTTTACCCGAACTCTTTCGTCCACGTTTGTAGTATTCTTAAATGTTCTCAGAATATTTGACATTTCGAGAGCTTTTAGGTGACTGAATTTATGTCTTTTCGAGTCTGTGCAGACATTTTAAATCAAAGACGAATTAGAATAAAGCATCTTTACTGATTTTTTTGGTGTGCAAAATTGAATTACATTTTTTTTAATACCACACTAATATTTGTACTCTAAATATGTAATTTTGATGGAGCCTGCGGTTGATTAACTCCAGATATGTATTTCGACTATTAAGTTGTCATCTTTAGTAGAAAATAAGTATACTGTTGGACACAAGCTCACAGTAAAACTACAAAGAAAAAACCACGTAATACTCTAATCGATGTCCACGTCCAAGTACAGCGTGTGTTTGTGGACATCGTTGTAGTTTTATTGCGAGTCCTTGTTTGACACTGTATTTATTTTCCACTGAAGATGACAAATTAGCTGTCCAACTGTGTGTCTAGAATATAACTATTAATGTGGTTAGGGCTACTTTTTACCTTTTTGATTATTTACATAACCACAACTTTAAAGTTATAATTAGTTTCGTAATTTATTAAATTATATGAGCGAAATAAATTGGAGCTGATCATACTATTCTCAGGTTGAAAATCTTGTGTTTAAAATTTATTTTTTCGAATAGAAGATGCTTATATAAATTTTCGATTTAATTTTATTCATTTTATATTGGCTTTTCTAATTATAATGACATTGTTTGAACTCTTAGTGGTGTATATTAATTGTTTTGTAAAGATATGAACATATATTCAAAGGTACACAACTTTTAGCTATTGTTATGTATTGTTTTGACTGTAAAAAATAAATTTAAAACTGTTCAAGCACCTCATTCAAGAATAAACCCGTTTCGTTTGCGCTTTCTCTGTACCCTTCAATTAATGCGAACGAAAAAAATTAACGTTCCTCTCAAAGTGGCGATTTAAGATAAAACAAGACAATCAAGAAAAATAAAGGAGGAAAATAAAACGAAACAAATAATCAATCAATAATTAATGAATTATAGAAACGTAAACGAAAATATCGATAAAATATAAAACTGGTTGGCACATATTATATACAATTTAACCCTGGAAAGATATGTGTACTTCATGATATTCACAGCTATATCCTCTTTCTCATATTAGCTACACTAGCGAAAAAGTTTTTAAATAACATCATAACATAAATAGTACATACAAGTCAACACTAATTTTTTTCTCTTTCTCTCTTTCAATTTATTCCTGTTTCTTATTTAAAAGTCCTTGCTTGGTTCTTTTTTTTTTGTATAATGACCATTTATATATATATTTTTTTCTGCTAAATTATACATTTTTTTTTTCAATTCTTTAATTTTTATACTGCATGTAACATCATGCGCTTTATTTGACGGGGCTTTTTTCGGTTTTGTAGACCGTATTTTTTAACACGTTAAGGGCACCCAACGCATTTTGATTTTTCTTTTTTTTTCTAACCAGAATACACCATGTAAATTTCATGCAAACACCACTATAGAATTAACTGAGGCAGAAGAGCGTGTTGGAACATTTATTGAGATATCGCTTTCGTAAACATTACATTAAACGACCTTTATGTGATGGGAAGTAATTTGTAAACAGTTTACAATTATTTTTTTCCTTTTTTTTTTGGTTTACAGAATACGATTACTGCATTTGGAAAATAAGGTTTAAAGAATTTATTTAATTATATGCCATGTGCTTCCGGTGCAATATAACGTTTAAAAAATACGCTGTGAATAATGAACTGCCTTTACTTTTTACTTTTACATGACAATAAACACGTAATAACATTGCTATTAGTAGCTTGTAAATGTTTCAAATAATTATTGCAATTAAAAAAATTAATCCAGAGTTTTTCTTTAAAATTTAAAATTGAAAATGTGTCAGTTTAATAAAGTACAAATAAAATAAAATTTCCAATTGGTGACAAACTGTTTTCATATATTAATTCTTACATATTCTTTACAACTAATAAAATAACAATATCTAACAAGTAATTTTTGAAATTGCTTTATATATTAACATTACTTCAACATTAAATATCAACATTTTCATAACATCGAACATTAATATTTAAATCTTTTATTGCCACACTGATCCAATACGACTGATACAAATAAATTAATGATTAAAATTAGATATCTTCACATTTCTTTTTTTACGACGATCATGTTAGTTACACATTCATTGGATCACAACCAGGTGAAAAGAGTATTAAAATTTGAACAGACCACGTATAGTGATTCCTTAGCACGGGACAAATTCAGACAATTATACTAGACGTTCCCCTAAACATCTACTAGTGTTAGTTACCATCACCAGGTCACACACAGAAACTTTCCAACACACTTTGTCTGTCTTCCAACAACATACTTGACATCTATAAACCAAGAGAGTTTGAAAAACTCGTTGATAGTACTAAGTAGAGTTATAAAAAACCAGTGTGTGTTTCTATTTTAAACATCTAAGACATGGACACATCGTTATCGTCGCAAATACATCGAAACAAGTCCCCAAAGTAGCGATTTCATGTAAACAGTTTAACGATGGCCTTCCACATCTTTTTTTACGATACGATTTGTATATATATATGTATATATCGCCTTATTAAATTTATATATAATACATTTATAGTATGTATATATATTTTTTCATTTGTACATTGAGATTGGTGCTGTTTGTTTGTGTGAGGGCCATCGTAGACCGTCAACGCCATCTGGCGTATCACGTGACACATGCTCTGTGTGCGAGGGTGCCCCCGGGTGTGTTTCTTGGGAGAAAAATTGGGAATCACAGAATATATCTATAAATATACTTCTAATTTATATATTTATAACACTGGGAATGATGTCGAATTGATGTAACTGTTTTTTTAGGTGTTCGTGTGCTTCTCGAATTAAATGATAATAATAATAGTAATGTATTCATATGTTAGGAGCCTCTTTTATGGTATTTCTTGCCGTACATCGTAATGCAATTATTAATATTTTCATTACAGATTAATTAACGTGTTTTCGCAACTCTGCTTTTCTTTAATAAATTATAAAGTTACTTACGTTTGTGCTTCCCCTAGAAAAGCCCATAACAGACTCATTATTTTTGTGAGACATATAAACTAAATCATTATTTGGATTGATACATTCAATATTTTATTAAATTGTAATGTTCTTTCAATTCTTCCTTCAATCGAGTTCGACTAAAATAAAAATACATGAAATGATTTATGTTATTGTTATATGTACGTTTATCACATTCCGACCTACGACAAAAAATCATGATCGTTCATAAAAGAGGACCAAATTGCAATGATATTTTGGTAAGTTATCCAGGCAGTCGCCATGGGAGGATGTAATTGTGTGATCACCTAGATTATATCGCGGTGATTCGATGCAGCAACACCTGAAAGTCGTCACTGCAGACGCGGGGGTGGCGGAGGTCCGAGCACGCTCTTGATGGCCGTAGTCTTGAGCAGACGCTTGAGCATGCCGCTCGATCCTCGATGCTGCAGACTCTTGTGCGTTGTGAGTGAGTTTTTGGTGCGGTACCTCCTGTGACAGAACTCGCAAACGTACAGTGTGTCCGACTGTTCGTGCTTGTCCTGGAAGTGACGTTTGAGCGAGTAGTAGCAGCTGAAGGTCCGACGGCAGTACGGACACTCCTGGGGCTCGTTGATGCCTCCCGATGTGGGAGGCGGCATCCGCACGGCGCCTGCAACAGCGGACGGTCAGAGTGCGACTGAGGGGTGGTACCCGGGGACTTTGTTTTTTTTTTTGTATTTTTTGAGTGTAGAGTATAGTGTAGCAGCAGCAGAGCAGCAATCATGCGCCATCAGCCAGAGCCAACCAACCCATACACATAGACAGAAGCATGAACTCAAGATCATCAAAAAAAATTAATTAAATTAAGATAAAAATAAGTAAATTATAAAAGAAAAAAAGCGAGAATGAAAAGTACAAAACAAAAAAGTACAAATCAAAATAAAAATCGAGCGGGAAAAGGTTTGGTACCTGGGGAGCGGGGAGGCTAAAAGAACTTAATGTCGATGTCTCCGGGTCGGGACTTGTGGTAGGTGTAGATGTGCGTCATGAGCGAGTTCCGGGAGCAGTACACGCGCTCGCAGATGACGCAGCGGTACTCCTCCTGCCGCTCGGCGTGCTTGTCCGCGATGTGCCGCTTGAGGGACGCCTTTGAGCACAACACCTTACCGCACAGCTGGCACGTGAACACCTTCTTGGGCGACGCCCCTGTAACAGCAAAACCAAGCTCTCTGTGGTGGGTGTCCGCTGATGGTGTTTTTGTATTTTCTCGCGCGCGCGGTCACGAGCGAGGGTGCCCGAGCCCGCCAACCCCCCTCCCCCTAAGCCGGAAATATTCTATATGCTAACATTGTGTTCACATTGTTGTATACAGCATGTACAAGTCTATTTATGTGTATGTGTATGTATGTGCGTGTGTGTGTGTGTAAATGGATGTAATATGAATGACTCCATCGACCATTCTCAAGCAATGAATGCTACACATACAGTAGATGCTTTAGCTTTGTTGTAAATTAATAACACACAACATTGAAATCATTTAAATACAAAACAAATAAAAGATAAGCATTTTTTCTTAAATTTAAGATCCAAATTTTGGATAGGTACGGGAAAAATTATCAATGGAAAAACGGAAGGAAAACCTTACACAAACAAGTATACAAGTATTATTGAAGTTTACGTATTCGATCAAAGTATTTTTTTCGATTAAACTCATAATAGCTTTCTTCTTCTTTCAAACTTTTTATACTTTATTAATAGCTCTAATCATATTTGTTTATTGTCGATAAATTCAACAATATTTAATTCAGATAGAAATATTAAATGTAACTAAGAAACAGTTGTGCAAAGATTTCATATCATTTTGCAGTTAATATGTTTAATGGAAGAATTCTTAAAGACAGCTATTAAAAGGTGTCCAAGTAACTAATATATAGAGACGCCGGATTTCTCCTTCCCGGCAGTATCGTCGAATACCACCTGATAACATTGTTTAAGAGGTAAGTGTTCTATAATGCCTTGTAAATAGCGCATTGTAGCATTAAAGTGCAGTGTATACAAGGTAATTGCTTGAAATTGTCTGTTAAACGTATTGGGAATACTGCATTATTTTTTTTGCTGAAATTTTAAAGGTAAGCATAAGGATTTATATTCTAATCAAAGAAAACAATTTCGTGATACCCTCGCTTCCGGTTATACAGAAACTCGTTGCCAACTCGTTTATTTTACACGTAAGAATGTACCTTTTATTGCATATTTGAATTTTAGAAGATATTCTAGGAATACCTTCTTAAGTTTTTCCTATGCCTAAATTTAAAAATTTTAGAGATACTTGATTTTCTGCTTGAAAATACCTGGTTTTAAATAATTATTATTACTATTCGCTGTAGTTATTTTGGCACTGGAAATGATGATATTGCCAGCATTTACTCTAGGTTTACTTTAATGTTTTCGTTTTTGATAAATTTTATACAAGCTGTTTACAAAGTAGTTTCAACTAGGTGTAACTTTAAACTATTGAAACTTTTTTTCAGACATAATGCCATAAACTTTTTTCGATTACAGAATCTACATCAACACGTAATAACATTCTCTATACATATCTTCAATCCTTTCCCTATTGTAAAGAGTTTTTTATTTATTTTGGTAGAATGAGAATTGTAAGTATTGTTGATGGATAGACAAATAGTGTCATAAACTAAAGTAAATTAGTGTTTTTAATTTTTGTTCGGTGGTCTACTTGTAGTACCCAAAATAGAAAACAAGAATTACTCAAATACTTGTCGTATATTCAATGAGAAATATCCTATTAACAGCATATAACACATGGATCAATAAGTCCCGAGACTAACAATGAAAACAACATTTTTTTTGCAAAATTTTTTTTTATTCATCAACATAATCACCTTTTAGGGTGATACAATGGTTCCAACGCTTTTCCAATTTTTCAATACCATGTTTATAAAAAAATTTATCTTTCGCTTCAAAATAAGCTTCAGTTTCAGCGATGACCTCCTCATTTGAGCCAAATCTTTTTCCCTGGAGCATTTTTTTAAGATCAGCAAAGAGACAGTAGTCACTGGGGGCTAAATCTGGCGAATATGGGGGGTGGGGAAGCAGATCAAAACCCAATTCGTTCAATTTTGCCATTGTTTTCATCGACTTGTGGCAGGGTGCATTGTCTTGGTGAAAAAGGATTTTTTTTCTCTACATGTGCGGTCGTTTTTTTGCGATTTTCTTCTTCAAACGCACCAGTAAGTCAATATAATAATCACTGTTGATCGATTTACCTTTTTCGAGGTAGTCAATGAAAATCACGCCATGTGTATCCCAAAAAACTGACGCCAGGACTTTGCCAGCTGACTGCTGCGTTTTCGGACGTTTCGGACGGCTTTCGCCAGCTGTGCGCCACTCAGATGACTGCCGCTTCGACTCTGGAGTGTAGTGATGTATCCATGTTTCGTCCATGGTCACGTAACGACGCAAGAAATCTTTTTTGTTGCGAGTAAATAGCGATAAACAGCTTTCTGAATCATCGACTCGTTGCTGTTTTTGTTCCATCGAGAGCAATCGCGGCACCCACTTGGAAAAAACCTTTTTCATGCTCAATTTTTCATGAAGGATAGTAAATACACTTCCATATGATATCTGTGTCATCTCAGCAATCTCACGGAGCTTCACTTTACGATCTTTCATTATAATTTTTGTCACTTCACTCACATTTTCCGGTGTAACGGCTTCCACAGGTCTACCCGAGCGTTCCGCGTCATTTGTGTCGGTACGACCACGTTTAAACTCGGCAAACCACCGACACATCGTTGCTTTCGATGGACAAGAGTCCGGGTAACATTTTTCAATCCATTGTTTTGCTTGCGTGGTGTTTTTACCCATTAAAAAACAATGTTTTATCAGAACACGAAACTCGGTTTTTTCCATTGTTTAAGCAAACTACAAAACGACTTTACTCCAACCTCGATAACTCAGCTGTTTCTGGTCCGATCGACTTAAAATTTTGACACGTTTCAAGCAAAGGTTAGTACTCTAGAAAGACGTGGTTACTGGTTTACTACGAGCGCCATCTATGGGTTAGTCTCGGGACTTATTGATCCATGTGTTATAAGATTTCTCAGGAAACAAAAGCATCAGAGTATAGGTTGAGGACTCTTGTACTTGTCTGCAAATGTTATTTCTTGTGCCAAAATAGCTTTTGGGAATAATAATAACGATGATGTAAAACCAAGTATTTTCAATTACATTTAAATATCTCTCAAATTGTTGAATTTAGAGAAAACTGAAGTCTTTAAATATGCAATAAAAAGTATATCCTTCTGGAAGTGTAGACATCACGAATGCCTATGTCTGCTTAGATGACAATACGCCAGTCTATTTATAAATTATAAGTTTGTAAGATGGTGCGCTTACTATTACTTTTTTAATTAATTACTCTGGTGCAAAGATGAAACTGGAGTCCATATATTGGGTCTGGGAAAAAGTTCGTGGCGTTTTTCCCGATAGATGGCATTGGTTGCCGATAACTAAAGAACAACAAGTCACAGCGACACCACCGAGGGCTCGTTTTTTAGATGACCTTCCGAACATTAGTTTGAGCGTAGAAACATTGTAATCGGTGCAGTGGTTGGAAAGTTATTCGCACTTGAAAATGGAGAAGAATAATGAGAAATTTCGCTATATTCTGCAATATTATTATGATAAGGGGAAGAACGCTGCGCAGGCTTGTGATAAAATTTGTGCTGTGTACGGTGAAGGTACTTTATCGAAATCTGTTGCGCGGAAATGGTTCGTTCGCTTTCGTTCTGGAAATTTCAATGTGAAAGATGAGTCACGCTCCGGTCGTCCAATCACTGAAAAATCTGATGAAATTCTTGAAAAAGTCCAACAAGATAAGCATATCAGCAGTGTCGATATTGGCATGGAGCTAGGCATTGACCAACAAAACTGTTTTGAACCATTTACACAAAGCTGGTTACAAAAAAAAAGCTTGACGTATGGGTTCCTCATGAGTTGAGCGTGAAAAACATGATGGACCGAATTAACATCTGCGATGCGCTGCTGAAACGGAATGAAATCGAGCCGTTTCTGAAACGTTTAATAACCGGAGATGAAAAATGGATTACGTACGATAATCGGAAGCGTAAAAGATCGTGGATAAAGGATGGTGAGCCGTCACAAGCGTTCGCTAAGCCAACATTGACGCCAAAAAAAGTGATGCTGTGTGTATGGTGGGACTGGAGGGGAATCGTCCACTACGATCTACTTCCAACTGGTCAGACGATTGATTCTCAACTCTACTGTGCACAACTAGAGAGATTACGCCAGGCGATTGAAAGAAAACGGCCCGAATTGATTAATAGGAAAGGTGTTGTCTTCCATCATGACAACGCCCGACCACACACTTCTTTGATGACCCGTCAAAAATTGAGAGAGTTTGGTTGGGAAGTTTTGATGCACCCACCTTACAGTTATAGCACCCTCTGACTATCATCTGTTTCGATCTCTGCAGAACTCTCTCAATGGAATTAAGTTGGTTTCAAAAGAAGCCTGTGAAAACTACTTGATTCAGTTTTTCGACCAGAAACCACAGAAGTTTTTCACCGATGGGATCATGGATCTACCAAAAAAATGGCGAAACATTGTCGATAATAATGGAGCATATTCGGTTTAAATGAATTCGTCCACGCGCCATGCGGGGACCAGTTGAATTTTACTGAAAAAACGCCACGAACTTTTTCCCAGACCCAATATAATAATATAGACTTTTTTTAAGAAAACAAAATTGTTTAATATTTATAGAAGTCCAAAATTAATACGGTAATTAAATCGGTTTGAAGTTCAAAATCCCAAAAACACTATTTTGTTACTTGACTGGAATCGAATGGTAAAATTTTTGATGTGAAAAACCCAAAAATTTAGAAATATTGCAATTCCCTATAATATTTATATGTATATGTTATACATACATAACTGAAGAATAATATCTAATGATTGTAGGATGATAGGAAAGTTTTGTCGTATCCCTCTGGTAAATACATTTAAACATACTTCATCAAAAATACGCTACCATTTTTTTAAAAGTATTGCAATGCATGTTTTCTCTTAGACTGCCACTAATTTATTAGAAAACAGACACTTTCCCGACTAATCTTTTACAAATAGAAATAAAAAGTAACAGTAAGCAAAGCTTAAACTATTGAATCTTCTAACTTTAACCCAGCTGGAGCACGAGTTCATTATGCTTGTCCTTTTAAAGATTATTTAGACGACATTTTCCCAACAGATTGAATGGAAGACGGAGCTTTTCGGTAGGGTCAGCTAAATCCAGAAATTTAATTCCCATGGATTTCTTTCCACGGAGTTATTTCAAAAATAGAGTTTTTAAAACGAAGCTTACTAATTTAGATAATTTAAATGAACGAATTACAAAAGAAACGAGAAAAATTAACATATTATATTTTAAACAATGTTAGAAATGAATTCCGGCGTAGATTGGAGCAGTTGGAGCACATTTTGTGCAGTTATTAGAACAATTAATAAAGTTCATTTTCAATTTTTACAATTTGTGTTATTGTTACCCCTGTTTTCACAAAGGGTGGCAGTATTTCGCCAACTATTAACGATAAAGATATAAGTGTGGGTTTCTTGGAAAGGTTCTATTCAAAACTAAAAATATACCATTCCATTTAAAAATCCTTATTATTGGGAATTTATTCTATAAGAAGTTTCTATAATGAATACTTTTTATGATAAAAAAATTCATATGTACATGTGTAAAAAAAGTCTTTTTTATAATAAAAAATATATAAATTGAATTTCTCATTAATACAACTTTCCTAGCATCGTATGAATGATTAAAATTTTTGGAAAGAAATTTTAAGAAAAATTTTGAATATTGAATACCTAATACTTAAATTTAGATACAACACAAAAAACATCAAATTAGAAGAAAGTGAATGATATTATTATACGTAGACACTTTTCTTTGTACGATTATTTACAGAAAATTAAAAATTGATGGTATATTAAAGAAAGAGTGTCATAAGGGAGATCTTATCGCATGAGCCCAGTTGAGGCCACGACGAGCGAAGCGAGGAACGCCCTAAAAGATAAGTGGGATAAATGTCTTATAGTAGAAGATCTTCATGTTATCTTCTTAATTTGCCTCTTTTCCAAATAATAGCAAATTTAAGATTTGAGAATACTCGTGTGGTGGCTGGCACGAGTTTATCAATCAATATAAAAGGAAAATTTGTTAGTTTTCTATTGAATATTTTGTATTTCATAAATTTCAGGTAAAAATAAATGAAAATTTTTCACGTATTCTATTGAAAATAGAGAAATTGTTGAAGACATCGTCAATAGTTTAATCTAGTATCAATTATGAAGATAGCTTAAAAAATTTGAAGAATGGTACAAAGAAAATAAACAAGTTATATCAGAAAACGTTTTACTTGAATATACCATTTATTAGTTGAATTTGATGGAGCCTGTGGTTGATTGACTTGATCAATAAGGTTGATATGTAATCCCTTTCCACATTAACTTTTGTAAATTCTGTATACGCATTTCGACAACCAAGTTGTCATCATCAGCAGATAACTTTGAAATTATCTGCTGATGATGACAACTTGGTTGTCGAAATGCGTATACAGAATTTACAAAAGTTAATGTGGAAAGGGGTTACATATCAACCTTATTGATCATACCATTTATTACATAGACAAATTATTTTCTTAAATCGTAAGTGGTTATTTGATATTTTTTTGACAACATTTGTATTCTACAGTTCCCCTTCTGTATGAAATTTCAACCGATTACTCTTGTACAACTACATTGCACTAATAACGTTGTTATAGCAAAAAAATGAGAAAATCTTTTTTTAAGATTTTTTTGAAACCCTCTATTATTTACGAATAAAATATTTCTATAAATATATTTTAAAAATATATGTTGAATAACCATTGCCTCCATCTCTAGAGGGATGTATTGAATGACAAAGCGAGAACGCGTCTATCTCGCAAATCGGCAACAAAGTTTCCAGAGCGGATATAGACAGACGCTTGCACCACGGCGTTTTGCCGAATAAAAGAATGTTGAAAGGAATCATTCAAATGTTAAGAACACTCTGTCTAGTACATGTGCTTCAGAGAATAACACTCGTCGTCAGGCAGGCAGGAATCGTTCGTTAATAACACAAGTCTGCCTGATGATGAGTGATTTTCCGAAACATTTAATGGACAAGGTGTTATTAACATTTAAATGATTTCTTTTAACAGAAGTATATGTGTTTGCATTAAACATGTAGTATGTATTATACATTGAAATTTGTACATAATTATTAGCTGAAAACTAATAATTATAAATTTCAAATGAAATTATTAAAAATACATATATTTTTAAATGATGCCTCTTAAAATGCGGAGTAAAAAAGTGTAGTCGAAACTGTTTTGCTTTTGCGATATTGAAGCCAGATACACGAGACGATATATATAGATTTAAAAGACAAAAATATCAATGAGAAAAGTAAAATAGTAAGTAAAATATAAACTAATTGTTTGAAGTAATAATACCTCATTTCATTATAAAAATAGATTATTTAAAGCAACATAATTAACAAAATTATTTACGTTTTTGTAAAGATTTATTGCTCAAATGTCACAAGTTAATTAAAAATAAAAAATAGATTATTTCAATTTGGTTTATTTGTGTAGGTTGAAACGGACTGAGGGATGAAGGAAATAAGTAAATACGAATAACAGTATATTGAAGATATTATTTGATATTGCACATATGAGAGCATTCATTAGTTAAGAATGGATTTAATAAACATATGTGAATGAATACATGTGTTATTGTGTAAGTACCAACCATATTCAATATTATTATAAAACATGAATTAAATTTTTGGCTTTTCCATCAGGAGTTTTCGTTCTACTTCACTTCTTCTTATTGTATTATTTCCTGAACTGTATTGATATTCCGAAAACGGTGCAGCAGCAGCACTTTTTGTTATCGATAAACGTAAATAGGTATGTGTGAGTATATAACTTTTTTATAGAGAAAAATATACTAAATTATTTATTGAAAGGGGAAAGTAGTACTGTTAAAATACGTTTATATTCTTATATACACAAACATTGGTAACGTCTATGATACACTGTTCAAAACAAAGGATATTTTATATATAATTGATTATAAAAACTAGTGCCAATTAATATAAGGCCTACAAATACTTCTATAAACTAGATTTAATCTTTTTAAATAAGAAAGCGAGTACACAGAAACTAGTTTTAATTCTTTTAATAACAAAACGGAAACAGACGTGTCTTAACATGAGTTAAAGCGGTCGTTGTGAATGCACTTTATACAATGTGTTATTATTTCTACTTTAGTTATGGGCATGGCTTCCTAATGTTATCAAGGCACCTCTAATAATTTGAATCTTTTAAAAATATATTTGAAGTCGTTTTTTCATTTAGACATCCACAAGTGCTAAAATGCAATTTAAACTTCAGTAGATAGCTCAAGAAGGATGACAATGAATTATGTAAATAGGTAGGGGGCAATGATGAATGGACAAAATAGTCAATTAAGAAAGTAGAATGCAGGAGTTAAATTTCTATATTTTGGTTGTGTATGGCTGCAGAAACACGGAGCATTTGCGCACGGTAAAAAATGTCATATTTGTTAATTAAAAAGTTAATTTTGTTAAGAAATCAAGTTTTTGAATCATACAAATACGGATAACACTGGAAAAACGGATACCGAATCATCGAACAGCGTTCAAGAAGTTTCGACCGAGGAAACAATAGACGTTAAGTTACTGACTTGAGGTTATTACCAGGTGTACCGAAAAGTCATTACCGGTTCTTCTAACAGACATCAAACTTCAAAGCCAGACATGTTATATTTTACAAAAGTAACACTGTCATAGATTTTTATCTCTATTGAGCTTCGTGCTTTCAACAATTCAAAAGCAGTAATTTTGATGTTCAAGGCAAAGAACGTTCTGGCAGACCGAAAAAGTTTGAAGATGCGAAACTGGAGGAGTTATTGGGTGAAGATCTAACCCAAACTCAAAAACAATTAGCAGAAGCGTTAAACGTGGCACAAGAAACTATAACTAACGACCGATTACGAGCAATGAGAAAATCCAGAAGATGGGAAAATGGCCACATCAATTGAATGACAGGCAAATGGAAAATCGAAAAATCGTTTGTGAAATGCTGCGTCAAAGGTATTATTGGAAGTCATTTCTGCATCGAATAGTAACGGGTGATGAAAAATGGATTTATTTCGAAAACCCTAAAAAAATCATGGTTATCACCCATCGACTGCAAGGCCAAATGTTTTTGTCGCAAGGCAATGCTGTGTGTTTGGTGAGACCAAAGTGGCGTGTCATGAACTGTTGAAACCTGGTGAAACCTGGTATAAGGAAGTTGTTATATTCGCAAAATTTCCCGAGGAAATTGATTCCTGTAAATAACCAAGTAGAAACTGCTATGGAGTGTCTGATATACAGTGTTGTACAAGGTACAAGGTTACTGGCTTAAGGAAATTTGAGAAAGTGACTACAACCATACAATTTCTTGAAACAATACCAACAAACAATCTACAATCTGCATAATAAGAAACACAGATCAATATTCCATGAAGAGAAAATTAAAGGGGTGGGGAGCTGAGAGGATAGGTAGAAATATCTTCCCTCTAATATGTGATGTACATAGGTAACAGTTTTTGATGAAATGAGTGTAGTGTATGCAACACGTTTCGAAATAGTATTTTTATTTGAGCACCGTATAGATTTCATAGACAAGTCGGAAGATTTCGTTAGATGATGAGTGAGAAGTTAACAAACCCAATGTGTAAATGAGCTTCCAGAACGCAGGGAAAGCCGCAAATAACAGTTCATTAAGGATAACCCGAGCTAGTCAAGAAGAACATAAACATTAGTTTAATGACAATTA
Source organism: Dermolepida albohirtum (assembly GCA_031893035.1). NCBI lineage: Eukaryota > Metazoa > Arthropoda > Insecta > Coleoptera > Scarabaeidae > Dermolepida > Dermolepida albohirtum. The sequence continues at coordinate 44,934 of JAVIWB010006329.1, read as the reverse complement.
GATTCAGATTACGCGAACGTAATATCGCTTATCGAGGCACAATTATCAAACCGTTGCTGTGCGATAAACACCTACGGACGCACGTGATCTGGACATACAAAAATTAAAGCAGAGATTAATCCAACGTTGTGTTTATAAATAAATTATCTTTTTGAGCCTGGTCTCTTGGAAGAAAGGCATCGTCAACTGATACAGACTTATGTAGGGTGTGGAAAGCTGCAAATGGTATTGTATCAACGAACTGATCTTCGCAGTCCTCAAGTGACAACCTAATTGAAACTATTTGGGTTCTCATGAAGCAGAAACTTCGCGAAAAACGTGTTTATAAAATTTTCCAATTATCTCGAAATATAAAGAAGCTTTATATTTGCTTTAAGATTGCTTTATAATTATGTGGAAAATTTTGTCGCAATCGCTGTGAGGCGATTCTTAAAAGTAATGAAGACTGGACAATATATGAAGTATTAACTTATTATCATATGAGATGTGTTTGGTTACAATATACCTATTTTGCTACGAGCTCTTTTGTTTGATAGAAATATTAGCCTGCGTTTCTTATCATGGAGACCGTACTAAAGATAGCAATGGAGGGCGAATATCTACATGGTGACCACAATTCAACTAGTCCAGACTCCAAAAACAATTGACATTAAGTTACTGAGTTAGGTTGTGCGACAAAATTGTTATATTCGTTTTGAAGCAATAGTCATTAGAAAGGAAAAACGCCAAAACATATACAGATGAAAGTAATCGCCAGTAATGATGTAAGAATCTACATATGTTAGCACTGTTTAGTTATCTGTGAAAATTTCTTCTTAACAAGAGTGGTGAGCGGTTAAGAGTTGGAAATTTAATGAAAAATGTACATCTTCATACATCAAATAAAATATAAGGTCGCAAAACGTCTATAATAAAGGAAAGTACTGACAACAAAAAAAATATCATTTAAATCCTTTAAATAAACCATGGAGAAGATTCATATTAAAAAAATCAATTTGAAGCACTTGTCTGATAGGGTTCCCCTTATAAATGATTCAAAATATAATCAATAATATCCTTTTTTGCTTAGATTTGCATCTTAAATCTTATTTTACCCGCGCTATTGATTGTTATACTAGTGAGTGTACAGAATTTTGTTTTGTAAGTAAAATAGACGTTATTCAATGACCTAACAAATGAGTAAATACCTGGCCTACTAATGTGAAGTTTTGAATAAGAATAAGAATATTTTTAATATAGAAAATGTCAGATTGATTCCTGTGATTTGGGGCTTTAAATTATTGACTTTATGTTAATCATTAATTCTCTTTTGTCTAAATCTTTAGCTTAACGAATTGAGATCTATTTGGTAGCCATGTTTAATTGTTGTTATAAAGTTTTTAAATAGGCCTTTATTTATTATATTTACTATTTTGCTTAAAAAGTACATCCATTTCCACTGAAATATTTAAATTACATTTTGGGGAGAAAATCTTTAATTTTTCTTTTCTTTTATATTATTGAAGTATACCTGATAATGGGTGATATATGTACATACTCTAAAATTCAATTAAATATTTTTTATTTATACAATTTTTAAGAAATTGTGAAAAAAATTGTCAACTCTCAAGGGAAGACGTTGGGGATTTCCTTGATCCACGGGAAAAACACGTTACAGAAAATTTCATTTAGTTAAGAAGTCAAAATACTTTGTGCTGATATTAAACTATTAAAATTTTTGTTTTTCCTGAACTTGGGTTATTCGTGGTTCCAAAACCAACTGAAATATGTGTCCTAATTTTTTTTTATAATTTCACTATTTACGGTGGAAGATTTTGAATATTATTCATGCAACCAATTACAATTTTTGATAGCCACATTATCGCGACGATGAAACTTACTTTCACTGTTACAATTCACATTTACAGTAATCGAAAATGCTGGTATTTTACTTTATTAATCTTATTGGCGATGAGATATTACCCGTAAACGATCTGGGTGTGTGCATTTTTTGTATATTGATACCATCTAAAATCAACTTACTCCCGATTGAAAGCAATTATAACAGTGCATTTTTCTTTATTCGTTGACCTTTCTTTTGGTATTACTTGAAATTATTTGCTCGAATGCACACTGACTTTTACATTTTGGGAAAAACTGAAATGTTTTTTGAAATAAAACATATATTCAATAGGAGACAGGCAATATTTAAATGCAGTCTTTCCTTAAATATTCTTGAAAAAGACGCAATCTTTCATATTATTCAAATTTATTTATTCCTAAGAAAAGTTTTTTTAAGTCTAAATAGTATATTAGATATCAGGAAGTGGATATAGAATATATAAAATAATTATGATCGGTTATTATAATTATTAATTTAAATTGAAAACGTAGTTTGGAAAGTATAAATTGGTATTTTTTGTAATAATAGTAGCTCTTTTCATTAAAACTGATGAGTAGAGCTATATTGCCGTATTTGCTTAACAAGCGCGTGCCTCGTGAAGCGAGGGAGGTCGCCCGTACGAATGTCATCTGTCAATAAACCGCCGACAACCGACACAAGCGTATGCATGCTATCGAATCGGACATACATATGTGCGTGGTAATTAATAATATAATAATGTCAATCATCCAAAAAACTAAAAAGCCGCCATTCGCCGACAAAATAAAAAAAATTATCGTAAATACACACACCTAAAATACGATGAGGCGAAAATAATATGTTGTGTATGATAAACACTATAACATTAGCAATAGATTTTTTCTTTCTCGTCTCTTCCACATATAACTGCAGGTGTTTATTTGCTAACTCAGATTTAATTTTGTTTTCAATATCTTCGCGCATAGTTAGTTCGTAACTATAAACGTCGCTTGAATTGATAACCCTGCTGGGAACTATATTTATATGTACCAGAAATGGAGAAATAAACTTGTTATTCGACTAAAACAAATGATAAATTGCAAAACAAAAATATACGCGTTAAATCAAGCTGACACGCACTTCTTTTTGTTACATGTTTTTCACAGTCTGTTTTGCTCCAGCACATTAACAGTTTATCGCACACTAAACATGTTATTTTCGGACTGTCGTATTCCGGACGTATACATTCGTTGATAAACTCTTTTACTTTGTCGACCAATTATTGCTTTTCAGCTCTTTACATGTCCGGAATAATTATTATGTTTGCCATGCAAATATGTATATCCGATTTGATAGCATGTATTCGCTCGTATGAATTGTCGGTTGTTTACTGGCTGATGTTATACGCACGGGCGACCTTCCTTGCTACACGACGACTCGCGTCTATCGAGCAGACACGACTATCCAGCTCTACTGACGAAATTTATTACAAGTAAGTAGATATTGATAGCTACATCTAATTGTATATGGTACGTAGTGAGCAGGAGAATTTATAATTTGCAATACGTTACACTGCACGAGTTATTAGATTCCTTACTGGGATTGATTTAAGAAAATGATGGATATCTTATTAATATTGAATATATGTAACTAATAAGCTATATCATTCTGACATTCATTTCACATCATTATCGAATTTAATAAAATTTTTAAGTATAATAATTATTTGACCGTATGAGGATCTTCGAACGGTAATATATTATAAATTCTTGCGTTGAAGAAAACAACTGAAAACTCACATCGAGAAAGATTTTTCGTAGTTTCCTTTTTCGATTAAGGCGCACTACAAGTGCAGACGTATTGTTTACGATATATCAAGTCTGTCAATCCTTTCTGTGGTTAAGGTTAAGTTGTTGGGGGTGCGAAAGTGTGCATTTTTGTTAAAAACGGATCTGTTAATAATTATGAAATATACTGGTATAATGAATGTAGTTTTGGTAGTGAATCTTTTGAAGAATCGACTTTGCCCAGAGCGTCTACAAGCAAAACTTATTAATAACATTTTGAATAGTAGAATATGGTAATGTTACTATTTTCTCGATTTAGGTGACGCTGTATATTATAATAGTATGGAAAGAATCAACAGTATGTTGCGTTATCATTTAGATGTATGTAAGCTATGGGTGCAGTACACAGTACAACGTTTAGCATTTGCTTGATATCGTGCAGATTGAACAGTTGAAGTTTGGAAACGAGTTTTGTTTTTGGATGAGAGTAGAGTAAGTTTAAAAGTTGCAGGTAGTCGCGAAAGATTATGACGAAGAACTGGGGAAATATATCATGAGTGCACAATCTCTCAAAAGAAGCTCTGTGGTGGTGGATCGAGAATGTTCTTGGGAGGTGTTTACTTGAAGGCCAAACAGAGTTAATCCCTATTCACCAAAGGTCAATGAATGTTGAATATCTCCCCAGAATATTCTGGATCCACCGCCAAAGGGATCGAGAATGTTCTGGGGAAGTATTTGCTTTGACGCCCAAATAGAGTTAATCGCTATTCATCAGAGGTTAACGACTTAGTACTACCTAGAGAACAATATTTAGGTCCTTGTAGTACCTTTCGCACCATTTTTAGGGAACAATTTTTCAGGTTCATACAGAATAATGTGAAGCCCTACGTCGCTAGACAAGTTATGGGTCAATATTCCACCCATGGACTAGTTACCACAAAGCCCAGACTTAAATCATATTGAGCATATTTGGAGTGGTGTAAAAAGATCAGTAAGGCGACATTTTCCAGGTCCTAGTGATCTGGAGGAATTGGAATAAACCGTTCTTTGGGGATAATATTTCTCAAGAAGTAATTCCATTGTTTTGTTTATGTTTTTTGATATTTCCAATACCCTGTTTCTGAATTTGTAATAGAATTGAATTTTTATAATTTTCTCCATAAATTTCCACTAAAAACGAAGGTAAATTGTGTACCGATGTTTAATTATGTCCAGTTAAAAAAATAATTCGCCAATCAATTTTGTAAAAATAGTATAGAATTATTATTTGCTTCAAGGTTTCCGGGCTGGGACCGCGTCACTTGTATATCTGCCGACGTTTCGTACTCATTTGTATGAGACATCTTCAGGGCTGAACTACTGGACTGAAACTGTTTTTCAGTTTTTTCAGTTTCAGTGCAGTAGTTCAGCCCTGAAGATGTCCCATACAAATGGGTACGAAATGTCGGCAGATATACAAGTGACGCGGTTCCAGCCCGGAAACCCAGAAACAGATAGCATGGACCACGACCGCGGAAGTCTACGTACCAAAGTATGGAATTATTATTTGCGTGGTGCGTTAATTTTGAACGAGTATATTTGCAGCGCTACTATTTTAGTCGACTGTAAATGCAGTTATTTCTTGCGATTTTATAACAAAATGAGTTTTCATTTTACTTGTTTTTTTTAAATGTTTAATCATAATAATTCATGTTTTCACATATCCCAACATCTTAGCGCTAATTATAGGGCATTTTGGCATACTATGAGTTATTATTACGCCCGCGCTCTTAGTACAACTTAAGAACTTTGTCTATTAGCATTCGCTTAAACGGAAAATTTTCCCGGTCATCGGTGGGTCATCGGATTCGAACCCGAGATCCCTAGCGTGATAAGCCAGTGACTTACCACAGAGCCACCAGCCGGCTGTTTTATAAACAAAAGCTTTATTTAAAAAGTATTTTGACTAATTAACATAATTTTCTGTAAGGGTGATAGAGAAATGTATATTAAACATGCGCGTATTTACTGAAAACAAACGTACACTGCTGCATCGATTTAGTACACCTGTACACAAAGATATTCGTGTGTTTAAATAAAAATGAAATATGTATAAATAAAAAAAATAATAAAATCAAAAGTTAAGGGATCGTAACAAGCAAATAAAACCCAAGCTGCTGCCGTATGTAAAAATATATTTCAACATAAATACAACAGTACATAAAATATCAGATATATATTATATATATATGTAATGTAATATTGCATCAAACAACACGAACATGCGCAATGCAACTAATAACTACACAGGACGAATTTATCATTTATCAATTATATATAATCAATCAACCAATTGTGTTAGGGGTTGCCAATCATGTAAAATTCTATCTTTCCTTTTTTTTATAAGCACTGGCTTATCTTTTATCTGTTTCTGAACATTCTATCAGCCGGAACACAAAAACAAAATATTATGTTTTCAGTCTTTAAGAATACTTTTAGATACACGCAGTTGCGAAGGCGGTTTGGGACTGAATTTTCAAATTCAAGTGACGTTCATATTTTCCAAATTATTATTATTAAAAATATAATAGGGGCAATTCGGGGGGGAGGGGGTATATTATTTGTAGCATGGAGCAAACTGAGGCTAAATATTTAGGGTTGGTATTTCGAAAGATGTTTCAATGTCCACAGCAAAACTATAAAATGGAATCGCGAGTAAGATAAAATTGAATGAAGCACATTGTGTAGCGGGAAACAATGAGGAAGTCGCGCCATGTAACGTACCTAGTTGGGGCATCTAATCTGTATATATACATACCCCACATAGAAAGCTAATCTCTATCTATCTTATCAAGAAACCGTCTCGCATAAATTTATTTTGATTTTAAATTAATATTTAAAAAAATTAAAAGTTTAATAGTATCAAAGCTACGTCGATAAAATAATATATTTTCAATGATTTTAGGATCTTGTCGAAACAGAATTTTCATTAAAAATGACAACATCTAAATGAAAAAAAATGTAATATTAAACATCTATTAATGTAGTATATATTTCCAATTAATTGAAGTTCAAAATAATTATTCGTATTGGAATAATCCCTTTATCATTTCAACAGCTTGCAAAACCTAATTAGGAAAATATAATGAATTTTGATAACTAATCTATTATTAAAACTGCTTGAAAATACAATTCGTATTTGTACCAGAAAGATTTTAGAGATACAATTTGGAATCATTGTCTGGTCAGCTTTTTCAGAATTTAGGAAGAATTCTTATACTCTTTTTATATCTAAAGATTAACATATTTGATGAATGCCTTTTTATATTATTTTTTGTATAACTAAGATCTTATTTCCAACAAGTATTTCGTAAAATATTGTGCAAAATTGTAACGGAAAAAAGCTTTAAAATGACTGATTTGGAAAAATGTAATCCATATCTGTACCGCGATTATATTCAAAAATTTCCTTAATTTTTTCGCAATTGAACTAATGTGAAATTTCTATTCAGAATTCAGAAAATTATTTAAATTATTGAGTAAATAAGTAATATATATTTCACTCTTTCTGCAATTAAATAATTTTAGAATGGAAAATGAATATAAAATGTCATTATATTTCCATAGAACATTATGTACATAGTACAGCCATGAATTTTCCTACAAGATTTTAGTTGTTTTTGATCTTTGGTAAATAAGATAATTGCAAAAATAAATTGGAGCGATCGAAGAAAGAGTCTGGTAGCAAAGCTTTAATTGTGGTGGTTAAACTAAAAAATTTTTACTCTGGAGTCGTTTAATAAACATAGAAACTAGTATCGAGAACTTATTTTAAAGCTTCGACGACATTGTCATTCTGTAATAGTCTGGATATATATTATGCAACTTTTCTGCTTATATTTTTGTTAACGTAAAATTTAAATTCTGATCAGAATATACTTGTCAAATTATTGCAAATGACTTCGTCTTAAAACAACCATTAGACCATCCAGCAATTTTCTGCGTTTCTACAAGAGATCAATTCAATTCATGCATACTTAAAGGAGTATAAAAGAATTTCTCTAGAATCTTAAAACAACCATAAACCATCTAGAAACTTTTTGCGTCTCTTCAAGGAACTAAACAACTTCACACATAGCTTAAAGGAATATAAAATAATTTCTTTAGAACAAAAATCATCGTCTGGTATTTTAAAAGTATGGCTTAGATTATATTGCACAAAAATCTACATAAAATGAATTGAATAAAAGAAGATAAAGCACAAGCACTACTCAATTTGGTATACATATAACTAAATTTTATTTTATTATGAAGTCAAATAAAAGTAAAATCCAAATTATGGTTAAAGGTACAATTAGGTAATAATTATTTTGTATTAACTATGATTTTAAAAAAGTATTGTATATCGTTTCACTTTACTTTTCATAAAACGAAGATTTAAACATACAAAAACGTATAGATGTTTTTTTTTTCATAAGAGTAAAGCGATTAGAAAGATTCTAGGTTTTTGTATGATATTAAAACAATTCAAATATAGCTTAAGAAGAATTTCTAACCAACTAAGTTCCAAAGAAATATTCAACAAGTCAAGCAAAAATGTTAAAGCCAATCAAAGCCAAATTATGCAAAATTCTGATTCAGAAAAAAATTGCCAAAAATAGAATATTTTTGCACCTTAAATTACGATTTTCTCTCACACCCTGTCACACCCTGAGGGAGACGAAAGGTAGCAGATGAAGAAGGAGAAGATACGATTTTGGATAACTACTTAAAGAAAACGATATAAAAATGCAATCTTGTAGTTTCCTACGTCATAACAGGACCAAATTCTTTTCACAAACGAACATGAAGACGTTAGTGTATAGACAAACAAAAACAATAGAATTTATTTTAGAAAGCATGATCATTGTGAAAATAATTGCACATGTTTTTTCGCTGTTTTTTAATAATATCTAAAAAAGTAAATATTTTAAAAAAACAAAAAGGAAACGTATTATAGTTTGACGCATGCATAACACCACTTTTTCACCTAAATGTACTTTAATGGAAATAAAAATTAGTGTTGAAATTTATATTGAAGTTACAAAGAGATTATGACGTATCAACTATAATTTGAAAGAATAAAATATTTTTTTTCATTTTATTTAAATCGTAGCAAAAACCGACTCCAAAGAAAAACAAAAGAAAGCCCTAGCATCTTTTAGTTTGATACAAGCATAATACCACCATATTCTTTTTATCATCTTCACCAAGAAGTAGTTTAATAGACACACAAACTAATGTTGATATTTAGTTGGGTGGAGGGGCAATGAAGTTACGATCTCGCATTCTTAAAAGAGTCACTTCCGATGCCTTTTCACTTTATTTGTACGAAGTCTCAGCGATAACTGCAAAGACCTTAGTTTGGTGCACACATACCGCCACGATGTTTTAGCACATGAATACATTTTCACCAGGAAGTTCCTTGATAGATGTTGGTGTCGATATATAGTCTTTTCTAAATGCACATGAAAACTTGTCAAAATATATCGATTTCATATTCAAGCAAGTATTAGATTAACCTCAAATATTCTGGATCTTAGAATAAAACAACCCAATAGCTTAAAAAAAATTATTGAACTTAGTTGTCTAAAAGTTGAAGTAAATAAAAGTATATAAAACATTTTAAAAGAAACTTTAGTCATTCATTTACTAATTGGCGAATGTACAGCCAAAAAATTAATGAAGAAATTGCAATTTTCATTTTGAAGACAAAGTTACTTATGAAATTGTTTATAAAAATACAAGACAAGTACATAATGATTGATAATCTTAAAGCATCTTTAGTAGTATTTAAAGATAAAATGTTTTACTTAAAAATTGCTTTCTAAATCTCAAAATGAACGTTTTGAGCCTTCTAACGTATAAGTTGTAAAAATGCTAAATTTATTGTTTTTAAATTCCACTTTGATAAAGTTTTAGATATTTTTTGGGTAATCTATTAGGCTGACGCATAAATTCTTGGTTTCTAAGATGAGAGTGGATTGAAAAAAAAGTTATTTTAATACCGTATTATTGTCGAATTGAATAGTTTTTGAATTTGAAAAATTGTGCAAAGACAATTTATTGACCAAAGAAAATGGAATGTCTAATACAAGAAACATATCCTTTCGTTCAAGTTCAAGAAAGTTGTTAAAGCATCGGAAGTTGCTTACGGAGAAAACGCAATTTTGGAGAGTATAGCACAAAAATGGTTTTCGCGATTTTAAGAATCTGTTTTAATAACGATATCGCGGTTTAAAATTGGCTCGACTTCTTCACTTCCAAATTGTTGGGATGCAGTCTTAAATAATGGAGGGAAGAATATATTCTTGATTGATCCATGTATTTTGTTTATTTTTTATGCATCAACTTAATAGATTTTAATAGATAATTGTTCTAGTTTAGTAGTAATTTCTATACTAAACACGTAAATCATTCGTACAAACACTTTAGGTCGAAATTCGTAGCGTTAATGACGTTTCAAATAATTTAAATTTTTGAAAATACCTTAAAGTCTAATACTGAAAGATTTCCATAAAAAGAATCACCGTAATTGAGATCAAAACTTAAGAAAAAGATACTGTGGAATGGAAGATTTTAAAACGAATTAAGACTAAACTTGCAGTCATCTGTTCTAACGAGTTTTAATTAAAAAAACACAAAACAAAAAACAGCCAATAATTAAGTACGAATACATTATCATCTTACGAGATCTTAATTTTAAAAGTTAAGTAAAACTATCACGAAATTCAGTGCAAAATCATCAGTCCCAAATCATATCTTCGCAAACTGTTTTGAAATTTTTTTGCCATTTCTCTTGTTATGGGGGTACCGCGAATTATCAATACAGAAATAATTAAAAAAAACAAATACATTATTTCTACAAACTACATATCTGATTTCAGTCTTTTAATGAAAACAATAGCGTTACAAAGTCCTGTCCTCTCCAAATATGTAAAAAAAGAATCAATAAATTATAAACTATAAAGTGACAAAAAAATAATACATAATATATATGTATATGTATGTATGTATATAAAAAATGGAAGAATCCCTTTCACCAATTACATATTCTTATTTTAATAATCATTATTATTTAAGAAGGCTTTGATTTTTTTTTTTCGTCAACCTCACGTTATCAAATATTTTCAAAAGATCACATCTTTACATGTAAATTTTTAAAGCAAAATTATCACAGAGCCAAATCAAATTTCAATTGGGCGTATGGACCGGCAGATGGAAAACAATTTGGGGTTCTCGTGGTATCTGCAACGATTTTTATTGCATTTAAAAGATCGATTATTGCGATGTGATTCTGTTATTTAAGTTTCTTCGTTATTCGTGATTATGGTCCATCAACCCTGAACTGAAAATATTTGATAAAACTGTCAAAATGTTTCCAATCACCAACAAAGTACATAGTTATAGTATTGTTAACTAAATCTTTAGTAATAATTAAAAGAGAAATTATAACTAATGTTAAAAAAAAAAAGATAAAATAGTAACATAGTTTGTTGCATTCTCTTTTCCACATATATATAGTTAAAAAAATAACCACTTCCTACAAACTCAAAAATAGATCAATTCTTAATTAAAAAATAACATAGTTTGACTGCTTTATAAAAACTAAAGCGAATATATAAATCAACAGGTTAAAACAATATATAAATATATATATATATAAAGATACAATAAAATTAAATCTGTTTCTGGAGATGATTTTAATTTTTGATTTCTGTTAATAGTTGTTCCAATATTGTTATTCTTATATAATACGCGAGATTCAAATGTGTTAAATATTATAAAAGTCTAAAAATTCTTAAAATGTTTGTCTATAAGCAACGAAGTGATTGAAGTAAACAGTATAATAACAAACATCAAAATTAATCAATCTCCCTTATATTTGTAAATAAACTACCAAACACTATGTGTGTTCACAATCAATATACATCAGTAAACTAGTTATTATCTTAATATTTATACTTCCTTTATCATTTAACACAAACGTAACCTCTAATTTAATTATATTTAAATATTAAACGAAACAAAAATATTTTATGCAAAAGTAAATAATAAAAGAAGAATAATTATTAAGATAATTTATTTAAAGTACAGTAAGCACTCAATAATATAGATTCATTTAATATTTTATACATTAACATAACCTCCAAAACCGGTCGCGTAAATTACATTGTACTGTTTTTTCAAGAAACTTATATAAAGCAGGAACAAAACCTACGATAAAGTTTTGTAACTTAGAGATTCGAATTTGACGACCGATTTTGAATTGACTGAAAAAAAAGGGGACAACTCAAAAGTAAAACAAGAAATAAAAATGATTAATAGTAATGATTACTCGCTATTGAAATATATTAATATAAATATTTTCGTAAAAAGTTTTTTTTTGTTACTTTATTTTGTATTTTGGAGCGTCTTTTGTCGTGAAGAACACATCTGTAATATCAGACAGCTTGACCGTTTAAAAAGATTTTTCTATTTTTTGTTTTAACTTCTCGGGTGCGGGGGTTGTGTCTGATTTATTTTTTTTTTTTAATTATTAGGTCAACTCTTAAGATCCTCTCTATGTCTTCGCAGGTTGCGTCGATCGATTCAGTCTGCCATTGGAGCACTGTATTTCTGTCTTCTATGATAGATACTTCTGTGGTTATTTAGGGAATTTAATGTCCTAAATACTTTGTGACACAGCGTGCAAACAGCGGTGTTGAGCGGCTGGAGGTGTTGCTGTTCCTTATGTCTTTTCAACGTCAGCTTGGTGCTGAGCAGTTTTCCACACACATCGCAGCGGTGACTGGCAGATAGGGGAAGTGGTAGACTCAATCTTCGCGCTGTCCAGCCCGGGAACATAATTACCAATTAATTCCCCCGCACTTATTTGTTTTAGTCAAGCATGTCTTATATTACAAACTTATTTTACATACTTAAAATGGATATATGTATATGTATATATGTATATATAAATATGCACATCTGTTCATTTGTTTCTTTGCACATAGGCATCTGTATATATGATATAGGCATAGTATGACTGGATATGCATATATAATACATACATATGCGGAAGAAAATTAATACCTACAGCTCTTATATATGTACCATATGTATGGGAATCGTTCAAAAGCTTGGACTATTTTCAAGTGTGAATATATTATCAAGAAACATTTTATCAAAGGACAAATTAGATGTTTGTGTTTTTATATTAACTAAAATAATTCAGATGTTTAAATTAACATATTTTTTAATAGAAAAACTATAACTATTATAGCGGAATTTATCATACGCGATACATGCCCCATTTTAGATGACTTACCCCTCAAAATTTCAATTCATATTGTGCAAAAGTAATTAAAAAAAATCATTATTAACGATTATTTATTTATACATTTTTTTATATTTATATTACGAGGATCGATCCAGAAATAAGGTTCCCAAAGAACTCCAGCCGCACGGGCAGGTGTGAGACGAAATCCGGCAACACCGCTGTGTAGGTATGTTTCCCTACTCCGGATTCCCACCTGCCGCGCTTCGCTACGCCGCTCAGTCTTGGCTCAGTAGCCGTCCGTGGTGGAGGTGCCCATTGCTGATCCCGCCGTGTGCGAGATTCGTTCCGTAATTAGGTGCTTGCACGCGAAAAAGACACCACCCGTGGATATTCATCGACAGTTGACAGAGGTGTATGGCGGCAAGTGTATGACCATTCAACACGTGCGTAAGTGGTGCAGGGCGTTTAGTGCTGGTCGGATGGAAGTCCACGATGAAGAACGGAGTGGATGACCTTCAATTTCGGAGGCGCTGATCGAGATGGTTCAACGCAAAGTGCTTGAAAACAGGAGGATCACCGTCCGTGAACTTGTTGCTCGAATTCCTGGGAGTTCTTACGGTACAGTTCAAAGAGCTTTGACTGAAAAATTGGGGTATCGCAAGTGTTGTGCTCGATGGGTACCGCGTATGCTGACAGTCGAACACAAAGAGAAACGCATTGACTGTGCTCGCCAGTTTCTGCAAAAGTGTCAAGAAGATAGGGAAGGATTGTTGGACTCCATTGTTACGGGAGACGAAACGTGGGTGTTTCATTTCACGCCCGAAACGAAAGAAAAGTCCAAACAATGGCGTCGCTCAGGGTCACCAGTCGCAAAGAAGTTTAAACAAAGTCCTTCTGCTGGCAAAGTCATGGCCACTGTTTTTTGGGATCGCAAGGGGATACTGCTGATCGAGTTCATGGAACCTGGGACAACAATCAACTCAGACAGTTATTGTGCAACACTAAGAAAACTCAGGCGAGCTATCCAGAACCGCCGGCGAGGACGACTGACAAAAGGTGCTTCACGACAACGCCCGCCCTCATGTCTCCCGTCAAACCAAGGAACTTTTGACCAACCTTGAATGGACTGTCATGCCCCACCCACCTTACAGCCCGGACCTCGCGCCTAGTGATTATCACTTGTTCCCCAAGTTAAAGGAACACTTGAGTGGGCAACGCTTCCAGAACGACGATGAAGTCAAAGAAGAGGTGAAACGCTATCTGAACGGGCTGGCGGCAACGTTCCACGACACGGGGATACAAAAATTGGAACACCGTCTACAAAAATGCTTAGAAAGAGATGGCGATTATGTAGAAAAATAGAGCTAAGTGTCCTCTATCCAACGATGTAAATTTTGATGAGAATAAACGATCTTGTATTATTGTAAAAATTATGGGAACCTTATTTCTGGATCGATCCTCGTATATGAATATTTATTATTATATTGCAGAAAACAAAAGTTAAATGTGAACATTTCGTATTTTATAAATTTAAACTATAGCCATTTTATACCGAAATTAAATAGTTGTCTTAATTACATTGTGTTTCAAAAAGGGACAAACCCCAAGCTCAAATTACAATCTATAAAAAATTTTTAAAATTTGAATACAAAATTGAATAAATCAGTAAAATTGTTACATAATCCACATATTAAATTTCTTGTTTTTATGTGTGTAGATTTTTGTTTAGAAAATATATGTAATTTTCTTTATTTATTAGTTCAAAAAAGTTCAATTGGTATTACAGTTTTACTGTGATTTTGCTTTGCTCTCAACTAATGAGAGTTAAAATAGTTTGTCAAAAGAGTTAAAATTAAATTCGCTGTTAAAAATGAGGGAAAAAAACGATTCTCTGACCATTCGCTTATTGAAAATTGAAAATCCAATTGAGAAAAATAATAATCATTTCCCTTATCACTGTATAGTGACACAAATATTGTACAACTGTGTAAAATCAGTGGTTCAATTGTTTCAAAGATTCAAAAGGAGAACTAACAAATATTAGCAAAAGAACAGAGCAAACGAATTCTATCCTGTTATATAAGAGCGATGATTGAAGTGGGGGAGTTACATAAAAACTGAGCGTCAACGGGTCAGTGGAAAGAAGTTGGAAACTAGACTATAGAGGAGAAGAGGATGAATAAATAAGGGGAAAAGATGGAAGAACCATACGGGAAAGTATTAAAAAAATATTTGCGAAAATAAACAGCATAGTATTAAATAGGACGATCGGAAAAGATACGCCAAGATTTACATATCAAAAATAAACTCAAAAATTTTTCAATTTAATTTTCAAATACTTTATATTATTTGAGAATTTCTTTTAATTAGTGTAATGTTTCTAGTATAAGGGATAACAAACTGAAGTGGATTAAAGAACATAAATATTGGAAGTAATTCTATAAAACATCGAGAGTACCCTTCGGATTGTGAACAAAATATTAAATTTTCAGCTTTTGTTATGGTGTGAGCCCCAGTGCTTGCAAAATGTGTGGAAAACTGCGCTTTATTTACTGAATTGTTGATACAGAAAGATGTTTCAGCATCTTACAACACTCTCTATTGCTAACAATGCAAAAATAGAATTTAGAAAGAAGATTTTACTTTTCGACAAGATGGTGCAGCTTATCTAAAAGATCATAGAAATGATTCGCATATTCCACTTTTAGAATGGATGTTTAGTATCCTTGACTTGAGATAGGGCATTATGGAATTCGATGAAAAATATTGCGTACAAATTCTGGTCTGTGCAAATATTATGACAGTAACTTTAAGAAATTTAGGATTAATTTACACCAAATGATTATAGTGGTTATTAATAGAATTAGCACTGCTAACGTTCGGTCAACATGGATCGAAGAAGTACAAGAAGTTTAAAATGCAATAGATGTAAAGAAACACTAAGCTTTTTAAGCGTTATTTTCAGTATGCAGAAGCATAGAGTGGATAAGATCGGTTAAATATTAGAAGTGTTAGGTAAGTTTCAATAGTGTCTTAATAATTAAAGTAATCTTTGTTAATACTTAACGAATCTGTAGATTTGTTATCCCCAAAAATTTGTATTAACCTGGTAAAATCGGTATCTTCGAATCTTCATTAAAACACTTATCTACTTTAGTAATAACACTAGTATTATGTTAGTGTCGAACGGTCGTTCTCTGCAATTAAGAACATTTATTCCTTATGGTGAACACGGTTACATGAAGACACTGTTGAAATATAACTGATGCTACAAATATTTAACTGATCTTATCAACTTTGTGCACATTGAAAACGCTACTTAAACGGGCAAGTGTTTACTAACATTTATTTCCTGTTGAACCGCTTCCACTTCTAGTTATTAAAACTAAAAATGATTGTAATGAAGTAAATTTATATATGTATAACAGGCTTTATTGAATTATCGATTAAATAATCATTGAAATTTTAAATAAATCTTTAATAAATGGGCCAACTGAAGTTGTATGGGGAACATATATACCTACAACAATTTTAGCAATGGTGCACAGTGTTTGTAAGTAATACGACAGCTAAGTCAAGGAATCCCTTGAAGCCTTTTTAATTCGTTTAATTCGACCAATTTTAACTCGTTTCAATTAGTGATAATTTTCACATAAATAGCTACAACATATTACAGATAGCTGGTGAATATTAGTACTATAAATCTGATAACTTATAACGGAAACTTAAGCAATATTACATCCTAATTTAGATAAAACTTTATGGTATGATAATATACATATTTGAGATCATAAAAAAATATTTTTTTAGACGTTCCTACGTAGAAAAAAAGCTTCACTGAAAATTGACGGTATTTTCTTCATTTTCATATGTTATAATCTAGGCTATAAATCAAACACTGAGAAAAAAATTATTGCAGTTATATAGTTTCGTAGATACATCCAAAAATACTTATTATTTATCATTTTTAGTCATCTAAAATAGTCAGTATTTAAAGCTAATTATTTCAATGAAATAGTTGCAATACATTAGCATGGAAATAATGAATATAATACAACGTTTTCTATTGAGTTTGGAAAGAAGTAACTTCAACTGGTAATCATTTCAGATGCTTCAAATTATATAAAGCATTCATTAAAAATTGGTCATTTTAAAAAATTATATTGAATGAATACGATTTTCTTGCTCTTTGGACTCCAACCCAGATTACAGCAAATGAAAAGAAATCTTAATAAATCAATACTAAATCATTATTGTATTTTTAGCAAAATTATAATAATTGTAGAAACAAAAAAGGTGTTAATTTTGGTGGCGGTTATCCCCAACATGTACCAGGGTCAGTACAAAAAATACTTGTTGAATATTTTCGATTACACTACAAACTTACTTTGGAAGATATAAGAAACTGGGTTAAATAAGTTATGGTATTACTCATTTATGTTACGAGTAAGAAATTCAAAACCTGAATAAATTGAAAGACGAAAATATAATCAATAGTTCCATGCCATGCAGAATTTGTACGACTGCCAAGTACATTTTATATTTGAGTTTAATGTGATTCTAAGTTGAGAGTTAATATTTAAAATAAGAATGGTCAGAGAACCGTATTTAACAATTGCATATAATGTTATATGCATACTGGAAGTTTTAAAATAACTGAAATCATATTATAATTGAAGATTGTTAGAGAAACATGTTTAAGTTGGCCAGTCAAAATACAATATATCCAAAAAAAATTTAAGGAAAAATGACAAAATTCAAATAAAAATTTGAGAGCGCCCCTGTCACGTTCTTTTTAGTTTTGAGTCCAATTCAATTCATACAAAGATCATTTAAATAGCCCAGATTGTTTTGCTGTTTCATAAATTGTATATTTTTTTAGAAGTTCATTATTAAAGATTAAAATTGAGAAACAAACTAGTATTTTTTATTGATTTTGTAGTATATCGCATTGGGTTGATGTCTTAACTGCAAATATTTTTAATATTATTAATATTTAAAGTCTGATAGCAGTTATAAAAACTTGAAGTAAAAATTTTGAAGCGAACATTTTATAAATGAAAATCATACAAATCCAACCATGAATCATTTATTTACACCTGCGTAGATTTTTTTCCTAGTCATTCATTAATGTCTTCATTTACTTCATTTACTGGCTAGCATCTCAATAGTATTTTAAACAAAAGAATTTGTTGATTTATTATGTATTGAGTAAAGGATCAAAAAAATTAATTTTTCTAAATTAATACAATCAATTATTACTAAAAGATGATTCAATGATTTCCACCCTTATTTGTGTATTGTTTTGCAGGTTATATTTTTATGTTTTACTTTAATGAACGTGGCTGGAAGTTCAGACCCCAACCCGCTTATTTAAATTAGAAATTAATTGAGTCACTATATGTTGTTCAACCTCTTAGATCATATTTTGTAACGTTTTTGGTTTATATAAGTATACACTATAGTCAATAAATTTAGTAACGCTACCAGCAGCTCTCAATTTGCGATAAAATAAAATAGATGTGTACGTTGTAGCAAATTATACCTTGAAATTAATAATTTTAAATACATAATTAAGAACAAATACAAAAGTTGTTTGTAGAATAACTTAAAGTAAGTTATACTTTCTTAAAAATAAGGTAGTTTCAGTCAAAAACACCAAAAAATAACATTCCGATAATCGATTTCCAACGATAGTTTGATCAGGGTAACTTTTTATATCTTAGAGCAGCTTTCAATAGCTGCTTTTAAGCATTTTGTTTGTGCTTGCTTAGTTCAGATCAATAATAAGAAAATACTATTAAAATTTAATTTTCTTTCATGCTATGTATTGTAAAATGATCAAAAAGCACTTGAAGAAAGATCACGCATTGTAATTTTACATAAATTGTGTGCGTTTCAGTGAAACTAAAAGAAAGGATGAAACTGTCTAATTTTGAAAGTATACACATACTGGAAGATCAATAGAATCTAACGAACACTGATGAAATTTAATATTGTCATTTAGTAACAATTACACGATGTCAAACAAGGAAGCTGGAACACCAAAAACAATCTTTCTGCACCACATTAGTGAACAAGGCTTTCTTAGGTGCACTTTTGTAAAAAAATTGGAAGCAAATATTTTAATCTAAATTTGAGATTCATAGTAATAATAGCCATATATTTGGCACTTGTTTCAAGACGGAGAAAATATCAAAATAGTGTATAGTTAAGACGGTTAAAAACGGATATAAAAGTATTATGGTTGCTTCGGAGATGGTTTCGTAGATAAATCAGCCGAAATAGTTAAAAATTACGAAAGTAAGCTGACAATTTTATAAGAATACAGATTTCCAACAAGATTAGATATGATTAGCGAGAAATTCATTTGATAAAACGACGATGATCACGAAACGTACTGCCAAAATAAGAAATAATTTTTTTGTAACCAATTTGAAGAAGGAATCCGAAGTGTAATGGGATAGCCTCCGAATGTAGTAACCCCACTGAACTACTAGGATTATTTAAGCCGTGAAACGTGTGAAACATTACTCCCAAGTAAGTAGAATTCTTGGACCCTTATAAAAAAAAAGTATATACGAAAATTTCGTTAGAAAATTGACACAGTGCTAACAAGAATTATTTTGGAAGTAAAATTTGATTTAATTTAGAATTCTAAATATTTGGAAATTTTATATAAAATAAAAAAAATCTAAAATTCTTCTAATGTACAAAAAGTTTACTTAAAACTAAATTATCTATGTTATTTCATAATAAATTTGTCTCTTTATATTGCGTATTAAACTCATGGACGACAGTGTATATATATATATATATATTTATATACCTCCCAAAATAATTATGCGAAAATACGAATAATTTGAAAGAATGCTAATCTTGCTACATTTTCAAAGAAAATATTTCCATATTACAGCTTTTCATTAAAAAAGATATATTCCCCAACTAGTTTCAATAACGAAAGAGCTGCTCCAAGATTATTCCCAGAACATATGTATTTTTATTAGGGCATGGATATTTTGGGCGTTTCAAAAAAAGTTGTTCAAAAATTTGTAAATAATTAATTTTGATTCTTTCGAAAACCAGTAATAGAAATTTCACATGTAATGTAGGGTTGGTGCTTTGCCTAAAGCCTTTTTTTGCTAGATGGCTAGAGTCATGTATTTCAGGTAATAGGTTGTATCGATATGTATTCAACCTCAAATAAAAGTTGATAGTTGTAGATCTACAAAAGTATCAGAATTCGTTTATTTAGAATTCATTCAAAGGCTTTGAAGTGAAATTTTTGCGAAGATGTACTATATTTTACATTTTTATTTCAATAAATGTACAAATGCTACATAGGCGCGTGAAGAAATTTGTGAAGTCGTCAGGATACGCAAAAAGATGGTTTAGAAGCTTTCGTTCTGAAAACCTTCATGTTAAAAATAGTACTCTCACTGGTTGACTAATCACAGAAGAATTTAGTGGAATTATGACAAAAGTTATGGGCATGTTAGCAGTTATAATGTCGTCAAGGAATAAAATATCCATCACCAAACATTTTTAAACCTTTTAGAGAAAACTGGCTACAAAAAGAAGCTCGATGTTGGGGTATCAGATGACTTGGCGCGAAAAAAATTATTCGACTGGATTTTCATTGATCAATTACTACAGAATCAAATTGAGTCATTTCTAAAACGACTGATTGCGAGAGATGAAAAGTATAGCACGTATAACGATAATGTGAAGAGCCATAGTGTGTGACAAAGTCCACATTAACACCAACGAAGGTGTTGTGTGTTTTGTGGGATTTGAAGAGCATTCTGCATCGTGAGTTGCTGCCGCCTTAAAAAATGATAGACTCGAATATTTACTGTTAAGAATGAGCAAGATTGCAATGAGCAATTTTAAAAAAAATCGGCTGTAAGTGGTCAACAGGTGATGTGTGTTTGGCGGAATTGGAAGGGCATTACGCGTCATAAGTTGCTGTCGCCTGGTAAAACAATTGACTCAAATATTTACTGTCAAGAATGAATAAGATTGCAATAAGCAATTTAAAAAAAAATCGGCTGTAAGTGGTCAACAGGTGATGTGTGTTTGACGGAATTGGAAAGGCATTGCGCATCATGAGTTGTTGCCGCCTGGTAAAACGATTGACTCAGATATTTACTATCATGAATGAGCAAGATTGCAATGAGAAATTCAAAAAGAAATCAGTTTCAAGTAGTCAACAAAAAAGGGGATAACGATGGAATATATACATCTTTAACAATCCAGCAAAAATTAACAAAAATTGCCTGAGCAGTATAATTGAAACCGTCAGATTACCATCTGCTTCGGTCTCTGCAGGCCTCCCTAAATGGTGTTAAGTTAGTTTCAAAAGAGATGTGTGAAAATTATAACTTTTTTCTCGAAATTACAGCGCTCTAAGTTCCAAAGTGATGGTATTATGGTGCTACGCCAAAAATGGCAAAGTCATCGGATAAAATGGAACATTCGTAATTTAATAAATCTATTTTAAAATATAAATAACAATTATTTCAATTTAGACTACAAAAGAATCTATACTTTTTCAACAATCTTTTATATACCGTAAAATATCGAGTAAATAATGAATAAAATTGGAATAGTTAATCAAAGTTTACGCCAAACGAAAGCAGAATTTATAGACTGAGTTGAATAAATAACAACAGTTCAAGGTTTTATGAATCATATTTAGAAGTAAACACAAACATTTAATTTGTCCTATCATAACTGCGCATATCTTGCAACAGAAACCATAGAAATTTCAGGTGTGTCGAATAAATTCTTTTATCTAAATCTTTAATAAAAATTCAGCAATATTGCATTAGACAAAATAGAATGGCCGCATACCCTCAGCAGCTCATATTTTTTTTATACAAAATCAATCTAGTGAAGACTTCACTTTATGCATTTTTACGCTATAATAAAAACGACTATATCACAAGTTAAAAGAGTCTCTGGAACTCCGTTGCATAATCGAAAGTATGTTTTACAGTCATTTTGCGACACGTGCAAATATGCGGATGCTGTCGCGGTAAACATGGACAATTACTACATTTCGAATCGCATAAGTACATTTTAATAATTTTTTTATTGCAAATTAGAAACAAAAAAGAAGAAATTTAGGCTATATTTACGATAAAAAGACATTCAAATATAGTGACGTTTTACGTTGACTTAACTGTGACTGAAATTACTAATTTTGTACTCATGTGAATCGTTTGTAGTAAAAAAAAGTTGAACTATTCATTGTTTATTATTCATTATCAGTTCACAGATAGAAAGAGTGCGGAGATATGACGTCTTCTGTTTTAATGTTCTTGACGTTTCTGTGGTAAATGCTCTTGTGGTTCCTCAGAGAGTTCAGACTGCTGTAGACCCGCTTGCAAATGTTGCAGACGGGCTCCCTGGACGGTCTCATATGTACATTCTGTATATGTCTCTTCAGTCGGGTCAGCGAGGACAGGCTTTTGTTGCAGGGTTGACAACGGAATTCGTCCACACCACCTGGCGGCAGAAAGGCCCCATTAGCCTCTTGGTTGCCGCTTTAGCGTAAAAAGCTATTTACACGCGGGATGACTAGATAATTTCTTTATGACTGGAGATTTGTGTACAATATACAACTAATTTTTATAAAGAGGCGATCAATTTTGTATGTTTAGTTTCAAAGATGACGATTATATATATACGAAAATAATTTAAAAATTGTAAACACATTTAGTTAGTATGGAAGTTATATATAAGGTACATTAAAGATATTTAATCACACTTTCCCTAGTTTAGTTACCAGTTACGTTTATATAATATTAAAAAAGTGTTTATTCTAATATAACATACGATTTGTAATTGTCTCTGAAACATGTTTATGAAAATGCTTGCTACCAAGTATGCCATGGAACCGCATCCTTGGTACTTCTGTTGCCAACGTTTCGCCTTCACTTACACCAGACATCGCTTAACTACTGCTGCTGCTCTCAACAACGACGACAATAGCAGCAGTTAGACTCTGAAGTTATATCTTGTAAGTGAATACGAAATACCGGCAATAGAAGTACCCAGAACGCGGTTCCAACCTACAAGGCAAGATGAACTATTTGAACAAAAACCCCGGAAGTCTACGCGCCAGATTAAGCTTCTAAAAAATTTGCTTGCTACTATAATGGTAAAAGAATAAAAAATTTTCCAATCCAGCATTAAAAGTGTAGGCCAATTACTTCTGATTCGAATAAAATTTAAAAAAGACAGCTATTGCTTTTATTAATAATCATAGGAGCAGAGATTCACTTTTATTATTTGTAATTTGCTTTATTCTCTTCATAAGTTTTGGATGAATTTAAACAAGTTTTTAGAACGAATATTTAAAAAGTCCGATTATGGTAGTAAGTATAAAAAACAAATAAATAGTTTTTCAAATTAAAAAAGGCAAATTTTAATGGAGACAATGGTTGATTGAATTAATCAAAAAAAGATAAATAAAACTCCCTTCCACAATAATGTTCGAATTCTATACGAAAACACACTTTCAGTGTGTGTTTGGCCTTTGATTGTTAATTTCTGGTATGAATTTGTTTCTGTGCGAGTTTTACCGTGAATTCAGGTGCGACACCGTGATTAATTTTCTACTGATGATGCCAACCAATGTCGAAATGCGTATACAGATTACGAAAATTATTGTATAAAGGGGTTGCATTAACATTAATTGATTAATTTAAAAAGGTTTGAAAAACTTCTCATTTTGTTACTTTTGATTCTAAATAAACTTATTCCCCGACTAGCCAGTATCTACAAATTACAGAATCTTATTATTGGCAATATACATATTTATAGTCATTTAAAGTTACTATTATTAGTTAATCTGTTCTAGTAAGTATAGACAGTCTAAACTTGCTACATTTAAATAATGTTACATTTAATTTCTAGGAAATTCGATTATTACAACTGGAAAGAAATAGAATTATTTATGCTATTTATATAAGAATTATGAAGGTATTCTAAATAGTTACGTGGACGACTTACAAGAATAACTGTATGCAAGTTTAAAAATAGTATTTCATAATACACTTGGTGTTTTCGCAGATGTACGATGAAGACGTATCTGCTCGGGTATGAAGCTACAGAGTTGCGTTCTGAGAAGAACCGTTCTCTCGACGTTTCAACGAGACAGCACTCATCATCTGGAGCTGGTCTGTCGCTTATTATATATCAGACCATCTTCAGCTTCAGTAAGTCACAGACCAGCTCCAGAAGATGACGAATGTGATCTCGTTGAAACCTCGAGAGAACGATTCTTCTCAGGACGTAAGTCACACGCGACTTAGAACCCGAGAAAATACATCTTGGTATATATGTATACATATATACAAAGTGCAGACTATACTTCTTATAAAGATATACATATTCAAAAGTTCAAAGATTGTAGTCCGTTGAAATAGATTCTGTAATTTATGAAGTGTTTTTGGGGTTTACCACTAACGGATTTTGAATTTATAATAAAACATTTTTCTTTAATATTTCCCACATGTAACTTAACAGTCAATCAAGTTCATTTGATTGTGCTAGATAATATATTGTACATTGAAATATTAAAGTAGCAATTAGAATTTAATCACTGAAGGTTGATATATAACCCCTTGCCACATTAATTTTCGAATTCTGTATACGTATTTCGACCTACCAAGTTGTCATCATCGGCAGATAATTATAAAGTGTCGCACTTGGTAAACTACAGCGAAAATTACCCGTACGAAAACAAACTCCGTACGCGATCCGTACCGTTGAGAACCAACACACAAGGGGTTATATATCAACCTTCGGTGATTAAGTGAATTAACCACAGGCTCCATCAAAATTACCTAGCAATTAGAAATTGTAAATAAGAATACATAACTTTAACTTTGGATTTTTAGCAAAATATTAGAATTATTGTTAGAGATCATAAAAAATTATGAACTCATATAAAAAACTGTAAGTAATTCAGTACTGGTTGAGACAAACTTTTTTAAATTTTTCGATCAAAAGTAATGCTCTTTCGTAAATTGTTCGGACAAAAATTCAAAATAAAATATTTTAAGGCTTATTAGTAAGTGATTTTATATATACATATATAAGTATATATAACCATAATTATTGTACTAACTGAAGTACTATTTTTCGTATATTCTTCAATTACATAATCGTCATCTTTGAAAATCTATGCCAAAATAAATAATATAGCTTCTAAGGCAGATATTTTAATATAACTTAAATAACCTTTCTAAACTTTTAATTACAAGAATATTACTTTTAGAAGAAAATGTATAAAATATTATAAGTAGTAAGTACCATAAACGACGTAGGGAGAATCACAGAAAAGAATTTCAAAACAATATATTGACATACATTATTAGCGATTAGATATTTGTAAAAGAACCGAAACGATGACACTGACTTCACAAGGAAACATCACCGATGACACAGTACGACAAAAAAAATTGTTCAAAATCTGAGGAAATCTACTGAATGATATTATTCAGAGTCAAGGAGAACCAAACTTTCTTTTTCGTATAATCGAACGTGTTAAATGTATACAATATTATCTTAATACAATCTTAAAACAAGATATACATATATAGTTTGCCTTGAATTGGTTCATTAAAAAAAAAGAGTTTATTGTAATTATAAAGAATTAATATAAAGCATGTACAAGTAACAATAAAAAAAAAATAAAATTGAGTTTGTAAAATTTAATATTTATTTCCTGCTTCTGTGTGTAAATTCTTTCTTTATCAAACTATTAAGCATTTTTCCTTAAAAATATATGAGAAATGGTGGTCTCGTGGATATGTGATATGACTAAAAATCCGAAGGTCCATACTTCATTTAGACTTGTAAAAATAAGCTCCTGGAGGTAATTCTAGTGTAATAAGACGTGGTTGATGTGTGTTACCAACATAGGGTAACCAAAGTTTCTAGCCATAACAGATCTGCTCCGTTGCAAAGCTATGAGTTATCAAAGTCTGTTGCAGGTAGCTATTATTTTACAGTGTGAAACCATGTATATATCTGTCAAGTTCATGAAGATATTAAAATAAACGTGGATAGGTGATATGACTAAAAATCCGAAGGTCCATACTTCATTTAGACTTGTAAAAATAAGCACCTGGAGGTAATTCTAGTGTAATAAGACGTGGTTGATGCGTGTTACCAACATAGGGTAACCGAAGTCTCTAGTCATAACAGATCTGCTCCGTTATAAAGCTATGAGTTATCAAAGTCTGTTGCAGGTAGCTATTATTATACAGTGTGAAATCATGTATATATCTGTCAAGTTCATGAAGAAATTGAAATAAAATTTTAGACATTAAAATTAGTAATGAAGAACCATCATTTGAAGTTATTTTTAAATATAAAAATATATCAAAAAATTGTGACGTACTAAAGTTATATTTTTATAAAAGAAAGTATTTGTTTGCATTTTGAAATTCTGGCAAGCTATAATACCTGCAGTTGAAATTGATGGAGCCTGTGGTTGATTATCTTAATCACTAAGGTTGATATATAACCCCTTTCCACATTAACTTTTGTAATTCTGTATACACATTTCGACAACCAAATTGTCATCGTCAGTAGATAACCGCAAAGTGTCGCACCTGGTAAACCACGGCGAAAAATACCTGTACGAAAACACACTCCGTACGCGATACACACCGTTGAGAACATAAATGTACACTCAGTGTACCACGGCGAAAAATACCTGTACGAAAACACACTCCGTACGCGATACACACTGTTGAGAACCTAGATGTATACTCAATGTACATTTAAGTTCTCAACGGTGTGTATCGCGTACGGAGTGTGTTTTCGTACAGGTATTTTTCGCCGTGGTTTACCAGGTGCGACACTTTGCGGTTATCTGCTGATGATGACAACTTGGTTGTCGAAATGCGTATACAGAATTACAAAAGTTAATGTGAAAATGGGTTATATATCAACCTTAGTGATTAAATATAATACCTGCAGTCTAGAGTATTTGTTATTTATTAATTGGTACGAAAAACAAAATAAACTGGTCATACAAAAAAACTAAACTTAATTTATGAGATTTTTAAAAATGGGCGCCAGCTAATTCCTGGCAGGAAATCAGTCCACCTGTAACTTCTCTTGTAACTTTCGCTATGATATGTGATAATTCTTATAGCCAAATCTTGCAAGTTTCTAGGTTGGTAATTCCTCCTTTAGATACTGCCAGGTGCAGTTCGTATTTTTAAAAGTGAGCACCTCATCACTAATATTAGTGCTTAATCTTTAATTTGAACATCTTTATTAACTTGACGGATATTAACATGGTTTCACGCTTTTGCCCATGACTGGACATGATCCATAATTCTTCTGGCAATCTCGCTTTATATGAAATTTAATAAAACAACAATCTCGACATTATGATTCTTGAAGTCTTAAGTCATTATTTTCAATTGCATATTGTACGCAGAAACTTATGAATACAAAAAAACAATTTGTTTAGTAACAATCTACACGTCAACATGTATCATGAAAGGTTCAGGAACGTTGTCACCTTTATCCAGGTCTTGTAAGATTGAATAGTTAAAAATATGTTTTTCCTCCCAATTTCTTAACTTAACTTATCTGGATTCAAAAAACGATCAAATTCACGATTTGTATTTTTCAGATTGGTGTACATAGGTTGCGTCATATCTATTTTACTTCGCCCTTAACTTTTCAATCTAAAGTTAAATTAGAATCGAGTTCCAAAGATGATTCTCTACATTATTTCACACCTTTCTGGATGTTTTTTTTAAATATAACATTGTTCCCTCCTTCCAAATTGTCATTATACGTCTTCTACAACCGTTTCTGATCTCCAAATATTTTCTTCGCATCTTTTTAATATATTTTTTGTATAATTCTAATTGTTTCGTTCTCCCAAGTCATCCTCGTTCTTCATATTTTTTCGTTTACCACCTTCCTGTCCTAAGTACTCGTTTTCACGAGTTTATTCTTCTCCATTTTCATATTATGCCCAAACTATCTTATTTATATCTGCATTATGTATTGAAGTAATTTTCGATTTCTTTGTGGTCTGTCAGAATCGTCACATGGGTTAAATTTTCTTTAAAAAATTCATTTCTATGATTGTTATTTTGACTTTCTTATTCTTTTGATGTCTTAATATTGGTTTCGAGATCTTTTTACCCCCCGTCCCCTCTTTTAACTTCTTTCTTACTTCTTTTCAAACTTTTATTAACATTAATCTGGTACGTAGATTTCCGGGGTCGTGGTCCATACAATCTTCTTCTGGGCTTCCGGGCTGGAACCGCGTCACTGGTCACTGAAGATGTCCCATACGAGTGGGTACGAAACGTCGGCAGTTATACCAGTGACGCGGTTCAAGCTCCTCCTTAACTTCTTTCGGGATTTCCTTTTTTCCAAGGAACTTTGGTTTTGTAAGCTTAATGACTCCATTATAAGGATTTAGTGACTATTCAGTATTTCTGTCTTCAAATACATTCTTCTTTTCTATTTTTATTTTTAAATTAAATAAAATTTAAGTAGATTTTTCAAAAATGTCTTATTTTCACTAGAATATACTTAAAATTTCAATTTTAAATAAAGGTTACGTCTTACATTTATTTATATGTTTTTGATATAATTGGAATTTTAATTTAATTATATCACTTCATTATATTCATTAATAAGTTATAAAATGAGTTTCAGACACTGAAATTGTTCCTTAATTTCTATATTTCAAAACCTACTCCGATTATTTCAGATTCAATAGTCTATTTTTATAATATAATGTCTTTAAGCAACATACTGTCCTCAACACTAAACACAAACTAATTTTATGTGATCATATAAAGAAATCTCAAAAATATTTTTAATTGAACAAACTTTAAAATTTAAAAAATATTTGAAAATTAAATAAATTCTATCTTCATATATTTTAATAAATTAAATTTTGATAAAGGGTACAGCAATTTTCAAATTTGAAGCAGAAAAAATACCTGTACTGCTTTCATTTATAGCTTTCATGTTACCAAAAAATTCTATCTTCAGTCAAGGACACCTAGTGGTTTAATACAAGGGAATAATTACTTTGGAAGACAGCATTCTTATACTATTTTCTTCACTTATTATTTGAAGGTTACCACAATAAGAATTACTAAAAGGCTTGCAACCTTACAAGCTTCTGTGATGTTTCGTTCGAAAAGAATTTAATTTGTGTGTGCGCGTAGATATTATAAATGTTCATTTATAATGGTTCATCGGTTTCTTTGAAAAAAAAACTAGTTCCTAAATAATTAACACATAAAGCATTTTGAATAATAATAAACGCACACGAGGGAACGTATGTTGCTTATATACAGTCAGTTAAAAAAGTCTCCGTATGGAACAACTGCGAATTTTAAATCAAATTTATTACATAATATTTATCATTTTTAATTAATATTTATTACATAATTTAATAGACAAAATTCATCGAAGTTAAAGTATGAATCTTAAATTTGAAATGATTAGTTCGTTTTTTGAAATTCTAATTATTGATTTATTATTTTAGGGCGCTTAGGTCTTCTCAAAAGTTATGAAATGAGAAATCCGAATCGTTGAAAAACAGTAAAGCGTGAATTTGCAATAAACTAAAGTAACTGGTCGTCAAGAAAGTCTCCATACAATAAATAACTTCTTATAGGAACTCAATAAATCACTGGAAAGTAAGTATGTATGCCAACTTATAAAGAAGTATACATACGTACTTACGTAGGTATATACGTAAGTACGTCAACAAACATATAACTGAGCAGAATAATAGGCTTTGGATGAATCACTGTAAATATTCCATATGTACTTATTACGAACCTCGTACGCAGACAAATGTGACCGCTCAACCTATCGGTCTAACGAATGCAACATAGACTGATGGATTAATGTTAGCTGTACGTAATTCGCGAAACGATACGAATATTCGTGAGTTAATAACTATATTAACAAACGAATGCAAATTTCTACGATATATTACGAAAATTCTTCATAAGTCTTACAGCTCAGTGCAATATATTTCATGTAGATTCAAAGAAATAGACAATATTGCTGGCCGATTACGTTCAAGATCCTGCATGACGATTTAACCATTAAGAGGCTATGTTCACGTTGGATACCACATAATTTGACAACCGCTCAAAACAGGACTCGCGTCGATTGGTGCTAAGAAATGCATCAAAAATACAATGACGGTGCGCTTGAAAGAACATTTATAAAGTCGTGACAGGTGATGTATCGTGGATCTATACGTATGAGCCTGATAGTAAACAGCAGTCGACTGTGTGGGTATTCCAAGATGAGCCAAAACCAACAAAAGGTGTTCACGCTCGAAGCATTAAAACACACATTAAAACAAATGGTCGAGTTTTTTCGGAAAAAACCGGTCACGTTGCAACCGTGCCTTTAGAGAGTTGCAGAACGGTCAATTCCGAATGGTATACAACTATTTGTTTGCCAAAAGTTTTTGAAGAAATAAGGAAAACAAACCGAAAACGCTAGATTATTCTCCACCATGACAATGCGAGCTCTCACAGGTCGGTTCAAACAGTTAAATATTTGACTGGACAAAACATTGAATTGATGAACCATCCGCCGAACAGCCCTGATCTAGCACCCTGTGATTTCCTTTTGTTCCCACATGTGAGGAATAAATTTCGTGGTCAGCGGTTTACTACGCCGGAAAAGGCAAATTGAGGTATTCGAAACTCGTATTTTGAAGATACGGCCTTCACAGTGGCAGCAATGCTTTTCGGATTGGTTTAAACGAATGCAAAAGTGCATTGATTTTCAAGGAGACTATTTTGAGAAGCAATACAACTATTTTCGATAATAAAATTTTTTTCTTTGTTTGCTATTCCCGATATATAAAAGCCTACCCGCGTACAATGTGCTAAAGCACACATGCTACAATCTTCGGATATGAATTCCAATAGAACATCTCCGGAATGGCTTAGACGAACTAAGAAAAGTCAAGGAGGACAAAACCGTATTTTATTGTACGAAAAACAATCAACAATCTCTGACAGAAGAATTTATTAACCAAAATGAATGCTTAAAATGTTGAATATAAACAAAAACCAACAGGGCATTTATTTTCTATAATTCACTGAAATTATATCGGGATTCTGAAACGAAGATTTACAATCATGGTATGTATATCATATTGGTTTCAATTGGTGAATTGCTTTGCAAGGAGTGGGTTGCACTATCGCCGTTACTTATTATTATAATTTTTTTCTTATTTTTGATACTATTACAATTTTAGGCAAATTTATGTCGATGATTAGTAAAGAGATTTATAATATTGCTTTCCATAATTTTAATTGCCAAGGATTATTTTGAACGTATTCATCTTTTGTTATTATTTTTCGCTAGAATTTACATTTGTTTTTTCTTTTGTAAGTGTAATGTTATAACTTCTTCGAAGGATATCAATAGACCACTACAGTTGTACATACTCTTATGTATATATGCATATCTCACTTGAACAGTCGTACTACTTAGATGCTGTACGTACCAGGTCGGCTGAAAAGTCCCCGGTCTGACACATAGATGGCGTTACTGTTATTAAATCCATATGTTTCTTAGATAGTACTAACCTTCAAACGAAACGTGTCAAAATTTGACAGCAATCCGACCATTAGTTACTGAGATATTGCGTTAAGAGTGAAGCTACTTTTGTTATTTAAAAAAATGGAAAAAAAAGAATTTCGTGTGCTGATAGAGTACTGCTTTTTGAAGGGAAAAAATACCGTTGAAGCAAAAGCATGGCTTGATGAGGAGTTTCCGGACTCTGCGCCAGGAAAATCAACCATAATTGATTGGCATGCTAAGTTTAAACGTGGTGAAATGAGCACCGAAGACGGCGAACGCAATGGACGACCAAAAGAGGCTGTCACCGACATCAAAAAAGTTCACAAAATCATTTTAAATGACCGTAAAGTAAAGTTGATCGAGATAGCTGACATCCTAAAGATATCAAAGGAACGTGTTGGACACATCGTGCATGAATATTTGGGCATGCGGAAGCTCTGTGCAAAATGGGTACCGCGCGAGCTCACATTCGATCAAAAACAACAACGAGTTGATGATTCTGAGCTGTGTTTGAAGCTGTTAAATCGTAATAAAACCGAGTTTTTGCGTCGATATGTGACAATGGATGTAACATGGATTCATCACTACACTCTAGAGTCCAATCGACAGTCAGCCGAGTGGACTGCACGCGATGAACCGGCTCCAAAGCGTGGAAAGACGCAACAGTCAGCTGGAAAAGTTATGGCGTCAGTTTTTTGGGATGCCCATGGAATAATTTTCATAGATTATCTTAAAAAGGGCCAGTCCATCAACAGCGACTATTATACAGCGTTATTGGATCGTTTGAAGAACGAAATCGCAAAAAACGGCCCCATATGAAGAAGAAGAAAGTGCTGTTTCACCAAGACAATGCACCGTGTCACAAATCAATGAAAACAATGGCCAAATTAAGTGAATTGGGTTTCGAATTACTTCCCCATCCACCGTACTCTCCAGATGTGCCCCCCAGCGACTATTTCCTGTTTGCAGACCTCAAGAGAATGCTCGCCGGGAAGAAATTTAGCAGGGATGAGGAGGTGATCGCCGAAACTGAGGCCTATTTCGAGGCTAAAGACAATTCGTACTACAAAAATGGTATCGAAAAGTTGGAAGAACGCTATAATCGGCGTATCGCCCTCGAAGACAACTATGTTGAATAATAAAATCGAATTTTGCCAAAAAACTGTGTTTTACTATGGTAGACCGGGAACTTTTCAGTTCGACTGTTATAAGCCATACGTTTTATTTATATTCCACCCACGACATGAGCAGCATAGTCCATACACTATCGTATATTTGCCGAGTGGTTCCATCTACTGTTCGCATTCAATGTACACGGAAACTCTTTGATGTGATTTCTATTAATTTACCCACTTTTTCAAGTTTCTATTTGTTAACTATTAAAAAGGTTTGTTATAATTGCAAAGGATACAAGACTATAATTTACACATGTATAAAAGGAAGGAAATGTATAAAAAACATGAAATCTTCCATATTTTAGTAAGTATAGAAGATGTATAGAGACTTTTTTAACTAACTGTTAGTATAGCGGTTTGAATATTTTATTTAACAAAAACTAGTTAAATTAAGGTAAAATAATGAAAATTAAATATAGTAAAATAGAGTTTTGAAAAATTTATTAAATAACTTTTATTATGTGTCTACTCAAAGTAGTAAATTAGCAAAAAATATTATGTGCATGTGTTTTGACCCGCTAAATCGCTAATATTTAAAGACAAAAAAACTTTCTCAAACTTAAACCTAAATTTAATTTCCAAAATGACACATTAAAAAATAATTATAAGAATTAACACGAATATGAATATGATACGTAAATGGATGAAGAACTTTTTAAAAAGAAAAGCCTAATCTTTTACACAAATGTTTTTTTTTTCAGAAATAAAAATATTACGCTGAAAAAGTATTTTTATATCTTGAATGGAAAACATGAATATTTACCATACGTTTTATAGATTAGATAGACAAATATGAAAAGTAACAACATGAAACAACAGATTACAAAGCAATTACAAGATTGCACGTCAATCTTTTTATTTCCTTCCAGTTTCTGCAATCAAATTCTGGGAATATTGATAAAAGAACAATACAGTACAATCTTTACAATACAACAAATGCTATCTACGCCAACATTTACCATTTAAAAAAACTGAAGATAACGTATGTGCGTGAGGAAGATGCGAACCCAAAAAATATAAATTGCATAGAAAATATATATTTTAAGTTATTGAGTAGTACTAATCCAAGGTACTAAATTTTACTTATTAAACACTTCGTTTATAACTTATTTCTATTTAATAACAATGTAAGTACATAATGAAATAAATTTGATTTTTTTATTATTAATATTTATGTTAATTCAAGAATATAAGGACAATAAGAGAATTTATAAATATAGAAACGTAACATAGAGATTTATGTCATTATACACTTACGTTAAATAGAGGGTCATCAAATTGAATCGATATTCTTTTTTGTGAGAATATAAATTTAATTATACAGACAGTCCTCGACTTAATAATTTTAAATTAAAAATTACCGCCACTTTGAGGCATAAATGTCTTTAACTTTCTTGTTTGTATTTGTATTTGCCTCATAATTCAATTAAAT
The DNA here is from genome assembly GCA_031893035.1 of Dermolepida albohirtum. Classification (NCBI taxonomy): domain Eukaryota; kingdom Metazoa; phylum Arthropoda; class Insecta; order Coleoptera; family Scarabaeidae; genus Dermolepida; species Dermolepida albohirtum. The sequence continues at coordinate 10,784 of JAVIWB010006329.1, read as the reverse complement.
AAACATGAAGATCAACAGTAGATTCCCATCTCCAAAATATTTAACGAAATTTAACTTATTTCAACAGCTGATACTGAAAGGTATTGAAGTCATTCGTGTTAGGAAAAATTATACAGTAAATATCTTTGGTAAGTTACTGGAAATTTTGGCCTTAAGCTTACATTAAGATTTTAAAAAATAATAATAATTCAAGCCTTCACGTCCCTCTAATAACTTAACGATAATTCCAAGGCGCTTGAAAGAGTTGAGTATGAGTTATTACCGGTCTCGAACCCAAGACCCTCAACGTTATAAGCCAGAGAGGTACCACTGAGCAATCAGCTATGGTAAAAGAAATTGAGTTCTGAATATTCTTCAATGGGATGTCTCGTTGAATTTTCGTTTAGTAAAAAAAATCTTATGAGGAAATAATGGGTAAATTAACGATTTATTTCCACGTATAATATACAAATTTGATTTGAAGAAAGGTTTATATCTGATACTATTGTTAATGAAAGTATGTAGAAACAAACACTTAAAGGAAAGAATAGAATATTAAAGAAAATTGGTATGTTTTGGGCACACACTAAGGAAAAATGGAGAAGTATGCAGAAAGATGCTTCAAAAAAGTATGGAGAAGAAAGGAACCAACAATTGGACACTAGAAATAAGGAATAATGTCGAGAATAAGTCGAGATATAGTGACAATTTACGTCACTGTGTATTAAATGGATATAAAGTTGTGTACCTTTAAAGATTAATGAAATATATAGTTTCTTATTAAAGGAAGGTTATCTTGTAGTACATAGTACACAGTATCCGCGTGGTGTAATGATTTTTTTCTATCTCGACTATCGCAACAAGCGCCAATATTTCCTGTTACTTTGCTACATATCAAATAACTGCAATAACTTCAAAATTAACACAAATGCTGGAGTAGTGGCTGAATATTTTCGGGTGGAAGCTTCTTTAGTAGACTTAGCAAGACTTTATAGAATAGAAACATAAAATTTTCCAGTTATGCCTTCCCGTTCCTTCCTTGTAATGCACCATCCAATTGGAAGAAATATATAATCAAGATCGCCTTATCTCTGCATGCATTGAACGTATGTATGCCTTATTGAAATTTCATGCAGTTCCTTTTTAAGCATTTCAAATATTAGACATCTTTAAAGTATACAATTGGAAATTGTATATAAACGTAATTATTACTTTATTCAATATCCTTACAGTTGCTATTGTTTTTCATATCTATTCTTCCAACGAACCACTTTTATTTTACGAAATTTTATCTTCCCAATGCTTGCGAGTGTTTAATCAATATTTTTTCTTGAATTCAATTAATATTTGCTTTCTTTGCACGCTTGTTGTCTTCATTTTTTTCAGATGCCCAACACATTACAGTGTGACGCTTTTCTTTGTTTATATTTTCTGGTATATATATGTTTGATATTGTAATTCATTATAGACCTTTTGTACAGTCCCAAAATGCCGTTATAAAACAAATTTTGATTTGGTTTCACACTCTCATTTGATCGATGGAACGACTACATAAAGTTCTGTAAATTTTATTCTGAACGGTGTACACAAAAGTCAAAAAGGCAGCAGATATACAACTATTTGAGATATTTGGGTTATTTTAATCGTTCGAAGGATTTATGTTATTATGTTTCAGCAATTCATGTCGCTATCATCATCGAAACTTTCCGAATTCATTTCCTACATGAATCTGACAAATATATATTTCCAATCTTCATTTACAAGGAAGTGTATAGTGTGGAGATCAAACTTGGTCCATAAATTCCTTTATTGATAATCCCACACGCTTTTTGCATCGTATATATGGAGCATAAACTTCGGAAAAAATTTTGGTCCTCCGCGCAAGATTCGAACCCGCGATCTCACGTTAACCGGGCATGTGCCTTCAACCTCAGACCACGGAGAACGGTGAATTCGAGTCTTTTAAAGTGCCATAAATTGAATTTTTGAAACAGATATTAACCCTTTTGAGTGTTATTTGTAATTGCTAACATTCTTTCGAAAATTGACACGCAATTTTATTGAGAAATGCTTAGCTTACGGAAAATATTTATAAAAACTTTTACTATGTATATCAATTTGCGAAAACTTTTTATTTACAAGGTGTAGCAAACATTTTCTCTTTTGGGTTATTTGCAGAAATTAACAACGTCATTCATAACAACGTTGCCACTTTAAGGGTTAAATAAAACCGATGGCAGGTTTTTTAATTAGGTAATTCAATTAGGTTCCATTACGATTGAAACTGAAACATTTTAATTTTAGTCGCTTTTTGCATCGTGTATATGAGGTAAAAATTTTTGTTCGCCGCGCGAGACTGGAACCTACGATAACATGCTAACCGGGCATGTGTCTTAACCCCTAGACTACGGAGAGCGATGAATTCGAGTCTTTTAACTATTATTAATGAATGAATGAATTATTAATGAAAAAAAAAATGAAATAAATTCCGTATTTCTATATTTCTCCTTATTTCAATTATGAAGTTAAGAAAAATTTAGTTAAATTCTATCACTTTGATGAAAGGAATCCACTGGATGCTGGGATTTTATTACTTAACAATCACCAAGTATATTTTTGATAAAAATTTAATAATAAAATATGCTTAAAGCTTGATGTACGGTATGTAGTACAAAATTATTTTCCTTTGATAGTTCTGCTTTAAATTTGAAAAAAATATATTTGGTGTACGGAGACATTTTCTCAAATTGTGATTTTTTCGTATAACTCGAGGACTTACTGTATCAGATTCTCAATTAAAAAAAAATAGCACAACATTACTTACATGGGAAAAAATAGATGCATTGCAGTAAAATTGTTAAGTACAATGTTTAAATATTTATATTTATCTAATACGTACATGCCAATTGACAGTTAAACTGCTCTAGATTATCCTCAACAACAAGTTGGATATAAATGGTTGAGTGTAAATGTATGTATATTAAAAAAAATTAAGATGATCAGTAATTGCGTATGTAGTTTGCGAAAAGAGGTTTCAAAAAGACACCTATATGTTGTGCATTTACTTTTTACAGACTAACCTTTCAATTCGACTTTTAATTCACAGGTAAAAGATTGAAAGAAAACAAAACAAACAAAAAAAAAACCGATGTACAGATATTAGTTGCATCGTAGCATAGTTCATTGCGGAAACGACATGATTTGAGTTTTTCTTTATCGAAAAATTTGTGTCAGTGCCATCGACGAGAGACGCGACAGACTCAGTTTTTGTTACGAGAAAACTGAATGAGATAAAAACGTTTTTTTTTTTTGTAAATGGAAAAGGAGTTCCATCCGATAAGCTATTATCGTAATTTTATTGTTGAAACTTTACGTTTGTTAAAATTTGGCAAAACTGACGGAGCGTTGGCTTCCCCCAAGTTAAAAATTAAAAACTGTATGTGTGTACATTAAAAAAAGTATATGTATAAAAATTATATATAAAAAAAAACAAACGAACACAAAAAACGACAAGGGACAACTTATAAACGAACAAACACAACAACACAATATTTGTTAATCATTCCGAAAAAACACGACATTAAATATTATTAGTTTGGAAAACACTGGAGATTTCAGATTTAGGAGCAAAATAAAAAATAAAATAAAAACAAAACTAGGTCTATGTTAAAGCGAAAAACAAGCGCTGAACATAAGCACAGTACGTATGTAATAAAAAAACCGATAATCTGAAATTTCCACACCTAGCTACTTAAAAATCCATATACATATTTCATACACGTCATGTACAACTTCAAAATTACATAGAAAATGAATAATGCAAATATATATATTAATGGGAATAGATTCGCTTCAAATGATGCCTGAATGTTCACCCAGTTTAAAACAAATTATATCAGTACATCGATTTTTTTTTCAATGAATACATTAATATTTCCAAAACTTTGAAATGAACTTGTGAAACAAGATTATTAAACAAAATACTTACTCAACTACCTCTTGAAATTCAAGAAAAAAAAGTAAAACATAAAAGAACGTAACATGTGCGGAAGTGTTATCAAAATTGTTGCGGAATCCAGATTTCGCATTTATACGAAAGAAAAATTAAAAATTATTTTATTAAAAGTTGACTAACAAGGAAATCGCCCCATTCCAAGTAGAAAAGTAATTTCGTTTTATCTCGTGAAAGTTGTTAGTTGTATTTTTAATCAGCCAACTTCATTCTAAAGTTTACCCTCATTATATATTTTGACAGCCCACCTTTCAATGTTTATTTATAAAGTAAAAAATGTTCTGTGATTGTTTTTTTTTCGTCGTAATTTTAAAGATGGGAAATCCACACATTTCGCTTTATTTTCCCCGAAAAAGACGCAGTTACAGGTGTGTGATGTACATGAAAAAGGCGTTTTAATAGAAGGCCATGATCAAAACTAGTTTGCAAAATTTCGTTGTACTAATTTCGATGGTTAAGCTTCACTCCGTTTTGGATGACCAGTTGAAGCTGATGAAGTAGAAATAAAGGTGTTGATTAAAGTAAATTGCCGAATAATAACTCGCGAAATTGCTATGAGATTAAATTTCCGTTCATGTGAAATGACTAGGCTTCACATCAAAGCTGAATTTAGGTTTCGCATGTTCTTAAAGAAAGAGATTTGTTTTGCCGCATTGGCGTCTGTGATTTGCCGGTAAAACGTGAAGAAAATAATTCGTTTCTGAAGCCAATTCTGAGGATGAAAAATGGATTATTTACAACAATGGTGAACGTCAATAATCATGGAGCGCTTTCAAAGCCGATATTCATTTAAAAAATGCTCTCTGGTGTAAATTCATGGAAATTGTTTTTCAATAGCTTCTACCAGACAATTCCACAATTACCTCAGGAATGTGTTGCCACTAATTGGATAATTGAGTGGTCCAATGAAACAGAAGCGAATAGAGATAACAGAACGATAAAGGCAAGTTTCATACATGTTTGATAACTCACCAGAAGCTGTTAAGGCTTGGATGGGATGTGCTACCATATTCGCTAAATCCTTCGCTTTATGATTACCACTTGCTTCGATCTTTATACAATTCTTTAGATAGAAAAACAATTAATTTCAATGAGTTTTACGAGAACGGAATCATGCTGGCAGAAAGATGGTAAAAAGAATTGAACTGGTTAATAGATAATTTCATATTTGTTTAAGTATTATAAAAGAAATGTTATTCATTTCCATGTAAAGAAAAAGAAAACCTTTTCGAACTATCGAATCAACTTCGAACTTTTCGATTTTTCAGTTAAACGTTTTAGATGCAGGAGTGGTTGTGGTTTTTTCATGGTTTTCTATTCGGTATTGATATTTCATCATCTTCTTCAGAAGATTTCTTAAAACTGAAAATTTTTGGATTTTTTGAAGTCTGAAGAATATGAATTTGTTTCGCCGATCAATGAATCTTCACAAGGATTCCAAAGACGAAAGAGTCTTTGGAAATCTGAAGGATAAATAGAAATCACAGTAACGTCCCAGAAGCTTTACGTACAATAGACCAGGGTCATGAAAACCTACAATCACTAATATAAACACCTTTTGTTTCAATTTAATATTTTAAACTAAAGAATGGCCCGCACAATATTTTTTGAGTCCTAAAAGTATTGAAGAAATTTGTATTTTTTTTCATTTTAATCTAAAACTACAAATAAAAAAATTAAGCATGTAAATATATTGAAAGATTCGCCGATTAGAAGTTAATAAATATATAATTACTCCCTCCTCCCCAAGGGTTTAAACATTGCTTTTACTTGTTTGACATTATTACGAGTCGAAATGAAAAATCCACAATCCAAGATTTATTAAAACTCGAAACTACCCTGAATATCTTGAAAGATATTTTCATCTGAATGTTAATGCAGTATTTTCATCACAATGTTAATGTAGCACTGTGATACCTTAGGTGTTCTTTGCTAATAATTGTTAAGCCCGAAAGAGAACTACTTAAAAAACATGCAATATTTTAATTTTAATATTTATTATACGTTATTTTAGAAACAATTTCTATTATATTCTGTATTCTACTTTGCTAATATTTCTAGAATTTCTAAACTACATTTACAATATATAATAATCAAACAGGAACAACAGAGAAGCGTCTACGAAAGCACGAATTACATGCATTTTTGTGCAAATTATAATACTGAAATGCGAATGAAGTCAGTAAGCAGAATTGATAGTAATTTCGATTTGAAGAAGTAAAGAACTTCGATTATCTATCTAGTAAACAAAATAGGAAGAACACTGGGCAATTCAAAGATATAGCCAGGACAATGAACGGAAATAAGTGTGTAACAATCTACTCATTGAATAGCATGCTTAGATAAAAAGCAATTTGAAAAGCAGTTAAAGTAGGTATTTCTAAAATGGTAATAAGATAAAATGTGAGTGAAGTATTTATTATAAAGGAATATGATCAAATATCTCTAAGTGTGGGAAAAGAAAATGCTGTAAGACGTAATGGAAAAAATAGATGCGAAATGGAAGAGGAAAGTTAGAGAGGAATTAAGGACTCTACATGGTGAACTTGATTATTTCCCGAATAATAAGGTGGTTGGTTGATTGGTATAGACTTTAAGATTACCAAATGAAAGAGCTTGATACTTGAAAGGATACTCGGAGGAATGAAGGGAAAGGGTTAGTCGAAGAAAAAGTATGGTGATATATTGGAAGATTTAGAAAAAAAATGGTATTCCGAGATTGGAGAAAAGAGGTGCCAACATAGCCTTTCGTTGGCACTTCTTTTCAGAAACAAGGTATTGGCTAATTCGGCTTTCACTGCCACCACAGAAACCAATGCTTAAGCATATTTTTTTTGGAAAAAGAAATTATCAATAACGGCCAAATTATATCTATAATTTATTAATTGATGTCTTAAATTGTCACAAAAGAACCGGAGAAGACAAATAATAAAACCATTTCTCGTTTTATAAACGGCACGTGAATATATTTTTAAATCTTTCTAATTCTGTTCATAGAAAAAAATTTTATCGATGTTCTCAAATGCTACTTGTTTCACCAAATGAAAACATGAATCAAAGACGGTGGTAGAAGAATTTCATATTCATCATCAAAAACTAAATTGAATACTACAAATATATACACAAAGAAAGGCTGCTTTACACTTCACCACCATCATTATTCAATTATTACTAAATGGATTATATGGCTCGAAGCTATGTTCTCTTGTGTCAGTCATTTCATGGGTATTAAAAGACAATTTTCTGCTGATTAGTCAGCTATTAATGATGACGAAACACTCTAAAAAAATGATAAATCAAGACAAGCTCCCATTAGATCTGTGTTTTAACTGTATTAGTGACATATTAATTAATTAGTAACGGATAACACGCAGCTTGCCGATGCTGTGGATTTAATTAAGGGTTTTTAAAAGGAAATTGATAAGTACGAAAACAATAGGGGGTAGCATCAGTGAAAAACAGAGATGTTTTATTGGAAAACACTTCAGACAACCGATAAAAGTACAATATTACACATTTTAAAATGTGAGTAGAATGGAAGCGTAGTGTGATGTTTTAGTTCCTGGAATGGTCTAGTAGTATCCATGTTTCAACTTATTTAAACGAACACGTATGTACATATGTAAATTTCAGGCTGATAGATTCACTTGTTTGTTATCTATTGGGAAAGTAATAGATATTTGCACTCTCTTTGCATGTACACTCTGTTGTAAAACGTATATTATTAAACTTTGTGAGAAAACCGCGCGTATTTAGTAGTCTAAGAGATTCTAGGATAAGAGAAAAGATGTTACGTTTGAACCCAGATGTGAAAAGTCAAAAAATGATGATGTAAGCTATTACTAACACAGTTCGCGACGCAGAACGGTCTGATACACAAGTCAAAGTTAACCTAAAAACATTTAGCCTTATTTTAATTGTAGAATTGGACATGAAATAGTTTTCTATTGAGTTTGTGCTTCAAACCTTGAGACTATCAAATGGTCAACCAACGATGAAGTATTGAAGAGATTATGAAATTCTATTCGAAGAAAAACCTACAACAATTAGATCATTTTGTCGTGGCAATACTCCAAGTCACAGAGAACTCACTCTAAGAGACTTTTTGAGCTAAAAACCAATTACTCAACTAATCTAGTACGTAGAGTTCTGAAACTGTTTCAGTGCGACAGACAGTAGCAGTAGTTGAGCCCTGAACATGTCCCATACGAGTGGGTACGAAACGTCGGCAGTTATACCAATGACGCGGTTCCAGCCCGGAAGCCCAGAAGAAGACAATTACTCAACTATTGATTTAGTTCCCTGTCTTCTTGAATTATTTACAAAATTAATAAATGCATTAAAAAGACGAATATCTTCTAATATAACTGTTATCCAGTGAATGAGTTTTCTAGTCTTCTTGTAAATAATAAAGGTATATTCTAGTAATTAAATGGTCAAACTTCATCTGGAACGGCGTTTTCGACAATTTTGGTACCGAAGTTTCGTCTCCACTTGTATGAGATATCTTCGGGGCTTAACAGTCGCGCTGAGACAGGTGTAAGTCTGTGGTGGATGGCTTTATATATGAATATATATACATATCCGCGACTGTTAAGCCCTGAAGATGTCCCATATAAGTGGTGACGAAACGTCGATATCAAACTTGTTGAAGACGCGGTTCCGACCCGGAAGCCAAGATGAAGACAGTATGGACAACGACCGCGGTAGTCTACGATTCGGACTAATTTCTGTTTTACTTTGTAGGTACTCAATATATTTATTTAAGAACATCACAATCATGACTTCATATTATTAAAGTATTTTCAATGCTTTTACTACCACAAGTCAGTCCAGTTATTGTTGCATGTTTTATTGTAATATGTGCAACAAGAACTGGACTGACTGCATATAATGACGGAATGTAGGACAAACACATTTGAAGTGTAACTCCATCTATTGAAAAGTTTCTTTTTGATATATTTGCCTAGCTATTGTGGAAATTTCGAGTAAGTTCAGTAAATTAAAATTATATAGCGTAAACTCCCGTACAACGTGGGGAATATGTTTCGCGTAATAGTAAATCGCGTTATACGGGCCGTAGATTATCGAACGAATTTATGCAAGTTCAAACATGTCTCTAAGTTATAACTATTCTTACATATTATTAATGAGATGTGAGTCAGTTTGATATATTGTTTCGTTGTGTGTAAACTGTTGTTTCGACTAAAGTTTCTTTTAATAAATAATCATAGCCTGATGATCAGTGATATCTGTGAAACATATGTAGTAGACAGGGTGTTATTAATAATAGAATGATTCCTTTTAACATTCATTTAAAGTTTCTTTTAATAAAGGGAAATTAAAGCAAAATATAGAAATGGATATTCATCAAGTAAAGACCACATCAGTTAATCACTAACTAAATTATAAAAAGAAGTTATTGTATACGTTATTATAATGTTTTTACTCTTTTTACTACTTTAATAGTAAAAGTGTTAGCTTCACTGTTCGTATATAAACAACAATAATTTTGCTTTTCTAAACAAAAAGTATGTGAACTTGTTAAATTTATCTGGCATAATATGGGATTATTTAACGCGCTGTATGGGTAGTAGTTTCAATTTTTTCGTCATACGTCTTCACGTTACACGGGAGAGCATTATACGGAAGTCCACACTATACTTCCTATGAACTTGTAAATGAATCACATAACAGTACAAATAATAATATATTTACTACTACCTGCTTATAGGACGACTAATTTTAAAGGCTTTAAAATTCCATAGCAGTTTTATACAATATTAACTTTCAAAGTAATCAAAATGGTCTATTCCGATAACGTTACACATCACAGACATATTCAAGCATTATATTTGTTAAATTGCTGCAAAACTACTACGGAAATTTTTTCTTTTACGAACGAAGGTGACCGGATATTGATTGGAATAAAACTTGAATCCGTTGAATACGAAATCTCGCAAATTTTGAGTATTCATTTTGAAAAAAATTGTCCTTCGATACCTTATAAAAGTATGCAGTTGTTTTAGTTCCTGGAATGGTCTAGTAGTATCCATGTTTCAACATATTTAAAAGAATAAACGTAAATTTCAAGCTGATAGATTCACTTGTTTGTTATCTATTGGGAAAGTAATAGATATTTGCGCTCTCTTTGTATGTAATCTGGTCATGTGCTTCAAAAACAACAATACAAGGTAAAAAAGCATTCGCAGGGCGTGATTTTAATTTTAGAGATTTTTAAAATCCAAATAAACTTAAATGAGACGACTTGTAACGAATTTAAATCTATTAAATAGCCTTGTTATTTTAAAGAGTAGCATCTGGAAGCTCTATAAAAATTTGTAGTTGATTTGTAATTAGTAATCATAAAAATAAAATTTCTTTATTACCCTGCAGTAAAGAATGTTTGACCGAATAAATTAAAGTATTTAGCTTAAATTGTAGGAGATACTAAGAAATTAATAAATAGTAGTTAAATAGATTTTTCGGTTTAAGAATATGCTAGCTTTTGTATAATCAACTCCAATGGCTTGAGAATTAATTACAGAAATAGCAAAGAAATTTCCGATCGCCCTCGAAATAACAATGGAGCAACGAATTAATTTCAAAATACCAATAGTGTATTTTTTAAATAAGAAGCGGACAAATTACATTAGATTAACTTAGGAAAAGGTTAATTCGATACGTTAATTATATAAAGTTAGTAGTTTCTATATTATACAAGAAGCATTCGACTTTTTAGTTTGCTTGCTGCAATACCAGCATAGCTTTAGCTACAATAAAATATAAATAA